>LPNX010810592.1:35700-47930 GCA_001517045.1 Pseudotsuga menziesii | reverse complement strand
CAAGTTGGGTGATGCCATGTGACAAAGCATCCCATAGGAGCTCAATAACAGCCCTATACTCAGCAACATTATTAGAAGCAGGACCAAGACAAGCGCCACCTACGGCAACAAGCTGTCCTGTGGGAGAATAAATAACCCATCCTGCTGAAGCCAGGTTACAAGTGTGACGGATGGCGCCATCAGCGAAACCTACATACATTTCGGAAGACATCTGCAACAACCAGCAGATAATATAAAAAACAAAACTGACAACCTAATGTACATAAAAATACATACACTAAAATACAAGAAAAAGTACTAAGCCTAAGCATAGTACTTCTTCAGGTAGAGCCCATTTCTAGGCTCAGGAAGCTTATTCCCATCATAATCCACTAATTCATATGCACCTTTACTCAAAAATTTTGACACGACATAGGGTCCTAACCACATAGCCTTGAATTTTCCTCCCCCCAGAGGTTCTTTATCTTGGTCCCAAAGCAAGACAAGTTCCCCTTCAGAGAAAACCCTAGGTTTGACCGTTTTATCATATTGAGTTTTAACCCTATTCTTATGATCTTAATTGGCAATCAACGCATCTCTACGTTGCTCATCAAGGTGTTCTAGATGTACTAGACGTTCTTCAAGCTCAGTTGTATCAAGTAACACATGAATGGCTATCTGCAAGGACGGGATTTCACATTCAATCGGATTGACTGCTTCCACCCCGTGAACGAGTTGGAAAGGTGAATAACCTGTGGCAGTATTAACATTAGTTCGGTAAGCCCAAAGAGAAGGATATAACATGATATGCCAATTAGAATGGGCTGTATCAATTGTCCGTTTAAGGATAGTTTTCAAAGTCTTGTTTATAGATTCAACATGACCATTTGCATGCGGATAGTATGGAGAAGAATGCTCTTGTCGAAATCCGAGCATGGTGGTCAGTTCCGTCATCATGTTATTTTGAAAATGACTACCATGGTCAGTGACAATCACTTTGGGAATACCAAACCTTGCAATAATTTGATTGAAAACAAAGAAAGCTATAGTTTCCCTGTTATCTTTGAAAGTAGGCATTGCCTCTACCCATTTCGTAAAATAGTCAACGACAACAATGATGTATTTATGCCCCCCAGCCGAGACTGGGTTGCATGTCATGTAATCAATCCCCCATTTCATGAAGGGGCCTACCGAGACAACAGGAAATAACGGAGCAGGATGCGACCACATTTTTCTGGTGTAAAGCTGACATGGATGACAGCGCTTCACGGCTTCCACACTATCTTTAAAGATCGTGGGCCAGAAATAACCAGCACGCAAAATCTTTTGGGCCGTTGCTAACCCAGATAAATGACCCCCACATGCTCCACTATGAGAATCATTTAGGACAATCTCTGCTTCCTCATGAGTAAGGCAGCGACGCAAGATGGAATCTACCCCTCGTCGATATAATGTATCTCCTATAATGAGGTAGTTCTTGGCATGAAGGCGTAACTTACGTCGTTCCTCCCTAGAGTAAGCGGCAGGATACTTCAAAGTCTAGAGATATATAAGAATATCCCCGTACCAAGGATCAGAGGTGGATATTAAGAAGATGTGCTCATCTGGGAATGAGTCATCCTCGACCGCTACATTTTCTTCAGTGGGAAATTCTGCTATTAGCTCAGCAAAAACTAAGGACTTTTTAGACTTAGCGGACTGAAAATCCAAGTCAAACTCCTGGAGAATGACAATCCATTTGTTGAATTTTCCCCCAACAATCCGTCGGGATAAAACATATTGGAAAGGATTCACATCTGCCACTACCATGGTGGTCCTCAGTAAAATGTAATGGCTCAACCTCTGCACAGCATAGACAGCTGCTAAGGATAACTTCTCGACGTGGGAGTACCTAAGCTCAGGTCCAGCCAAAGCACGGCTAAGATAATAAATGACATGCTCAATGAGCTTATCTTCTTCCTAAACTAGCACTACCCCAATGGTTGACTCCGACGCGGCTAGATATAATATAAAATCCCTAGAATAATCTGGTGGGCGTAACAAAGGAGCCGACAGCAAAGCTTTTTTCAATGCCTCGAACGCAAGTTGTGCGGTTTCATCCCATACAAAAGGAGTGTCTTATTTGAGCAAGCGCATGAAACCTTTAGTGATTTTGGAATAATTAACGATAAAACGTCGAAGAAAGTTGGAATTTCCTTGCAGGATTTGAAGTTTCCTGAGAGAACGAGGAGGAGGCAAATTTACAATGGCCTCAACTTTTAAAGGATCTACCTGGATGCCTCTACTAGATATGATGAATCCGAGTAATCTTCTTGACTCGACACAGAAAACACACTTGTGGGGATTCAAGCAAATTTTATAGTATCTGCATCTTTCAAAAATCAACCTCAAATGGTCTGGATGCTGGACCCTCTTGCGAGAATGTGCAGGCAGGTCATCAAGGTAAGGTTCAACAATGGCTTTTATGTCATGAAAAGCAAAGTTCATGGATCGTTGAAAGGTAGCCCCAACATTTTTCAATCCAAAGGGCATTTTTCTATACGCAAATGTACCCCAAGGGAAAATGAAAGCAGTTTTATGTTGGTCTTCCAGTTTGATTTGGATTTGATTGTAGCCGGAGAAACCATCCATAAACGAAAACACTTCACTCCCCGCACATGCATCTATGATTTGCTCAATGAATGGTGTGGGGTAGTTATCCTTGGGACAGGATTTATTGAGATCTCTAAAGTCAGTACAAACACGAATATTCCCTTTCTTTTTATCAACAGGAACAGGGTTGGATACCCATTCAGTCAAATCTATGGGATATATAAAACAAGCTTTCAAGAGCTTCTCAACTTCTGCCTTCACAGCCGCTGCTTTACGTGGGTTCACGGGGTGTAATTTCTGTCAAACTGGCTTGGCATTAGGATAGGTTTGGATTTCATGTTGGACAATAGATGGATCAATTCCTGGCATCTCCTCATATGACCAGGAAAAGATATCACAGAATTCCTTGAAAAGGGCAGTGTAGATGGCAATCTCCTCCGGAGAGAAGTTTGCACCTATATAGATGTTTTCCACGACATCAGGGTTCACAGAGATATTGATAGGTATAGTGGCGGAAATGTTTACCATATTCCCCTCAGCAAACACCCCTTCCCTAGGCAAAGGGTTGATAGGTACCTCAATATCATCTGACAGTCTCACCTTAAACTCTTAGTTTTCTATCTTGCTCAGATCTGGAAGAAAATAGGATCGATGATGAAGATCCTCACAAATCTTATCACGTCCACTCATAGCTTCCAGGATAGCTTCATCGGAAGGAAAAATAGTATCTAAGCAATCTATGGAATATAAAGAGTTTTCTGCCCATGCGGGCAAATAGACTTCTTCCATATCATCCGAGACTAAAAGAGGATATGGAATGGGATCAGCAGTAGCTTCAATGATGGCTTGATAAGCTACCTCTATTGCTGATAAGGGCACTTCTGGTTCATGGGGAGTTGGGAGGACCCAAGGATCAGTCCTATCACCAACCGTAGTGATGGACTTCCCCACAATAGTAGAACCAATGTAGTTCACCGGGGCTGGAAGGTCAAATGTGCCCATCAATGATGCGTACATTTGAGCTCCCAAGCTCTGTGCAGCAGGTTTGACCTAATCAACCAATGGTACAGTGGATTCCTTAGACTCTAAACGACCTTTTCGAGTAAAATCAAGTTGGTCAATAGTAACCAACTTTCCCTCATGTGGAAAAACCACTACACGAAGAACAGCCGATGCAACATCAGACATTGCATAAGTCCAATTCCTTCCCAGAAGCAAATTATAGTCCAAGGGAGCATCAATCACTTCAACTTCAACAGACACTAATTTGCCTGCCAATTTAAGCTCGAAAGCCGGCAGGATACCATGAGGACGGAAGGATCTTCCATCAAAAGCAGTAAGTAAAGTGTTTGATGGGACCAGCTTTGGGGATCCAAGAGCTTTCCAACAGGCCAGGGACATAACACATGTAGAGGCTCCTTCATCAACAACTTCCCTTCCAATGGTCTTACCACCATGGATGACATCTATCTATAGGGATACATGGTAAGGCAGGCGAATTTTAACATCAGACAGATTGAATTTCTCCATGAGACTCGAAGAATCCATGCTACCTAAAGCTGCTAAGAGAGCATCCCGCTGGGCACGGCAACTCTGTAACACCTCTAAAGCTAACATTGCACACGGGGTTTCAGCTAAGTCTTCAACCACGGAGTAGTTTGAAGCAGCCCTAGCATTAGGGTTATGCAAAGTCTTCTTGAAAACACCTTTCGGTATCTTCGGCATAGTTTCGGCAGGTTTTTCTATCGTGAGAGGGTTGGAAGGTTCAACTACAGCTTTACCCTTCTCAGAAGTCTTAGTTTCATATTTTTTGTTCCTGGTTTGCAACAAAGTCGAAGATCGAACCATGTTTATATAATTAGGGTCAGGGGCAGTTTGAGTGCCCCCTGCTACATTAGAAGCTGAAGTAGAGTTCTGTCCTTGGGGAAACAGGTCCTTCAGGACAGCCGGTTGTTGAGATTTGAGCAGCTTCTGGGCTTGATCCATAAGGGGACAAAGGTGAGTAAGGTGGTCCTCTTGGCACAACTTACAAGGGAACTTGACCTTCTTCTTTTCTTTTTTCCCCCCATCAGCATTGTTCGCAGGTTTGGCCTTGTTTTGGTTTCCCTCTCCTTTCTTACCTTTCTTCTTCTTCCCATCGGGCTGCTGATTGCCCTTAGAAGAATTTTGCGCAAAAACATTTGCATTTTGGGGAGAGGGGGAATCCTTTGCTGCCTCCGTCGTAGACTGTTTGACAGACAACTGGTGAAGTTGTTTAGTTAAAGACTCTACGGTGGGAGAATTGACAGACCCAACCACACCATCGACGTGGGGTCCGGGCTTAGGCTTCTCTACCTCGTGCGAAGGCCTCGGTGCCTCAGGGATGATCTCATACAAGATCCCAGACTGTGAGTAAATCAATTCTAACTACTGGGCCTGAGTATGGCTTCCTCTTCATTTGTTACTCCTGATGTGGAAACATCCTTAGATATGTATGGCAACAGTGATTTAAGGAACCATTCTAACAGAAACTCGAGAGGAATGGTGGCTTTGATAAGGCTCTTTCACCTCCTCAACTCTTGGATATGATCCAAGATTTGGGTAGCCTTGTTTTGTCTAAAAGTAGACAACAAGTCCGTTCCAAAATCGTATCGAACCGGAAGCTGAAAGTGGCTAAGGAAAGCACTAGCCAAATCCCATAAACTACTAAAGGTAGCAGAAGGCAATTCGATATACCACTTAGCCGTCGTACTAGTCAAGGTCCTCTGGAATAGCCTCAATATAATTGAATCCTCATTCAATGAATTGGAAGAACACCATAAGTGAAAAGTGGTGGCATGTGCCCTAGGATCTTCACCAGCTTTACCTTCGAACTTAGGGATGTCCGATGGCAATTTGGTGGGAACAGGTGGCCACAAGGGATCATGCATCACCGGGTCATTCATCAACTTTGACAAGTTTGGCAAGTTTAAAGTTGCCAGAAAAGGAAGTTTGGGCCTAACCGGGGTAGTAAATGTGCCAACTTGGGGATTCGAGGGATCTGCCCCCGAATTCCCATGGGTAAAAGTGGGGTTACCCCCAGCCACCGGTTGTGAAGTGGGAAGGTTGCTTTGAAACATATTCCATCCGTAAGCCACAGGATTTTGTGTGGGAGGTGCAGTGTAAGTGTTTCGGGCTGTCCCCATAGAAGCAGGGGTCTAAAAGACTGGAGCAGGTATCCCTCCGCTAAACAACGAAAAGGAAGAGCTCGTGTATGAGACCGAATAGGGGTTTGGAAGCTCTACCCATAAGAGGTGTTGCTCCCAAATTGCACTCCTACATATGAAGGAGATGGACCTACGTATGGACTGGATGGGGGAATGTGCCCCCCACCCCAAGGAAATCCTTGGACATAAGCCGAGGATCCTACCGGACCACTCTGGGTAGTGTAAGGGAAGGAAGAAGGAATGGTAGGTATACTGGGGATCCCAGCAACCATGTTACTAGAAGTACCTCCTATGTTTGAGTGAACCGGTGGTTGAACCACTCGGCTCGCTGGAGTCAAGGGTGTAGAAGGCAAACTAGATCTAGGGGTACTGACCGGGGGAGGTAGCACCCCTTCAACCGGGATGGTTGAGGTAAACACAAAAGAACTTTCTTCTACAGAAGACATGACTCTACCCACAAGTACACCTAGCACTGGTGAATCAAAAGGCCTAACCTGGACGATCACAGGATCGTTTAAGTCAGTCAAGGGGGAGTTAAAATTTCTTGCAAACTCGTCAGTCTGTAATTCTTTGATCTCAATTGTGTCAAGATTGAAATGGTTAGAAATGAGTTTCGTTTCACCAAGCACTTCACTTGTTCCTACAGGTTCAAATGAACCCTCTGTGTCTAATCTCCGCCTTTGAGGTAAAGGTGGAGGCTCCAATGCAATGATAGGAGGAAGGTTTCTCAACCTTCTTGACCTTCTAACAATTTGGTCCTACAGAATTAAAAATTTAACAAATCACACCCTAAGGCCAACTAAACACAGACAAAACCACAGAGCATACACTACAAAATTTCCTAGAGTCTCAAGCAATCAAACCAGGGTAAAAGATATACTTTCCCAAAGAAAGCTGATGAACAATTACTTGGCATCCTTGAGGTGGTTCTTAGGCACAAACAAAGGAATCACCCACCGCCCTCCTACACTTTCCACAAGGGTTACCTTCCAAGCCCGTTCAAGGTGAACCAGAAATAGCCTTCCAGTTTACCTAGGTATGAACCCTAAAAGACAAGAGACTAAAGGATACCTTGGCAGTACCAGTTGTCTGGGGGGATAGTCGTCAGCCAAACTCGTACGCATGGGAAGGGTAGCTGAGCCCGAAACTCTGTCTAGGACAGAATCCCCAGATGCGTAAAATTCCTGGGTTATGTTTTGACAAGGATTCAGAGGGTTATCTCCTCTATCCAAGCCTCCACCCGGCCTAGTGCTTAACTCCTGTTTGAGAGGAGCTTCCTAGATACAGTGATACAGTCAAGGATTTCCCTAAAGAAAGGTCCACTACGTCTGATTTTATAACTTGTGGGAAGTTTACACTCCCTAGCCCACAAGTCTAGCCTAAGCTAGTAGGTGAAAGGCCCCTAAAAATAAAAACTTACTAGTAAATTTTAATTTATGCATTTATTTTAAAGGGTTGTTCTTTACTCAAGTGGTAATGGAGTGGTATACTGTATGATGCTTTGACTCAAACAAGAAACAAATGAAAGTAAAGGTGCATTCAAAGCAAAATTACCAAAAAAACAAACTTCTTTTTAATTTTTGCAAATATGTATTGATGAAATGAAAGCTACGATGAAAGAAACTAAGCCTATGTTTTTGTAGTTTTTTGATATAATATTTTTAAATTGAAATGAACACTACTAATGAAAAAATTACAATGCAAAAGCTTTAACTATGTTTTCTTTTCACTTTTAAAAATAATCAAAACTCTACTATGCATCTACAATGCACAAATCTTGAGCAAACTTGACACTTATAAACTGTAAAAAAGCAATAGGCTGAAGCAAACAGGCTAACAGGACCAAAAGACAACCAATGAAGGAAGGCTAGGAACCCTAGCTTGGGTGCAAACAATGACAAAGAATCAATGCAGACTTACAAAGGCAAGTGACAACCAGTAACTGTCAGAAGACAGACTATAAAAACTGAGCCCAAGACCCTAATCACAGATATGGACTAAGAAACTTTAACCCACTACCCAAACAGGCCAAAATGCTTCAGTATGCAAGCAGTAAATAAACCAAGCAAAAAGACTCAAGATCTTCCGAAAAAGCAAGGAAATGTGATCACCAACAGTACTCAGACTCACTACACAACATTCTTAAAGAAAGACCACTCAGAAATAGGGACCAAACAAAGAGAAGAACAAGCAAAACTTATCTCAAAAATCCCCACTTCCAGGAGTATTCGCGACTGTCACTAAGAGCAACTCGCGAGTGACTCACGACTGTCCAGTATAACAACCCGCGAATGCACAATAATATTCGCGACTGTCTAGAAAGACAACCCGCGAATGGGTATAAAAATTTTCTCAAAAAATCAAGAAAAAACCTAGGACTTTCAAATGTTGAAGTAAATAAGAACCAGGATAAAAATCACAAACAGACTCACAAGCAAAACTGGTCAGGAGGACAGAAAACAACCTATAGTAGTCCGGGCTTCCCCAGCAGAGTCACCAGTTCTGTTGTACAGGATTATACACCTAATAACCTAAGGTCTGGGGTTACCAACATACTCAATTACTTGCAGACAATTGACTCTTAAAGCACAGAATAAGAAATGGGAAGATTAAAGGACTTACTTGTTAAACAAAGGTCGATCCTTGCTAATCTTCTTCTTCTTTGTTCCAATTCTAAAGTCTTCAGGATTGTTCCTCTTTTTCACCTGTCAAGAAACACTTTTCCAGATACAAGATGATTCATATATGTATAAGCAGGTTAGATAAATCACATATAGATGCAGAAGCATAAATAATTATCAAACCACAAGACATGAAACACATATGGAAGAAGTAATCTCTTTATTATCAATAATGGAAAGAGTTCAGATACAACCCAACGCCTGAGACAAGGACTCCTCTGCAACCAAAGGATTCTGAGTTCACTGCTCCAAAGACTTCTGTATAAACTCCACCAGCATAACTTTTCTCTCCAAGTGTAAGTAATTGAGACCCTCCCCAAGGCCTGTATTTATATGGGTGAAATAAGGCAGTTCTCAAAGGTTAGGGAGGTTACAACAGTTAAGGAAATTAAGTTAAATAACTTAACTAATCTCCCATTAGCGCGAGTATTTTTATGTTTTAATGTTGAGACACATTCGCGGGTTTGTAGCAGAGCAACCCGCGAATGACTCGCGACTATGTATAAGCGCAACCCGCGAATACATGGATTCACGACTTGCTGAACAGGAGACTCGCGAGTGATGCGTGAGCTGTATAAAATGATAGTCGCGAATACATCTCAATATAGGGGCAAATGACAAATTAATTAGGTGGATGGTGAAAGAATGTATTTCATGACAAGCCAATCTATAGTATTTTGGGCAAACCTCTATCCATAAGTGTCCTTTTTTGTGCCAACATGAGCGATGTCGACACTCGGACGGAGAGGTGCCATTCAAGTGTATAACAACCATAAACTTGTAGTTTATGTATAGATTTTTGGAGGAAGTTTTATGATTGTCTTGATCTTTGATCCAAATCCCATGATAGACAGATCATAAATCAATCTTAGATATCACATTTCCCCATGGAATTGATTGAATAGATCATCAATTATGGGCATATGATACCTATTATTTATGGTTACCTTTTTCAATTATTGACAGTTAATACAGAATCTCATGGTTTCGTCCTTATTCTTAAAAAATAGAACCAGACCTCCCCATGGTGAAACAATTGGTATGATGCAACTTTTCTCTAGCATCTCTTGCAACTACAAATTAAGTTCTATTATTTATTGAGTGTTCATCTGATATTTCCCTTTTCATATAGGTACTACTCTTGGTACCAAATTAATGGTGAGATATAGATCCCTTTTTGGAGTCAATCTAGGTACTTCAGGAAACACATCCCTCATGTCCACTAGTACATGATAATATTCCAACTTAGTCCTATTCTCTTTTCCATCATGTGTCTATTGTACTACACATAACTTACATACTTTTCATGTGTTCTCCTTTAATTATAAGGTAAATAACTTCCTCACCGATACCTTATAAGATATTCCATTTATAGTTCTAGTATTTCCTTCCTCATCTTCACAGGTAAATGTTTTTTGTGTAGAAATTCAAGACAACTTTATGTTTTTATAACCAATTCATTCATGTTATTAGATCATAGGATCCCAATGGTAGAATAATTAGGTTTTCTACTATTTTCATTCCATCTAGTTTAAAGATACTATATTTTACACACTCAACAACCTTCTTTTATGTCCCTGTGGCTAGATAAACTAGCCAAGGATGCTGAACCTTGCTAATCTATAGCATACATTAGTCAGCAATTCTAGGGGAAGTAAAATTTCACAAGAGCCTAAATCAATGAGGATGGAAATAGATTTATCAAAAATTTTACCTTCCACTTCCACAATTGATGACCGATGATCATCATGTCGATTATCCAAAGATGCATGGATCTTTGGACCTCTATCCATGTCATTGACTATAGTGTCTTCTTGCAAATTGTGAACAGTCCTCTTAGACTTACCATTATGAGTAAATTTCACTTGCTTGTGATTCTCTCCATAGCCCCAACATAAGAGGTTTAGTATGATCTCCTTCAGGTTTCCTTCTGATAGTTCCACTCAACTGATTTCTTCCCTGAGTAGGAGCAACATGTTGCATTTTAATTTTACTAAAAGAATTACTTCTCTGAATCGAGTTTTCCCGATTTCTGATGGTAGGGGGTTTAAATCCCTTCTTTTGTTGTTCAACTTTTTTTCCTTTCTTATTCTATAGAATTTGTTAGTTTTATATTCTATGTTGGATTTCCTCATAACATAGTATCTCCTTGTGAAAGGTATCTTTTAGGTATTTTGGATAGTCAAACTCAATTTTTTCTTTTAATTGTCATAGAATCCAACTCAAGAATCATTGGATCTTAACCTTTTCATCCTTGATATAAGCAACAAATTGCAATAACTCTGTAAACCTACTAATTAGATATTCCATATTCATATGTCCCATCTTGAGTTCATGCAACTCTTTTATTTTCCTATCAGAAAAAATTTCTAATAGATACTTTTTTTGGAAGCATTCCTTGAATTCCTTCCCTCAAGGTCCTTCTCATTGAGATTCTTTGTAGTTTTCACATCTTTAAACCAAATAGAGTCTTTGGTGGTTAGGTTGAATACAACCAACTACTGCCTTCATGTTTCTATCAAAATTGCAGATTTTAAAGTAATTCTTCATTCCCAATATCCAAGCTTAAGCTTCTTCACCTATCTCATTATTCCATTGAAGGTAGTTAGTTTGATATTATTGAAATCTCCTTGAATTTCATTAGATATTTTATGTTTCTAATTTTTCTTAGGAGGTTATTTTACTATACTTTCATTGTCTAAGTTATCTGAGATAACCTCTTTATTGCTTGTTGCTTTTCCATTCCCATATGGTAGAGGTTTGAATTTTTTTTCATATTGTGATAATATTTCTCTTGGGACTCTTTTTTTCCTCAATTGCTAAAGGTAGGGAAACATTGAAATGTATTTCTTATCTCGATTAAGTTATAAATTATAATGGCACTGATATGGAATTGTTGTTTAAAGGCACTGACATTGTCATCCTTGAAGCTATGTAGATCTTCTTGCATGCTCTTTACTTTCTCCAATATACCTTCAGAATTTATTGTTCTATGGGTTGAGTTCAATTCAACCCATAAATTATATTAAGGTGGGGATCCTCCTCCCACCCCATCTTGACTGGGTGCACCACTCATTCCTTTCAGGTACTTATAACTTTCAAATTACCTGTTCACTAATCAACATGTCTTCTTCTTGCTACCTGAAAGTCAAATGGTTTATTAGTTGTAAGTCAAAGCTATATGTTCACATATGTATACATTTTAGTAGGGAATATAATTCCATAAGGTCCAAGTGCTTCAACCTTGACTCTGATACCACTTTGTCATGCACCCAACACACTTAGATTTTTTTTTAAAACACCAAGTCATGGTACATACTTAATTGGTAGAGGGATAAGTGGACAAGCACTTACCTTTTCTTGATAGAAAACATAGATGATTTTGACTACATATGCAATTTGATCAGCTACATACCCATTCACTCAATTTCCATTATCCATGCTAGTTTCAACTTAGACTAAACCTATAGCTCTTATAGATATACTCGTTATTTGATTAAATACTGCATGTTCTAGTCTTGCCACAATCCAAACTGCTTAACTTATGTTGACTCTACTTGTATTTCATCTCGTCAACTCGGTTGAGGAGAGGTGTAATCATGATTAATTCGCCATCATCATTCTCATTTAGTTAGCTTACACAATCTTTTTTTTAAAGGATTATGAACGAAGCGCTTAGACAACTATATAGATTCACTGCACTCTCTACGACTTCTTCTTCAACTTGTATATCGGCGTCTTTTCCATATATATATATATATACACACACATATATATATACATATGTATATAT
>LPNX010810592.1:20669-34299 GCA_001517045.1 Pseudotsuga menziesii | reverse complement strand
ATATATATGTATATATGTATGTGTATATATATACATATATATATGTATATATACATACATATACATCATATATATACACACTAACTCTACTATTATTAACCTACATTAACCATATATTACCATTTATTAAACCACATATATACGCACACATTGTACTCATACCAACGACATAAATATATAATTATGCATTATACTCGTGCTAACCCTATGTTAGTTATACCATACCAATATACCAATGCTAAATATTTATTAACAATGTATATATATTATGCATTAATCCCTACACCTCTCCCACGATGACCAACACTTCTTCCACATAAGTCATGGCCCAACTCACATTTCTAGGTCATGTTCTTTCCAATGGGGCTCCCCGTCGCCACTCCATGTTGGTAGGATTACTACTGTGGCACACATACATAACTATGGGCCAATCCCACTCAACCCCGAATATGAAACTTATCAATTTAGCCTCAAAGGAGGAGGAATTTCTCCTACATTAGTGGTAATTATTTCATTTAATTCATTAGTGAGGATGCCAACCATGGCATGCCCTATGTGACAGGTCATGTCCTCACGATCAGTTGGTCGAATCGATAGTTTAATAGGGGGAAACAACTATCCCTTATATCTTTTCCATTTCTCTCACCCAAGCCAACGTTGGAAATTCTCACTCTCTCTCCATGGTGGCCTCATTTTCTAATCAATTCATTGACCTACTCTACAAGTTTGCTTACTTCTTGAATTGTAATCTTGGTCACAACCAGAGGCAAGGAGGAATGGGGTTTCTACTCAGCATTGAGGAGAGCATAAGGGAGTCAAGATCAAGATCTATGGGTTCACATGCAACCATGAATAGAAGAAAGTCCACCCAATTCCAAGCTACAGTTCACATTTAAATACTATTGATCTCTTTAGAATCCATGAATATCACTAAGCATATGCACAAAGAATTGATGTTTCACTCCTCAGAAAAACATTGTTATGCAAATGATCTACTAGATGGGATGGGAATACAAATGTAGGATCATCTCTTCCCATAGTTTTCTTATAATCGTATATGCATTTTGATTTCATGCTTTTAATAGAGTTTGTTGATCGTATTCATTAACTGGAGAATGTATTTACACTTGGACATTGATACAATACTATTGTGAGGATGTGTAATGTACCTAATGGATTTTAGGTACACTAACTCAAGCAGAATATTAACTTTATGTTCAATTCACCAAAACAACAAGAACTATGTGCATACAATGAGCATAAAAATTATTGAACTGACTTTAATGCATAGCCAGATTTTCTCAATTACACAAGGCTTAGGTATTGGTTCTGTAAGGAAAATTGAAGGTCTACAAATACATATTAGATGTACACAAATTCATAATTCAGGGTAGGATAGTCAAAGGAATTTTTTATCTCAAGAATCCTATGCTTAATGTATTGGTACCTTTGAGGTTTCAAACATCAACAAGGATGAAGTCTACTTCGAGGCACCTGGGAACCCTAATATATGAAAAATATATCCCTGATCCAAAAAAGGTTTGAATTCATAGGTTTATGGAGGATTTGAGTTGATTTGAAATCCAAATGTGCATCAGTGACATTTGGGACAACTCAACTAGTCAAGGTTTGGGACATTCCAAATTATGGCTAATGATAATGAAATATGAATATTAGGATAGGGATGGATTCCTCATGATATTTAGTTACCTGCAAAATCCAACAAAATCAAATTTGGACCTACTGGTGATATTTGGTAACGGTTATAACAAAACTAGTAAAATTTGAGGACCTAAAGAGCTAGTCTTAGAAAAGAAGGATACCAAACTTCCTCAAAGGATCATAAATTGGAAATAAGACATGTATCAGATATTTAATACACTATTAATATAATAATTATGATCTGTCATTTAAATTATAGCAGAAAATTTAATATCACAGGCCCAAAGCTTGAAGATATCTAAATTTCACGAGTTTTACAACATAGGGATTAAGTTCTTCTAAGAGAGAAAAAAATAAGGAGTAGAAGTGATTAATAAGAACTATAGGTTGATTGAATAGTATTAAATGGCTCTAAAATTTCATGGTATCCTATGATAACTCTAACAAGAGGGGCACAACTCTTCTATTAATTCCTCCAAGATGAGAACTCTACCGAAATCCGCCTCAAAATGTACATCTATTTGTTTCAACTTGGGAGGATCGAACCCTTCATAAAAATGGATGATCATACCTTAAAATCAAACCTTCATGGTTGCATAGGATTCTCTCAAATAAAAATGAAGAAGTGGAACTTTACTATGGGGCACATCTCCCACAGTTTGCTTCGGCACATCTCCAAGGACTGGAGAAGCATCAAAGCTACTCATTCATAAAATAAGGATTCCAAAAGATGTGAAAGAGGTGTGCTATCATATTCTTTGAATTCCCTCTTCATGTTTCCCACTTTCCTCAAACAATGTTCCCTCATTAACTGAAGAGGAAGCTTCCTGATTTCCTCTACCTTACTTTCCTACTTTTCCACTGACTAGATTTTCTTCCATTAGAAGCTGCACAATCCTTGTTTGCTACTTTTTAGGTTGACATTCATTTCTATATTTTTGAAAACTACACCCTCCTTTCTTTCCTAAAGTGGCCTACTTTTCATTGCTGATAGCTTTTCTACACTTGCCTGCTTTGTGCACTACTTTTCTGGATGACAACTTTTTATGTTGCTTTCTGTATTTTTCTTGGCTTTATGGATATTTCTTTATTTTTCCCTAGTTGAAAACTAGTGTGACAACCCATTGGGTCCACAACGACTCATGCGCCCACCTTAGTCACCTATCACATCCACTAAGGTACAAATTAATTAGATTCATAACAAATGTAATTAAAACATGGAAATTTTGTCCTAAGTCTAAGAGTGCATACAAGGATATGTACTATCTATCAAAATTAACCCCCCATTTTTAATTATTCTAGTTCTACACCAGGAACCATGGGGTTCTAAGGGCTAGGGGTTTTCTCCATGGTTTTATCAAGAAAATGGAGACATAACAATTTTCCCTCCCCAGAATTGCTTGTCCTCAAGCAAGTGAAAATATGGATAATGAAATACTTGTACACATTTCCACCCATTTTAATAAATATACATCATATCCATTTGCATCGCATCTACATCATAGATGAATTCTATGCAAATGTTGTATTTGTCATCCTAGCCATTAACTCATGAATGACCCCATTTTTCTATCTGTAATGGTAGAAAGTGTAGAAGATGAATAGGCTCCACTTCATGTTGTAGGCATAAGCTGCAACCTTTTACTTGCTTCAATCTTTCATCATTGGAGCATCTCCATGACAGCCTCTCACTTAACCTTCTATGAGTATTCAAGCAACCAAGGTGAACATTCTGCAACCAAAAATATTTTATGTATTCTTTGGAAGCATCACCTTTAAGCACACATAGTGGGATGATTCCTGGTGGGGTTCTCTAGGAACATTAATGTATCATTTTATTTATCCCTTTGAAAGTTATTTGAAAATTCTCATCCCCATAGGATACTTCTTTCCTTACTTTGGCAGCCACATGTTTTTATAATTGAAAGGATCCTCTACATGGTGCACCATCCTTACCATGCTAATAATTAGATCATAGTTCAAAACCCCAATCCTTCCAAATTCATATTCAAACAATGTCATATACAGATACTGCTCCATTCCAATTAACATAGCCTTCAAAATAGGAGAGAACTTCTCCAACATCAGACCATGAACCAAAATTTCAACAAAAAAATAAACTCAACCTTACCAAAGTGCTTGATGTATGCTTTGCTCATGAAAGGTGATGAAACCATAGGTGTTTTAGCTAGGCCAAGGTTCATGCATGAAAATATGAGATGTTCGTAATAACAACAAGGAATGTTTCTTGCCTAACCTTTTCCTCTAAGATAATATGATGGTGATAGCCAAACTGGAAATCAATTTTTGGATAAGACTTACCCTTATGCTCATTTTTTATACTTGAGACGTGTCTCTGTCCCCAATACTAATGCACAATTCTTTCAATTGAGGAAGTTGATACCAAGAATGATTATTGTGTCTCAAATGAATATGAGACGTGTAGAGTGTCTGAGATATCCATACCAAATAATACCAAGATCCCACAATATTTTTTGTGCTCCCTCATACATCACTAACATATACACCAATCTGTCATTTTGAGGAGTGTCAAGATCCATTGGTCTTATCTTCCTCCCTCCAAACATCAGTAACAACCAGAAATATTTATCAGCATAAAAAATGAAAAGGACAATGTGAAAATCATACCACCACACTGGAATATCAACATTTCCAGTGCAAGATTGCAACTGTGAGGCCCCTTGCAATAATTTATGCAACTTTTCTATGTAGGGCCAAAATCGTGTGAGCCTTTTCCACCAAGAAGAATATTTCTTATGTTCCTGGCACACACAAATATTGGATCTCACAATATTTTTGCTTCATTGGCATATATGTGAGTCCCATGTACCAAGAAAACTATAGGCATCCTCCAACACCCATAGATTCCCATGCTGCTCACCGAATATGTAAGATGTGTCTATTGAATCTCCATTGGTGTAAAAAGAATGTACATCCTACAAGGTGCACAAATATAACAAGTACCTATCCATCCATGACATGGATGAACAAATAATGCAACTTTCAAGTCTGGATGGAAAGCTTGTGGCTTTCCTAGGTGCATAATCCCAATGGATCAACTCTCTACCACTGGTCATGTATTCACCCTTATGAATGGAGGAATGGACTTAGGTAATGGATTCATTTGATTTTGCTAAGAAATTGATGGTTCTGTCATCAAATCATCATTTATGAGTGTGATAGCCTCCTTCTCCTCACATGGCACCAAGAGAAATAATCTCTTCACATGGTTATCATCCTCATGTATTATGGTTGTAGTAGGAAGTGCATAGGGTGAAAGGCCATTAACCAAATTGAAACTTCTATAATACTCACCCAACAAAAGTGTGGATGGATCCTTATCTACTTTTATTGGTTCATCAAATGTACCTTCTTATTCCTCCTCCAAAACTATACAATTGTTACCATGAAGTAGCTCCAAATATTTGTGAAATGATGCAAGTGTTTGGTTTTCATTTTGTTTGCATGTAACCTTATTAGACACCTGCAAATCGAAACATACCTCATGATCCACCATCTCATGAGGTTCCTCCTCTAAAACTTGGATGCACTCAGCCATTGAATGACTTATTGAAAGATAGGAAGGTGAGAGTGATATTTGCAACTTCTTATGAATCTTTTCATTCTACACTTGGGATTCTTGAAGGGCCTTTTGGAAACTCTCCAAAGAATCCTAAGTAGTTTTCAAATGTTTTTTGATCTTGTCAATTTACTACGCATCTTTCAAGGTTACTTCATGAAACATTTCAACAAGATCCAACAAATAATATCTATCAGAAATAAAACCCAAAATGTTACTCTTGGTGTCAGATATTTCTTTATGGATTTTCTCCATGTCCTACATGGAATATTGCTCCTCCAACTTCAAACATAAAATTTTCATCAATGCATGGGTTCCATAGAGAGAATGTAGGGTCTATTTGATCTTTCACTCACTCATATTCAGTGGCCCTGAAAGAAAATAAAGTTCTGGAAGATGAACCTATTTTTCTTCCTTTTTTCTTGGATCAACTTCATGAAACTCAAGTGGTGATGTGGAAGATGATCTTGTTTCTTTTTGAGTTGCTGCAAGGTATTCATCTTCATGATAAAGGAAGCATAAAATTTAATCAAATTCATCCATGTGGATCCCTATTCCACCTACATAGACATGTGAGTACCCCTCAATAGATACTCCATTATAGCTCAAGCATCCATTAGTAGATGCTTCACAAAAACTTGGGCACCCATCAGTAGTTACTCCATTATCCATATCCATAGTTCCATCTATCTCTATATGATCATCAATAGTACAGGTGGTGGATTCATCATGATTATGTGATGTACATCCCCCATTAGTGAGGATTTTATCCTTGTTTTCTTTTAACTTACACTCCTCCTCATGAAACCTTTCTTCTCCATTGTAGTCACTTTGTAGTGACTTGATATCGCCATAGTTCTCCTTCATTCTGTAGCGCTCATATGCAAGTGACATATTTTCATCCTCTAATGGATCATGTGGTTGCAGGTAAACATGGCATCTGCGAAAATCATATTTATTATCATACATGTGCTTGATATTTCCCTCTTATTTTCTTGGTGAGATGGAGTAACTTGGTTCCTCCTTGCATTGGCTAGTACAATGGGGATCCACTTGTGCATCTTCTTTGGTTCCATTTGGTTCTAATAAACCCACATATTTTCACATACTATCAATCATATGTATAATCCTTACTTCATTTTCTTGGAAGTAGGGGTCCTTGAACAACTTCTTCAACTCAAGGAAGCAGTGATCTTGAAAAGATAAGACCTACCTTATCTCTCATTTTAAAGAATAGTATTCCATTAAATACTGGAAATATTCCTTATAGTTATTTCCACCAAAAATTTGAACAAAAACACTTGTATATTTATGCCATATGGCTTCATCACATTCTGGAAGACAGAAGTCATCAACATCATCCTTAATGAATCTACCTGAGGAATTGTATGAGGGCTCTTCATAACCTTTTTCTTCAGTCACAAAAGGTACCAACCTCATGATGGAAAATTTATTCAACTGGGATTTCTTTCCATAGGGGTGGATTAAATGAATCTCATACCATTGTAATTTACCTAAGGTATTTTAGGCACACTAAATCAAGCATAATATCAACTTAATGTTCAATTCACCAAAAGAAAAATAACTGTGTGCAGAAAATGAACATAAAATTGACTAAACTAACTTTAATGCATAGTGGGATTTTATCAATTACAAAAGGCTTAGGCATGGGTTCCATAATACAAATTGAAGGTCTGAGAATACATATCATATGTATAAAAATTCATAATTATGTGTAAGACAGTCAAAGGAATTCTTGATCTCAAGAATCATATACACAATGTATCGGGACCTTTGAGGTTTCAAACATCAATGAGGTTGAAGTCTACTTCCAGGCTCCTTGGAACCCTATTATATGAGAAATATATCCTTTATCTTAGAAACATTCAAATACAAAGGTTTATGGAATAGTTAAGTTTATTTGAAAGTCAAATATGCATCAATGACATTTGGGACTACAGAACAAGTCAAGGTTCTGGACATTCCAAACTGTGGCTAATGATCATGAAATATAAATATAATTATTGGGACGGATTCCTCATGATTTTATTGACATAAAATTAGCTGATATAATATAATGTGGACCTATTGGTGAATTTTGGTAACAATTATAGCAAAACTAGTAAAAGTTAAGGGCGTAAAGAGCTAGTCTTCTAAAATAAGGCTCCCAAAATGGAAATCAGAAATGTATCAGATATTTACTACACCATTAAGAGAATAAAGATGATCCCTCATTAAAATTATAGCATAAAATTAAATATCACACGCCCAAAGCTTCAAGAGAGATAAATTTCATGAGTTTTACAAAATAAGGATCAAACTCTTCTAAGAGAGAAAAAAAGAATAAGGAGTATATATAAGTGATAAATAAGAATATCAAATGGCTTTGAAAATTCACTAGATCAGTTTATAACCCTAATAGGAAGGGAACAACCCTTCTACTAATTACTCCTAGTTGAAAACTCTACCGGAATCCTCCTCAGAACATACATCTCTTTGCTTCAACTTGGGGGTCTTAAATCCTTCATAAAAATGGATGATCAGAATTGAAAACCAAACCTCCATGGATGCATAGGATTCTCTCAAATCACATATGAATAATTGGAACTTTAGTATGGGGCACATCTCCCATAGTTGGCTTGGGCACATCTCCAAGGCCTAGAGAAGCATCAAAGCTACTCATTCACAAAACAAGAATTCCAAAATATGTGGGGGCGATCTATCATTATTGTATATGAAGAATGGCTCCTTGGTTGAATTACCTCTTCATTTTCCCCTCTTGCCTCAACCAATATGCCCTCATTGACTGAACAGGAAGTTTCTTGATTTCCTCTACCTTACTTTACTGCTTTTCCACTGACTAGCTTTTCTTCCTTTAGCAACCGCACCATCCGTGGTTCCTACGTTTTAGACTGAAATGCCTTTCTCTCTTTTGGAAACTACATCTTCCTTGATGTACTAAACTTTCATTCTTTTCATTGATGGAAGCTTTTTTGCACTTGCCTGCTTTGTGCATTGTTGTTTATGCTACTTTCTATATTTTTTCCTGCTTTATGGATATTTCTTTATTTCCCCTAGTTTCCTACTAGTGTGATAACCCATGGGGTATACAAGGCCTCATTCTCCCACCTTAGTCACCTATAAGATCCATTAGGGTACAAAATTAATTATATTCATAATAAATATAATTAAAACATGAAAACTTTATCCTAATTCTAAAAGTGCATACAAGGATATTTATTATCTATCAAAACTAACCCCCCATTTTTAATTATTCTAGTTCTCCACTAAGAACCATGGAGTTCTCAAGGGATTGGGGTTTTCTCCATGGTGTTATCAATAAAATGAGGACATTATAGGGTCCTTCTACCTAGATATGGGCTTCACTTATGTTGTAAGCTCATTATCCCAATTCACACACATAGTCTGCATTTTCATTCCCATCGTTATTCTACTTATTTAGTTAAACAGGTAGGTTTGGTCCTAGAGGTCGCCACATCCTCTCTCCATTAAACCACTTATTAACTTGTACATTAAAAAAATGGTTTTTACTATCTCTTAAGACACCCCATGAATCCTATGTAATCAATCCTTGATAACACATCTATGTATCAATTCCCCTTTGGTATGCGTTCTGTGAATATGTTTGTTTGATTATTCACTGGTTATGATTACTTTTCTATACTATATATATACCAACTCTTTTAACTTGGATCAATATCTGCTTAAGGTAGTATATAGCTTTTGTTTATAGATCTGTTTATTAGATATTCAACCCATTTTAATCTATAGTTATGGTGAGAGGGTTTTATGGAACAAGTTCCTACTCAGACTATGGCTAAGTAATCATTTCGTCGCTAGCTATCTGTGCAATTAGCATTGTTAGGATTATCGTAGATTAACCAACTTGATCAAATTTCATGTATTATTTACAATTCAATCGAAGCATTTATTTTGATAATTATTCATCTTTCAATAATGTCCTTATAGAACATTATATTATTTTATATATCTAATGCTTATTCAAATATACATTTTTTTGTATGTAGTCTTGCATGGGAAACCACTCAACTCTAAGGTAACAAATGCATTTTATCGTCCATAAGTATTTTGTCTATTATCATTTATATGATTATGTCATCAAAACTAATGAGAAATTTTTATGTAGGTTACTTCATGTAAAATTATCAATTATATAAGATCTTCAGGATAGATTGAACCTCACAGTGAAATAAGAATGAATGAGGAATAATTTCAGTGTTTAGAGTTGTTAAACAATCATGGTGAAATATTTAATCAGAAAAAGGAAAAAAATTGACAACATAAATCAACTGAATAATCATTAATTTGTATGTAATACATTCATGATACAAAAGAGAATTTGAATCCTATAGGAGTGATTTGAATCCCTAACTCCAGACTGGCTCCATACATGACTAACTTTGGAATAATCACCACTAAAGACTCACTAGTGCAACTCCAGACAACTGGAATACCTCACAATCAGTTAACTAACCAAGGTAGGTGAGAAAATACACTTATCTCCTCAAATAATGTAAAATAGGCACTAGGATAAATGAAGGTGAACTGATTGTGCCCCATTAAAGCATAACTAAACACTAACTAGGGTATTGGCCTCTAGTGCTCCTATATTGATGCATGAGGGTGCATCAAGTGGATAGTGGGATCCAGAACACATCTCGATGCACTAATGAAAGTGATAATGACATCCTAATCTAGGAAACTGACATTTAGACTATGGTGGTCAAGGGAGGATTACAAATAATTCTAACACATATACTATACTAAGACATATTCACAACTCCTCTACTAGTACACTCATGTAAGTCAAGGACTAGGCTTGTGGAATCTTTATTTCTCTTTTAATCAATCATTTAGCTCATGAGGAAATTGCATTGTTATTATTCATTGTTATGCACATATACTATCAATGGAGTGTTTATTGCGCTAACGTTATTCTTTTAACCAATCGTGTTTCCCTCTAAGGCAGTGTTAGATCTAGGTGTTGGGTGGATTAATTGCTTATTAAAACAATCAATTCATGACATAAATTATCAATCCAAGGTAAGGTCATCATGAAAAATATATGCAAGATACAGTTTCCTCACTAACATTGGTCATATAATATGCATTGTAGTAAAATAAACCAATTCATTCTTACAGAAAAAAAAAAGATGAGAAACAAACTTCAAGGTTGGAAGGGAGAACATGAGGAGTCTCCACTCAAGTAGCTACTATGACCCCTTACCATCATTTGTTTATTGAACACTCTTGCATAAAACACACTTGTAGAAATAAACACACTCACACTTGCAAAAAAAAAATCACACTCACACTTGCACACTATGGTTGCAACCACATTAAAATATGAATCTAACACACTTGCATGAATAAAGAAACTGGATTAATAATACATCTACAAAAATAAATGAATCAAAAGAAAATAAATTCTACGCTAAACAATAAGAATGAGTTAGTCTAATTACAAATTATGAAAGTGAAAGAGCTACAATATACATCAACAAAAGAGAAATTAAAGAACTAAAATCTAGATTACAAAAGAGATAAAAAGAAATATAATTCTTATTCCATCAAAAATTGGACTTGTTGCTCTAAGAGTCCTCCCCTTGGAATGGAGAAGGATCTCTTAAATATACATAAATTTTACATAAAAAATAAAAAATGAAGATCCAAAATATCCTCACCAAATTACTAATAATTTGGATCTCAAAATCAACTCAAATCTAATCCCAAATCCTTTTCTAACCTTCATGCTATTTAGGATTCCTTTGAAGTCAAATTCGAATTTAGAGATGTGAGTCATCAAAACATGCCCAAAACTCATCCTAATTCAATCCTAATAAAATTTTAATTGCTGGGTCCATCATATATTACATGGAGGTCTTCAAATCTTTGTAAATAAACCAAATATGCACTCTCATCCACCACCAACTTTCCCCTTTCATATTTAAGTAATTTAACATCATAATTGAGACATATATGAATGATAGAAATAATGAATTTTATAAAAATCCATTACCCCTAATGAATATGTTCCTCCATGGTGGCTTCGTGGAGCTGTAGCAGTAGTAACAACATGAGTAACAATAGTAGTAATGAATTAATAATATCTCATATGAAAAATACCAAGTATTCACTTTTGATGATCTTCAACCATATGAGTTGCGACAAATATCTTGGATTAACAACAACTAGCCTAGAACTGGTTCTGCAAAATCTTCAAACTCATCCATGTTTCAAAGATAAGTGCATGTTGGAAAGGGCTTTGGGATAATTTAGTTGTGCAGCATAGCGGATGATGCGTAAGCTCAAAGACATCGTGCAAGTGGAAGATGGCGCGCAAGGCGGAGAAAATAATATTTTATATAATTTGTGTCACCTTTTGTAGTTTTGGACCATATTTTGTGGATATTGCTCATTATTTTGTAGAATCAGTTAAGAATTAGTTAGAATTTGTCTAATTCGACCTTGAATATAAAGGCGCAAGCCTATAAGTAGATGAAGAATTGTAAGTGTGAATGATCCAAGATTATTGAAGAATATCTTTGAGTATCTGAACTGAGATATGTTGATCTAAGAACTGAGATTTTGTGCGGAAGTAATATGACAAGACCGAAGTTGATCTGAATCACTGTGCTCTTTTCTGTTTTATTGTTTTACTATATTTTGCGACCCGATGATGAATTCTATGTGAATCTACAACATGGATCTATGATGCGATAATTATCGGTTTTAATTGATGTGATCATGTTGGATCTGTTTGCGCATCAATATGCTTACTGCAGTTATGATTGAATGATGTGATCTGTTGAAGAATGATAATGAATGGTTATGTGAATGCATAAGTTTAATGATCTATTAATGTCACGCTAATATGCTAAGTTGATGTCACATTGTCCTCTCCCCTATTCTGCGGAAACTTGGTTCCATCATCTCTCCCTCGAACTTCTCAGGTGAGACCTCATCCGCTCTGCGGGTGTTGTTGGACAGGGTAAAATCTGTCTGGGCCGGTGCTCAGGGAGATCACATTGGTTTAGCTTTCGACGGAGTGGGAACCCTTGTTGACTGGTTTTGTTGGTTGGGTTTGTGTCAACAAATGGTTCCATTTCTGGTACCTTGTTGCGACTGAGGGTGGGACATGTGGCATCTGACAAGACCAGAAATTCAAGATTGGTTCGACTTGAAGCTGCGAGAATCTATTGAGAAGGAAAATTTCAAACCATGGACTGATGGCGGATAAGTGGTTGGCAAGATACATACACAATGGTCCACATGAGTATTTTTTCTCTAAATTCCCGATCATCTTATACAAGTGGTTGGTGCGATTTACCTATCGCAAGAAAAATTTCCAAGGAGGTGAGCCAACGTCCTTGACCCCTGAGTTGATCCAAGAATTGCAGGAAACCGACAATAGAGCATCACGGGCTGTTGAAGTCTGGTTGGACAGTATCTTGGAAGGCTATATCTGTTAGAATAATCAACCCATAGTATTTACCCACTTAGACATTATTTCATTTATTTTGTCTTATTTGCCTAGTCCATGAGTCCCACCATGTGCAAGTTTCTAATTGCCTATCCATAGAGGTCAAACTTGCCATTATTGAATCATGGAGCGCTTGGGAAAGCCTTGGGAATCAAATCTGCTTTATTCCTGGCCTCCTAGGTGCCCTTCTGCTTTTTCTACTTTATTTCCTGCTTTTCAGTGTTTTAAGGCACATAGGAAAGCAAGACTAGGTGAGGTGAATCAACTTTGTTGCCTCTTCCTCCTCCACTCTTTCCTCCATGCAAAAGCATGTATGAGCTGCCATTTGACCACTCTTTAGCTTTCCCATGCGCCCTTGCTAATTCGTGGGGTCCTTGATAGATTTGGGATCATCTTTTTACACCTATGGGGGATTTGCCTATTTTGGGTAAGCCTGCTTTATGCTAGATTTGGATGCTTCCTTATGCATTCGATTTGCTCATGTATTCTATATATTCAGCAGCCTATGTTATTACAGGGTTGGCTATTGTACACTCAGTTAATATAATTTTGTGTTACAGCTCCATATTCAGTCTCCATTGTTGATAATTTGCATGATCAATTGTTAATTGTTGTGGGTGAAATTAATCTACTGCAGGCCTGAATTTCTACATGGTATCAGAGCCATTGTAGGTTGTTACTCTCCTCCAAAAATTGTTTTGCAGGTTCGACATCAAGACTGGGAGCCTTCTGCTGACAGCCGGGACAGATTTTCTAAAGCTATGGATTCACAAAAAACTATCCTCACTCCCTTCAACTATTTTGAATGGAAAGCAGAGATGGAGATCTTGTTGAGAGAGAAT
>LPNX010810592.1:3437-18197 GCA_001517045.1 Pseudotsuga menziesii | reverse complement strand
TGTTTTACAGTCCATGTTTAAGGGAGGATTTTCCCAAGTTGGTTTTGCCTCTTTCCTTGGTTGTATGGACATTGCAGTATGTAAAGGGTAACTAAGCCTGGTTGCTAGGCCCTATATTTTTTATTTATTACTCATAAAGTCAGGCTTAAGGGGGGGTGTTAGAATAATCAACCCATAGTATTTACCCACTTAGACATTATTTCATTTATTTTGTCTTATTTGCCTAGTCCATGAGTCCCACCATGTGCAAGTTGCTAATAGGCAAAGGTCAAACTTTCCATTATTGACTCATGGAGTGCTTGGGAAAGCCTTGGGAATCAAATCTGCTTTATTCCTGGCCTCCTAGGCGCCCTTCTACTTTTTCTTCTTTATTGCCTGCTTTTTCAGTGTTTTAAGGCACATAGGAAAGCAAGACTAGGTGAGGTGAATCAGCTTTGTTGCCTCTTCCTCCTACACTCTTTCCTCCATGCAAAAGCATGTATGAGTTGCCATTTGACCACTCTTAGCTTTCCCATGCGCCCTTGCTAATTCGTGGGGTCCTTGATAGATTTGGGATCATCTTTTTACACCTATGGGGGATTTGCCTATTTTGGGTAAGCCTGCTTTATGCTAGATTTGGATGCTTCCTTATGCATTCGATTTGCTCATGTATTCTATATATTCAGAAGCCTATGTTATTACAGGGTTGGCTATTGTACACTCAGTTAATATAATTTTGTGTTACAGCTCCATATTCAGTCTCCATTGTTGATAATTTTGCATGATCAATTGTTAATTGTTGTGGGTGAAATTAATCTACTGCAGGCCTGAATTTCTACAATATCATCGTGTTTGCAGTTGATACTACTAATTCCTACAACAAAGCAAAAAGGGAATTCTTCAACGGACCAAGAGGTAGGTTCTTATTGTCTTTACAATTTTCAATTAAGATGCTTGTATGTGAAAAAGGAATACTGAAGATGCACCTCGAGTAGTATAACTCTAGTGTGCGGGGGCTATGGATACCATGAATAAAGGGGGGAGACAAATGGAATGATACGGGGTATATGGGTGCAAGTTACGTTGAGACTACCAGGGAAGTTGAGGAAGAAAGTGGTCTTACTAGGGGAGGAGCAAGGTTTCAACAAGAGAAGAGGCAGAGGACAGGGGAAGGTCCTACTGCAATATAAATGCAAGACCATGAAGGAAGACCAAACATGACGAAGCAAAGCTAAAATGATGAAGGGGACGACCATGCTACACCCATGATAGCGGTAAGATCAACCCCCAATAGCAACATTCCCACACCTCCACATACTATGCCACATTAAGGAAGAAACACAAGTTCCACATCGAATTTCCCAACATTCCAGCTATAGTCTAGTAGTAGATCAACATCTGTAGGAAGAAGGACAAGGATGGCAGTAGACGAAGTGAAGTTACCTTTGTTCCAGTGGAATGGGACTAAGGATACAAAACAATACTGGTTCCCGTGCGATGCAATATGGATTGTCAGGAAAACCGTAATGATGATGTTAAGGAGGGCCAATTGGCGACAACCCTTTGGGGTCATGCACTGGATTGGTATATGCAATTTGTTAAATTTCCTACGGGGAATCTGGTGAAGACATTGGCAGAAGTTAGGAGAGTACTTATTGAAGAATTTAGGAAACCAAAGTCCGAAGTACAGTACATTACAGAACTGAAGGAAATTAAGCAGTATCCCAATGAGACTATTTGGGATTTTGATCAAAGATTCAAAACACTAATGGCAAGAGTTAGTTGTGAGATGAGAGACATTCAACATAAGGAATGGTTCTTTTGTAGGGTTTCTAACTCATATCAGAATACCACTTATGCAATAGAAGATTGCGACACAGAGCGAGGCTTTGGAGATCGCCATGAAGAAGGAAGCTTCACCCTTTGGAGAAAATGTAGTTGGTATGAACCAAATTCAGACGCAGTTAGCGAAATTGACACTCCAATTGTAGGACATTAAGAAGGGAAAGGAACAATGCGAGGATCTCTAGTGCACTCGATTCCGCACAGACGGACATACCAAGGATACTTGGCCAGATTTCTGAAACTACCTGTTGTCAGGGGTGTCGAACCCATTGAGTTATGGAAGTGTACCATGGTGCCATATTTGTCAAATATATGGGAATCAACATGAGGAATGTGGTTACATGCATAAGATGGTGACGAAGCCGATGAACCTATACTTCTCATTTTGTCGATCTTTCAGGCATGAAGATAAATATTGTCGTGCATACAACCTACTCTAGGAGAGAACACATGACTCATATTATGTAAAAGGAGAGGATCATCAGGTGGTACGGCAGCCGCAGCCATAGGTGGTGCAACCACCACCTCAATCATAGTATGTACCACCGCCGCAGATGAAGTTTGTACCACATTAACAGTTTGCGTCACAGCCATAGTATAATTAGATGCAGATGGCTTTGCAGCAGCCATAGTATGTTCATTCAAAGCAATATGTCTAGCAACAGTTGAATTCCTTGGAGCAACAATTTTCTCAACCATAGTACCAACAACAAGGAGGATTCCAAGGACGAGGAGGAGGCTTTGGTCGAGGAGGAGGATGAGGTCATGGAATTTTCCAATGTTATAATTCCCGTGTACTGGGGCATTATCAGAGAGATTTCCCATAATTGTAGTGTTTTTGTACGTATTGCACCGCATTTTAGCACACTGTTCAGAACTGTCCACAACTGATCACGAGGTGGTAGGCTAGAAATGTTCTGCAGTTGCAGAATCTGACCCAATTGTATAACCAGAATCAGTTGAATCAGAATTAGTTGCATAACCAAAATCAAGTACAAAACCAGTTGCAGAGTCATAATCAGAACCAAATTCCAGTTCATAACCAAATTCCACTTCTAAACCAGAACACAAATCAGAATGTGAATCAACCTATGAATCCACCGCTGAACTAGAATCAAGGATTGACGGTTGCGACGATCTCGACGAAGCCCAGAATGCAGGATGTTGATGTCACTATCATCACTCGCAGAGGTGCGACAACTAGAGAAGATATTTCGATTCGACAAGTTCGGTTAGCTGGAAAGAAGAAATTCCAATTTGACGTCAATGTGGAGAAAGATACATTCTTTGAAGCACAGTACAAGATGCGCAGAAACTACAATAAGTTGCTTGTTTATGAAATGCCTACTTCTTTTGATTCCACTTTCGAGGCAGGACCATCGCAATAGTATGGTACCTAGAAGAACTTCCTTGAGAGTTTCTTTTCAATGGAAAGAGATCCCGACACTCTTGTTGAGATTGGGAATCTATTGCATTGATCGACGAAGGGACGGAAGGATTCCGCGGTGAAATATTTGCATAAGAAAAAAATAGGGAAATAAATGTGCATGAACATTCATGTTGGGGACTATGAGGTAGATTCAGTCATCCTGGATCTAGGCTCAGGTGTTAATATTTTGACAAGACAAACATGGAAAAATATGGGGACCCCAATGCTGAGCTAGTCTCCTGTACAACTGCGATTGGCTAACCAGGCCAGAGTAACACCAATTGGGAGAGTTCTACACCTTGCTATGGAAGTTGAAGGCATGAAGACCTATGCCAATTTTGACATGATTGAAATTGTTGATGGTGGAGGCTCTTATCCCGCATTGTTGGGGATTAGATGGGATAACAAAAATATTGTAGTGATTAATTTTAAGAAGCGCATGATGACATTTGGGAATCAAGAAATCAAAGTCATTGTTTTGATGGATCCAAACGAAGGGAAAATATATATTGAACCAGTGGAAGATGAATTCGTCGGAGTATGGGATCATGCATATAACATTTTAGAAGATTATGTCCATCCAACTATTGATGGGGAACTTAGTTGGCGTAGTGCTAGCTCTACGTCTTCTGACTCTAATGATGCTTTAAAGAACTGGCAGAATTGCTTTCATGAAGTGTGACAATGAAAGTGTGCCTTGATTATGTAGTCACTGTGTCATTTCGTGATTGATACCATTGATTTGACAATTTATGAAGGACTTCCTGAGTTATATGAGTTTCTTGTTGAATTCGAAGATAAGGTTTCATAATCACAGCGGTTGTTGGTGTTGGAGGAGGCGCTGAAGACTACCCAAGCACCCTGGTGAGTGACCCATAAGAAGTCGATCACTGGAACCATAATAAGGTGACCCATATGTTATTTTTCCAATGTTTAATAATAATTCACATGAAATACTAAGGAAATGCAAATGGAAACCACCTTAGGTATAAATCCCACAAATAAGCATAAAAATGGATTAATAAGCATTAATACAAGGTCATGAGAATGCAAGAAGGGATTAAAGGTAGGGAAAATGTAGTGTAAAATAAGGACATTTCAACGGCCCAACACTGGGACTAGTATTTTATTTAATAATGTGATATCATTAAAGTATACATGGATAGTCACATCTCATTCTAGTTGCAACTAGGTAGATATCACATGTTAGGAATTTTTATTTCTTTTATAACTCCTTTTAGGGTTGTCTATTGGGTCCCGATCTTGTGACAATTCTCGAGTTCTTGGGGGAACAAAAACAAGCCTATATCATCCGGTTTAACGCGAGTTGAGAAGGTCCAAAAGTTTACCCACCCTGAGACAGTTAAGTGTTTGGGAAATTAGGGATGTATATTAGGATTTTTTAGTTGTAGTTGGCATACTTGCAGGTCTATTTGATATTCCATTTATCATATCCTTGTACTTGTTAGAAAACAAAATTATAGAGCAATAACAATAAACAATGAACAAGATGCAAATATTAAAACACATTACAAGAGAGACACAGATATAACGTGGTTCACCCAAGATGGGCTTCGTCCACACAACAATTTCCAATCCTTTATTATTATATCATCCAGCAAAATTAAGGGATACAACCTGCAACAATCCTATCTCACTTCCTTTTCACTCTCTCACAGTCTCTTTGTCACAATCACAGAGATTACTTTTACAATGCTACAATACAATGTATAGACGTATTACAATGCCTTCCTTTTATAACTGGAATACCATGGGTTTCCCAAAAACATTGGCCCATAAATCACCCATTATTGACCAAGTCATGACTCTAAAATTACAACATTTTACAAGGAATTTTTCCTAATTTTTCTCTATGGGGGTGTTTCCCCAAAACCCCCACCAGGGGGGGGCTCCCAAAATAGTCATCGCCCCCCCTGGACCCTCCTAATGACTATAGTGGGGGGAGGGGGGGGGGGGAAGACCCCCCACACCCCCCATCAGGTGTTGGGATCCAAAGACGACTAAAAAAAGTGACATCTGTGAATCAGGAAGATCAAGATCCACAACCAATAGTACTACTCAACTTTCCCAAAGTAGATGTACTAGATAGTTATTCACTCTTTAATAATCTATTTCTTTCTTCAATGGAATAGATCTACCTTTCTAAATCTATATTTATATATAATATTTATATATTATGTTTTAACTGTTTTTATAGTAGAGTTTCTAGCCTAATGCCACAGTTAGGTACTACAACTTATTCACAGTCCAATCTAGATCATCTTCCCAATACAGTTCTTAAGGTTATTAACAATTAACACAATTATACTACACTTTGTTGCCCAATGTAGCAGTTAAGGTAAAAATATAATCAAATGTGGATGTACTAGATTTTGTTTCCCAATGCAATAGTTAGGTTAATCACATCAAATATAGATGTACCATATTTTATCTCCCAACGAAACCATTAGGTTAACCATGTAACATAACGATTTATTCCAACATTATAAAAATAGCTAGAAATTATAACACACATCAATTCCATAGATGTTTACTTTTAAATATTTAAAGAATCACTTGTTACCAGTAAAGATACCAAATATTAATACTATTTTGTTGTTACTGTTTTCATCATAAATGTACATAGGATCATATCACTTTTACCAGATCTGTCAAACAATCACATTACTCTAAATCTACAATTACCACATAACACTCAAGTAGGAAGATCAAGCATCTTTAATATTTGATAAATTATCCATCATAATCAACATAGATACACATGCATAAACCATCATATCATTAGCATAAAGATATATTCAAAATTCATAACTTAAAAACAAATGTTCAAGGAAAGGAACTCATCTATTAAAAATGCTTGTCATCTATCTACAACTAATGTGGGCCTTTCCCTGATGCACCCAACCATAGACATGTAGAAAACAACATCCTTAGTTTCCACACAATCACCCTAGAGCTGAGTCCTTGTCTCTCTATGGCTATATTTGATGAATTCTTATAGTTCATATTCCTTTTAGTTTAGTAGATTTGCTCTTAATTTTAGGGTCCCATCTCATCCAAATCACTCTACCAGCATCTATGGTTCAATCCAAGTAGTCCCACTACCATAAAACAAGCCAATACTCCATCATATATAGTCAATATTGGTTCCAACTAGAACCGAATACCCTCACTCTATATATACAATATGATTGTTGTTAATACCCAAGTAGTCCCTTACAAGTTAGTACACAACACCTCAACGCTGACACACTCACACAGTCTATGCACATAGATATTTTCAACCACAAATGGAGTTAGTTATGGTCATTTACAAGAGGATACCATGGGCTATCTCCTCCCCTTTAGTTGTTCATCTTTCTATTGATGACAACTTCTTTCTTTCAGATTTTAGATTTCTCTTTCCTTGATTATTATTTCTTAATATGTGTATTAGTCTTTTTAAATTCCATCAAGAGAATTAACCCCTTGGAATTATTTTTCCCTCTCTTTTGTAGAATACGTGTTTATTATTCTTAGTTAATTCCTTAGGTGATGTAACCTAAGTAATGGTTACAATTGTAGAAGAGTCTCTTCATTTCCTTCTTTTATTCTCTTCTAATTTTCTTTAGTTAATTTATGTTTTATTCGTGTTTTAGTTTAATTCATGTTTTTGTTTAATTTTCTTACTCCTTTTTATTTATCTTAATTTTTTCTTTCAAGAGAAAAGGACCCCTCATTCATAGGTCAACCCCCACAGCACAAGAAAACATTTAAGATAGTCCAATAAACAAATCAAATACATAACATTGTCAACCATAGAGTTCCATTGTTTACAACACTTACTACTTAGCCACGTACAAGGGTTGACATTCCAAGGTATTATAAGAGGGACTATGATTCCACTATAGGGGGAGAGGAAACGGGTCCTATAGGAGACCAAATCCTCTTTTTCCAAGTGTTATCTTTAGTACTCATCCATTTCTTCCATGTGTCTTAAATAATCTAATTAGTAATTACTTCCTTTTGGCATATTAAGTTCAATCATTGAATGGGTGTGTGAGGTTGGTGGGAAAGTTTTCTCATGTAATTATGGAGGCATGAAATGGATATATTTCTATGAAATTGTAAGATCCCTTCCTTCTATGGTCAATAGTAATGGTATTTATCTTCTTTCCAAGACTCTCATCTCTGTTAGGCTCTATCACTCATTTTTCCATGTAGAATTCATAAATGACATAACCTTCATGCTATTTTCATCATTGTCAATCACCATACCAAGAAAACAACTAGAAATTAGAATTTTGAGAAGGAAATTGTGGACTTGAAAGGAAATATGATGGTTGTAGATGAGCTTGGAGGTTTGGTAAGATAAGAAACCTTTATCCATATTTTATTTGTTGCTTTTGGATGCTTGAGAAGACTTGAATTGATGTTACATGCAGTGTTCTAAAAATATACAATAGGTGGTACACTTTCTACACAGGCTAAAGAGCATTTTAAGGGATGGGTATTGTGAGGGACTATTGAGAAGAAGAAAAATAGGCCTTCGTTATGCTGTGTGGGATAATGGAAGAGAGTTACATGGATGTGTTGGATGAAAGGGATGATTGTATTGCTCACTGGTGAGTACAATTTGTAAGCATAAGAGAAAATGGTTTTGGGTTGAGAGAGAAGTCTATAGGTGTTTGCTTCACCCTGAGGGCCTCATAGCCCAAATCAGGGTTGGTATATGTAGTTGATAGTTATAGTTGGTGGAAATTTTCTCTTACATGGAAAATTTATTACATATTCTTTTGTTAAAAGATAAGTATTCTCTTTTTCTATGTGTGAAATGATTATATTTACTTCCTATTATGAATATAATGGTTCATGCATGATGTGTTTGTGAAGTATAGATTTAATTGCACTATCTTTTATACTCATGCACATGTACATGCATTTCTTAGTTTATGCTTCACATGGATCACTTAAATTAGTTATGAATTTGACTAATGGTCCATGACCTGAAATTTAGAAACATGAAATTCATAACTACCCTCTCCTTTATCTAGAGTGATGGATGTGAACACTAGAAGACTTGATAAATTAGATAGGATAAATGGATAGGTTCTTTGAATTTGATTAGATTAGAGATATTAGGTGAGTTAGGCTTTCCAATACAAAATTGAAAATTCATGCTTATTTGTAGTGCAATATGTTTAAGCTAAATAGAGAAAGTTGTGTTGTAGAGAAGATTAACACCTAGGATAGGAAGGTTTCATAGTTGAAGGGTAAAAAATGTTTGTGGATTATGCTCTAAATCTATTGAGAATATTGCAAAATTTGAAATAATTTTAGTTTTCAATCAAGGAGTACATAGAGGACTTTTATAGACTCTCTTTAAGGTACCGGTAGAAGTAGGAGAGTATGGAATCCATTGAGATATATGAATTGTCTAACTTATGACATTTAATATGACTTTAATATTTTTAATTTGTGTTCAATGATAGAGGATTACCAAATATATTTGAATATTGAGGAGAAATCATTTAGTATATAATAGACAATGAGAAATGGTCGAAGGTAGGAAAAGGACAAAAAATAATGAAAAAGAAGTGGAAGAGAATGCAAGGAACTCCAACATTGTGGATCAACCTTATTGGTATAATATTAAATGTTGACATGGGAAGAATTCAATTATCTATAGGTTGAAGTTATGGATTTCAAGGACGCAAGGCATTCAAATTCCTAGAATCTCTTAATAAATATGAAAGAAGATAATAGTGGGGAACTCATATTGTTGAAGTAGATATAGCGGTAGAAGCAAGTGAGGTGGTGGAATTGACAACATAACATGAAGAAAAGTTGTTGGTGATGAAAGTATTAATGTAGTCCATAAAATAGGTTGGGACATAATTAGAATAGATGAAGACTCTCTAAAAGGTAAGTGTTGATTTAATTATTGGTGGAGTTAGTTTATAAACTTTGGTTTCAAATGAAGTTGCTCACAAGTTGAAATTGAAGTGTACACCTCATCTAGAAGCATATAGAGTTTCAAGTATACAAAATAAGCATAAGGTTTCTCTGAGGTAGTAATGTTTGATCAACTTTAAAATTGGTGGTTGTAGTGAGTGCAGTTTATTTGATGTGTTGGTCATGGATACTTGTCATATTTTGTTGGGGAGGCCGTGGAACTTTGATAGAATAGTTATACATGATGGGAGGAAATTAAAACCTATAGTTTGAGGAGTATGATTTGGTGTGTTTCCTATGGATTCTCGCCATTTTTTCTTCGAGATGCCATGGTAGTTTGATTGAAGATTTATGCATGAGTAGAGGAAAAATACCAACTAGTTTGAGAAGAATGCGATAAATTTTAACTCATATCCATATAATGACACAGTGGAAAAGGATGATTGAGGGATGATAAGCCTAGTGTTGGTGTATTTGAAGGAAGAGGAGCAAAATGAGCCTATGGAGAAGTTAGTTGAAGAAAATAAAGAGAACAATATGGGTAGTACAATAAAAAACCTTTGAAAGAGGAACATAGGGGAGGTATTCATTGCTGTAATGTTTTATGTGGTGGTGTGTTAGGAAAAGATGAAATAGATAAAATAGAGTATGTGGCCATCGGGGAGGAAACTAAAGAAAAATATGATAGTGAGGAGAACACTATAATTGTGTAGCCTCTTAAACAAGTATTCGGAATGGTGTCTAAGAACAAAGTTGGGAAAGTAATGAGAATAATTTAGCTAGAGTGGTGTACTTAAGTTAGAACACATGGAATGAAAGAGAATAAGGTAATACAACCCTGTGGAACACATCCACGAGGAATAGAAGATATGTTAAAAATAGGGTTAGATACAAAATAATGTTGGATCAAGACATTTAAGGAAATTTTGAGAATGGTAGTAGTTAGGAGTTCTAGAGGAGGACATTAAGTATACAACTTTTTTTTATCCTGTCTTTTCTGAAAGATGTTAAAATTTTCTAACCGTGGGGGTCAGATGTAGGAACCTCCATGGTGCATCTAGCTATCCTACATATATGATTTTATTTTAATGGTTTAGGTATTACATTCATCATAATTTGTGTATTTTATGCTAATATAGAAATTTATATGTGACAATAACATAGAAAAAGAGGATACCTCTCACTGTCCTAGTTAATAAGGAGGTTATTATCAAATTGGTTGTAGAAGAAATGCTTCATCATAAAATAGATAAAAACACTATTATAGTCCACTTTTGTAGTCATTCTTACTATAAATGTACCTCTAGTGGCGTGACATATACATAAAAAACTTCTTTATATTTAACAACAAATTAAGAGACATCATTTCTATTAAAATAAATGGCACGCCAAGAACTTAGTAGTAAAAATATGGATTAAATTTAATAATAGATGACGATGAGATAATTACAAGGAATATGAAGAAATCTTCATATAATGATTTTAATCCTCTTGAATAAAATCTGATGGAAACAATATATTATATTGTTAGAACTATTCAACTTCTAAGTTTTGTGTATAAAATTTTTTATTTTTGAAAGGGTAATAGAACCTGGAAATTAAGGAAAACTTATAATGACTTTAATCCTCTTGAATAAAAACCGATGGGAACAATATATTATATGGTTAGAATTATTCAACTTCCAATTCTTGTGTATAAAAATTCTTACTTTTGAAAAGGAAATAGACCTTTGGCTTTTAAGGAAAGCTTATTTTAGTGGTTAAAAACTGATGGGAACAATGTATTATATGGTTAGAATTATTCAACTTCCAAGTCTTGTGTATAAAAATTCTTACTTTTGAAAAGGAAATAGACCTTTGGATTTTAAGGAAAGCTTATTTTAGTGGTTGCAGTAGTTAATAGAGGCACTGGTCAATTATGTTGGAGTAGTATAAGCTATGTCTTTCCATTGGTAGTTGGTTAAAATAGTTTTCATAGTGAATTATAGCCACATAAAGAGTGGTTGTAAGAGTGTTGATAGATTATAAGCTAAAAACAATAACAATTGCAATCTCTTAAAATTATTGTAATGAATCCCCAAAATTTTAAACAATTTGAATCATATAAATTTGTACATTATGTTGTGATTCATTTATTTATGATTAATTATACTTAATTATTAATCTATGTAATATATTTATATTATAGTATTTTTATGATTCATTTTTTATAATTAATTATATTTAATTATTAATCTATATTATTCATATTATAGAAATTTATAAAATTCAGCATACTTTATGAATGGTCTTTACGTCATTTCTATTTCTTTGCATGAAAACCCAAATAATTTTAACTCATTTAGCCTAAGTTTCCAATTACAAAGTATGAAAAAGGCTTTTCATTAAGCCATCAATATACTTCACATGTTTCCACACTCATTTTCACGCGTTTTTTTTTAAGCCAATCAACCATTTCATTCTCTTATTTGGCCTCATTTTGAGGCAGATTGTCATTTTTGGTAGAAAAACTTTGGCTAAATTGAAGATTGTGGCATACTTTTTATTAACCAAAATAATGTCATAAATTATTTAGCATTACTTATTCTAACAATACATAACTTCTTCTAACAATAAATGTTAATTAAACTTCTAGTATGTAAGCTCGTTGTTGCACAACCTACGTTTGTGCTCGTTGGTGAACCAACTATGATTTGAATTTTGGACATGCATTACTACACTTCAATGTGTGTCAAGTTTATCCTTCAACATGGATTTCTCCACTTCAAAACTTAACAATTGTCATTATAGTATAATTGTTGTTATATCATGATCTTTTTCATATGAAAAAAACATCTTCAGACTATGAGTCCATGAGTCCTTCTAGAGTTTATTAATTCTCTCTCACTATGTGTAGGAGAAAAATCAATTTAATTCAGTGAGAAGTTTATTCAAGCCCTAGTGAAGTTGATCAAATTTCATGAAATTTCATAGCACCTAGGTTATATTCATAGAAATCCAACAGTAGTTATATTTTCTTATATATTTATAATCTTTCATTATCTTTTAGCATCGGTTCAAGCAACCAATGGAGCAATATCCACTCAGCTTCTTAGCATCCCTTCAACTTCACATTAGTGCACTCCAATCCTACAACATTCACCACATCGGTGATGGTAGTAAGTGTCGATCCAATCGTGGAGCATTTGCCCCACAAGTGGTCCTACAAAGTATCGTTATTAACCATACTAAAAGGAACATCATAAAATGCAAGATGCACTTTATGTATAGATAAATAGATATGCTTATTTAATAAAAATACAAAAACATAGATGAGTAGAAATACCTTTTTTGAATGTCAAATAACAACAAATGCAATCTACGAATGATTTCATCGCATGTCCATTGATGGGCAATGGTTCTGATAGAAGTTATCAAGCTTGTAATTAGGCTGATAGGCGTTTTTGTCTAGATTCGGGTTTTTAAAATGCTTGTACCTTTTTGGTCATCCCTTCATCCAACTAATGTTTGCCATCTGTCACCTTTTTCGTTGCAAATAAAATTGTGACACGTCTCTTCTACATGTGTTGTCGGGAAGTTGTAGAAGTTCTGACTCGCTCGAGCTCGTATGTGACTGTTACTGCCCTCTGGCATGTAACCTTGAGTGTTGAAGAAGTTTGCTTTTGATGCGGTTGAGTGTTTGATAAGTTCACTGAGTCTACCTTTTGCAGTGGTTGAGTGTTCGAGAGGTTCACCGAGTCTACGTTCGTTCCCAGTGTTGGAATTTCACTAGAATATTACCTGTCAAACAAAAAAAATTTGACGTTTTTGGGTTTCACTAAATGTTTTACTTAAATATGTACCTGTCAGTAACAACGTTTTACTTAAATATGTACTTGTCAGTAATAACGTTTTACCTAAATATGTCCCTGTCAGTAATAATGTTTTAGTGCATTGGCAGGTATATATAAGCTACAATAATAACATCATCATCATAAAATTCATTCGAGGGATCAAGGTTAAAGAGGACCTTCAATATCACCCACGACTTTCTTTGAAAGTTCATCCACCAAAACACTAAGCTCCTGAAATACATGCTTGATAAAAAAAGAGATGAACTTGTCCATAAGTTGCATTGTCTTGTTGAACCAATGATCTAATAAGGGTACCTGTAGTGTAGAAATACCATTGGCCCAGTCCACTATCACTTTTGAATCCCCAAACACATGGATTTCCAGAATGTTTATGAGAATAGAAAATTTTTGAAGGCCCTATAGAGTTATTAGTTTGGCTCAACTATTGCTCCCATACCCATAACTCATCCTCAATAGAAAATAATGGTATGAATCCATCTTGATGACCATGCCCTGACCACAAAGAATATCTTTTAATGCATCATCGAAATACCCATAAGGAAACCTAGAAGTGCCCTTGGGATCATGAATCAATCTTGAACTTTTGTTTGTAGGAGCTCTGTAAAATTCATTAAAATAACTCAATACTTCACTACTAACTCTAATTTGGGACTGTATGGTATCTTCAAAAATCAAAATGTTGCAGGCTCTCCAAATACCCCACATAACAAACAAGGGAAACAATTTAAGACGTGGAAAGGATTTAAACCATTGTAGCAACAAAACCTCCAGCGATAGAAAATGCTAATTGAAAGGAACCTATAGCTTGGAGAGGATCTCAAGCCAAACCTTTTGACTATAAACACAATCAACAAACATATGTTGACTAATTTCTTCATTGCTTTTACAAAGAATGAAAATTCTTGGTCATGATAAACCTTTCTTCATCAAAATATCGCAAATCAAGATCTTTTTCTCCAAGCATAGCCAAACAAAACATTTAATTTTCAAAAGATAATTTCCTTTCCGCAATTTGTTATGCCGCCAAAAAGGGATTGTTCCAATTTAGGAGGTTGAGATTGCTTTGTAGGATTCTTTAGCACCAATTTGTCCAGACTTAGAATTCCAAACCCAGAGAAGAGAATCTGTCTCCTTACTGATTCTGATTCCCAAATGATTAAGACTTGCAGTGAAATGAGACCATTCCAAGGCCATTTCACCTAATAAACCCAAACCTTGAGTAGTAAACCAGTATGAAACATCATTAAAATCATAATCACAAGCTCTAATATGTGTTAATCTAGTTAGTCCCAAGATAAACAAATATGATACCAAAGGATCCAGGAATATTATAGAAAGTATCACCCCCAACAAAAAAGTCAATACCCAAGATCACCTTTTCACCATTGCCAATATTCCATGAAATCTAGGACCCTAATCAGGGAAAGGTTCTAGTAAAACCATACCATATGTTGGAGGCTTGAGATATTGACTTATCATCCTTTCTAATCCAATATTCCATTGAATATTTCTTGAGATACTTAGATAAGAATACCTCAGTCCATAAACTTGGTCCAAACAACCCACACCAAAGACTCTTAAGGTAGAGAGAATGATTGAACCACTGTAGGCTATTTATTCCCCATCCTCCAAACACCTTAGGTAATCAAATCTTCTCCCATTTGGCCAATTGAAATTTACTTTTACCCCCCCCATCAT
>LPNX010810577.1:45072-71005 GCA_001517045.1 Pseudotsuga menziesii | reverse complement strand
CCTCCAAAATTAATCAATATTATTTTATTATTTTAACTATTATTTTATTATTTTCCTTAGGAGGCCCATTTTAGACCCCAAAATTCCTCTAATGAATCCAACAACCTAGCAGAATGTCTAGCTCTAATGATAGGAATGGATATCACATCCTCTCTTGATCTTCCACCCCTCCTAGTCATTGGAGAATCCCGAGTTGTGATACAAAAAAAGAGAAATCCCTTCAAGGAACGCCCCTAGATGTGAAACAGAATTCAGAAATGCATCATGCACCTTCTCTTCCCTAATAGAGTGAAATTTATGCACATTAGATTTGAAATAATGAAAATAAAGATTGAAAGTGTAATCAAGGGGTCCTTCTAGAACAAGGAGACATAGAAATTTATGATATCCCCCCATTATTATGAGGCATAAGGGATATTCCACCGTCTCTAGAAAGGATTAGAACTATGAATTTTGTATCCCACATGGGGCTCAATGTTATCTTATGAATTTTCCAGGCCGTATCTCTCCAATGCCATCCTCATTTCCAACACGTGGAAGAACAACTGACCCATAAGGTTTTTAGGTGGTGGGACAATAGGCAAGGGGAATAAATGTGTTTTCTCCGTTGTTGGTCCTAGCATCATCATCATTTTTTTTTGTAGGCTCACACAAGCGAGTGCCATACTTTCACTACTTCTCACCGCCAAATAGATTCCATTCGCATCAGTAGTGCTTCCAAGGGAGGTCACTGTGTTGACGTCTCCTTATATTTCCAACATCTTTCCATCTCCTTGTTTAGGTAGGAAGTTTCTTTCTAGGGGAATATCAAATTTTTGGTGAAGTGTATGTTCACGAGGAGAAGAACTAGGGTGGCATTCCAGTAGATAGCTCTGTGATAATGGCATCTTGGAGGGAAATTTTCATCAATTAGAAAGGAAATATGGAAGATTTTAAAATTGTTAAGGGTTGTTTAAGAAGGAATTGACGGTGTCTTACAAAGGATAATAGGGCTGACATAGGAAGAAAGCTATAATAGTTGTAGGATAGCATGCATGGAGTCATATATCGATGAAATATATGGCAATATGAGGGAACACCTCACACTAATAGAGGATTTTCACATGACCTTCATTGAATTCTGCAATTGCTTCATAGCGGATTCAACCAAAACTCACTCTCACATAGGGAAATTTTTAAGGATTCATATTTTTCTCAAACTGTATAAACCTTGGTGAACCTTACTAATTATTAAATTTGCAACCATAAATGTTTGGTAACTTTTTGTAAAACATTTCAAATTTCTAAGGACTTTATATAGGTTTTGGACAATTTTGGCAATTTTTAGAGTATAAAAAAATTATCCCATAAAATTTGGGTGAATTATCTTTCAAAAATTGTCAAATTGGTGAATCTGTTTTTTGGAAAAAAGGGTCCAAAATTAGCCCATGGGTTAAATTTCTCCCGTAAAATTTTCTCTATGAGTCTTACAGACAACTCAACCTGTGGACGACAATTTGGTCACTTAACCCCTCCAAGGGCCATATAGATAGACTTGAAATATTCTTAGACCATATTTTTTTCCCGTATATAAAATATTATGTTTCTTTGTGTCCTTCTCTATAACCAATATGTAAGGGTCTATAGCACTTTGTTTATAGTTTTTAATAGAAGCTCGACTAGGATTTTCTTTGCTATTTGGAAAGCAACACGAATATATTTTGGACGAAATATTAAAGACATGTGTAGAATATCTCTTTTATTTTTGTAAATGACCGCTTCGGTATAACATTGTTGTGCTCAATATTTTAATACAAAATACTTACAGTTTCTATTTTGAAAAAATATAGCTCAATCGATTAAATATAGAGGAAAACTAAAATAGTGATTAGTTGTCAAGTAAACAAATAACTATTACCTTTGTAGAATAACTATTAGCTAAGTAAAATATCTATTTCTACTATAAATTATATTTTTATGTTCACAAATACCCTTGATCAAGGGTTTAAACAAGGGTTACTTAAACCCTCAATTGAGCTATTGGAAATAAATTGATTAAGAGCTCAAAATTATGACGATTGAGCTTGCATTCTAGGAAATATGTGTTTGCAAGTTGCCAAAAAAGTGTTCCCCATATTCACGCAAAAAACCTCCACCAATCCAAGCATCAAGTTGATGACCTTTAGGATTCATTATAGTTTGATTTTTTTCAATTGCCCCCCTTAATTAAATGGCAGTTCTATATTTATTGTTATTTGACCATCCAAAATGCTTATTTACCTAGTTTCAAAAGCTTCTTTACAATTTTCCCCTTCTAATGGCTTATAACACTCTACAATTATATGTAATAGTATATCCACAATATCTTATTGTAAAAATTTAAGACCCAAATTTAAAATAAACGTTAAAATTCAACGACGTTTATAGAGCACTACCATTTTTTCCATTATTTGAAGATGTTAATTTTATTGCAAGAAGAAACCGCTACACATTAGCAAGGTCATCCAAATAAACCCATAAACTAGTAAAAAAGGCTACAATTTCCCCAACATCCATCAACAACCTTTCTCTTAGAATTGTAATTGATATACCAACAAGTAATAACGAGAGACTATCACCATATGTAAGGAAAAAAATTCCCGGTTCCAAAAAAATGCTCTTGATCCCCGTTTCTTCCTCTAGTCTCATCAAAATACATAATTTCATTTGGGTCTTTGGGTAGACCATGTATATCATCATCTAAAGCAAAGAATTTGAAGAATAAGGTTATGCATATGATATTTTGAGTCAAGTTGACCTCAATATTATTGTTATAAAAATACAAAATGAAGGGCTCCTCATAGAAATCCTAATAGCACATAGTAGTATATTTTAAAAGGATAACACCTCAACAATGTTAAGTTTAATTATATAGAGATGGATCTGTTGAAGAATTAATTGGTAAAGAATCACTCTCTATTTACTTAAAAAGTATTACAAATTTATTTCGTGTTCTACATCTCTCTTATAAATTAATAACAAAGATTTCTTTTAATGTAAAAAATCGGTTTAATAAATAAAATATATATGTCCATGGGTAGAAACAATTTATTTTTACAACTATGGAAAATGTTGTTTTTTCCTTTATTATTTGACAAAAGGTATGCATGCTAAAAGTATTAAATGTGTCATTGCATGAAAGAATTATTGGGAAGATTCTGTAAGTGTTATTGAGATTTCATGTTGGTCTGAAAATGGACCTTGTGGTTTAAGGAGATAATCGACTTGATTCCCTATCCATGAACAATTCTTATACTGGATTATCTCTATCATGCAATAGTTAAATTTTTATTGCACAATCAATCATTATAAATTAGAGATAGAATTAAAACAATAAATTTCACTATAAATCACAAGTCTCATATTTTACTCAAGATATAGTAGAATAAAAGCATAAAAAGCATAATTCCTCATATGCATTATAAGTACAAGAAAATTCACCCTACCAATTTTTCAAACATTTTGCAAAAACAAAGAACATAGCTGATTTCTATCGAAGGTATCCAATATATGATGATTGATTTACTAGCACATACTATTTGAAAACCAAAACCTATAAATATTATACCTTGTGCATGCCAAAATTATGTGTTCTTAATTGGTTAAATAACAAATACATCAAATAGTATTGCACTATTCAAAACTCCAATTATTAAGCAAGGAAGTCATGTTTCCCAATACATAGTTGGAACACTTCCTACAGATTAACTATAAGGGATAATATCCTTCGCTTTTACTTAATATTTATCTTTAAGACATCAATATGTATTTTCATTTCCTAGATGCATATTGTATTCATATGGGTTGTTTAAGGGACAAAAATAAATGCTCATTAGATCAATAAAATGATTAGAAAAAAAAAATCAGCTCGCATTAAATGTCGTACTTGGTATGCTAGTTGTTAATTCTGTCCGTAAATTTCAGATATTCACAAATAATGAAAACTAAAACCATTGTATAGGTGAATAATTCACCTTTTGATTACAAATGTCACACCTTCCTAGTGGATTTCCCATAACAAAAAATAGTCATACCTTATAAACCAATAAACTAATACCTACACTAGCCAAAGGATTTCTCTCAATTTCAAACATTAGAACCACTTAATATCTACAAATTAAAAGATGAAAATGAGAAAAAACAAAAAAACAAAAAAACCTTAATAGTGAAGAACAAGCAAAACAATCAACTAACATCTTAAAAGGAATTATTCATAAATATCAAGGCCAAATTATAGATACAAACATACACAATACAAATATTACAAATAATCTCCAAAAGGATGATACGCTATAGCATATTGAAAACAAAAAAACCATGTTTGCACTAGAGGATCCATATGTGAGGGAATCCAATCTACAATTAAAAAATAATAATAGATTAATGAATTAATCGTTTATGATATAATATAATACACTCTAGAAAACATAGGCGCAGTTCCCTAATTTTCACCAACCCAATATTTAAAAGAAATATTAAATAGAATCATTGGTGCTTGTTGATATAGAACAAATTCATATGCTATCATTCAAATGCATTCTCTAGCATATGCAAGAAAATATTTTTTTTCCTCATTTTCTAATGGTTATTTCACAAAGGGAAAAGGAAATTCCCCAATGATTATGTTTTTTTATCAAAGGATGGAGAAAATTGATTGCTCAACACGATAAATCTAATCAACATGAACATCCTGGAGTTCAACTTCACCAAGTTAGGTAGAAAGTGGAAAATGATCTTTATACTTTTTAAAGCAAAATAAAGTTGAAAATTTGGAGAGTCAATTTAAACATTTGAATAATAAAGAGATAAAGGATCCAGAACAAATCCAAAATTAGTTGTGGCTAATGTAAATAAAAAAGATCAAGAAGATAAAAAACAACTAAGAAATAAGGAGTTGGTGGGAAAAAGTGAGAGTGGAATTAATTATGTAGTCACAAATAAGGTACATTTATAGTACAATATCCAATAACCACCTTTAATTATCCACATAAATAACCCAATATAACAACAAGGTGGTTTAGGAATTAATTATTAGAGATAAATTGCTAACAACCCCCCCCCACCCTTAATCATAAGTCTATACAAGTGTACCAACTATCGAAAAAGACTACTGAAAAATTTGATAACATATCCAAGTCTTTGATTTGATACTCATGGTCCAAAACCTCATGAGTTTCGATTAAGATTTGCCTGAAAAATCACTAAAAGTGGTAGATGAAAATAAAATATGGAAAACTGAATCTGTAACAAATGAGATAGATATCCTCCAAGTGTTCAATGAACTGAACCTAAAAACCATGAGATAAAATCCTCGTGAGAAGTGATATAGATGGAAATCCAACACATTCCATATCCATAAAAATCCCTAACAAACCAATGTTCCAAGAGATAATGTAGAAGAAGAATTTGTCCTATGTATGGTCAAAATACCATAGCTATGAATTCTAAATCCTATGAAGCTTTTGAATATTGACACATAAAAAAATATCACTAGACCAACTGACAAAGGAAAGTGTTTATCGACATTGAAATCCTGTATCTTGTAAAAACTGTGTATGAATCATAATACTTCCAAAAATATTTTGAGAAGTAAACCAAGTGAACTATTATATATTAGTAGTTCTCCAAATCTTGATGAGAAATGTCCATTAAGAATGCTAAACGATCCATAAATTGTTAAAAGGTGGCAAACCATCCATCCAAACCAATATCTCATTAATCCATCAAAACATCATCAACTCCTAAAATATCTTAACCATTCAAAAAATCTATGTAATTCACTTATGACGAAATCATCAAATCGTTAATCGATCATTTGTCCATCATTTAATACTCAATCAATCCCCGATCCATCATCATATCTTTTAGGGTGACGGAGAGGAATCCAAAAGTAATTTATATATGTAACTACACTTTATAATATGCATACTTCTATCGATTATTATTTAATTACATAATTAAGGTAAAAAGGAATTCTCAAAACTAGAAATAGACTTTGAAACTTAAATTTTGACATCATCAATATCTTATCTGTTGACAAGTGAAAGGTGATAAGTCCTAGGACTTGTAAACCAATGATGTAAAAATACCCCCTTGAAAGTAGAAAAGGTTAACCATAATGTTAGCACTAAAAGTTGTCCTTTGACTTCTTGAAGGGAAAGTTTTGAACATGTGGAGATTTGCATACCATTAGTGTGAAAGTTGATTGGTTTTGAAAGGTAGTTCAAGGCCACAATATAGGAAAACATCTGATATTTAAACCTTAAGTGTATCTAACACAAAGGGTAAAGTCTCACATGTCATTGGCATATTACGCATAGATCAAACCATATATAAAAAAATGAAAATCGTAAGAAGGAAGTTGTATGTAAAGGAAAGGAAACTTAACAATCACAAGAATATTTTATGATATGTAAAAATTGTTTAAAAGATAATAATCGTCCACTTAAGGAAGATTTTGAACTCAGGAAATAGACAAAGAATCATAACTGCTATTAGAGTTCAATTATGAAGGATCATTAATGCACTAGAATAACTATTTTGCATTGAAGTAGAAGAAAGACAAACATGGAAGAAGAATACACAGTCCAACAAATCTGCAAATGATATTTGAAACATGAAAATTCATTATTGTATTGGATGCTAGATAAGATATACACATAAAAATATTGTTCCTTATGCCCCTACATATTTCTAAGAGGAAGATCCCCCACCCCCTTTTACATTCAAATTATACATTTGATGAGAATTACATGGCTCAAGTTGTTGCAAGATTTTTGGAAACTATTTTAACAATAAACTAAATGTAGAAAAAAATCAATCATTTCTTGCCAGAAATTAAGGATAGTTGAAGTATAATTGTTTGAAATCCATGATATGGAGACTCTAGATGATGACTCAGCTTTTGAAAACTGACAGTAGAAACTTTCTAGAAAAATGTTTCTTGAAACAAACCCGAATTTCTCCCAAAGGATTGCAAAATTTTGAAAAATTCCCATTAATAAGATAAATCACCCCATTTCCAAAGGGGTTTTTTAACCATTTTGGAATATTCCTTATGGTTTAGCTGAAATTCGATCCCAAAATATGATACCTAGAAATGACGGGAACAATCAATTTGTATTTTACTATTACTTCTTGAACCACCTCTCACATTCTGTAGATAGAAGAGAAATGTGAGATATTGATTCATGAGATACTCTAATAATTAATCCTCCAAGAACTACTTGGTAACCATCAAAATATTCAACAAAGCCTATGTTTCGTACTTGTTATATCCTTGAATACATTGACAGAACTCATAACAACCAACATCATTAAATTCTTTTTTTACATTCAAGATCAAGATCTAGTATCACCCCATTAAGATCATGATGCACTGTATTTCCTCCTTTATGGGGTTCCATAACTGAGTATACAATATGGTGGTTGAAGAATGCAAGGTGAATAAGGTATTGCAGAACATAAAATGGATGTGGAGATAAAATAAAAATATTTGCTTTTTAAGGGAAGAAATATAAACCATTTCATAAACTGCACAGGAATCATTGCATGTTCCTATTAGTTGGGTCATGGATTGTGGTGAGAGACACATGTCCATTAAATCGAGAGGATCCTGCAGTTATTTTATAATAAGGGAACTAATCCGTTTTTGTATAATTGAGTTTGATTCTTCAACATCAAATTATTGCTATAGTAACATTTGCTAATAATTTTCTTCTCGTTATGTAGTGTGTTGAAGAATGAGAATCTCATTCTGCAACACCTTTATATTTAAAATTTATGATTTTCGCTGCTGAATGAAAAGGTATGCCAAGATGAATTAATGAGAGTTCCCTTTAACAAAACTTCCCACATATTTTGGCTCAAGAACATGGAAAATTTAGGTAGTAATTTAGAGTGCTAACAATGGCTCCATATGGAAATAATGACCTCCCTATTCAGAGATAAGAACAATAGACCACCCACATTGTCTTCCATCATTTGAATTCTTGAACACTGCTCTGAAAACTATAACCAAGCACATAATGTAAACCAATCTTTCAAACAAGTCATACCTATCCAAACTGAAAACTACAATGCTTTGTACGAGTGTCTCTATTGGGCTTTGGAGTCATTATTTCATCTAGTCTAATGCATGCCAAACCAAACATTAGAGGAAATTTCAACTCAAAATGGGCCTCCTAAAAAATTAATAAAGTAATAGTTAAAATAATAAAATAATATTTATTAATTTTGGAGGTAGAAAAGAAAAAACTACTTGTTTGTTTGTATTTTCGACATATATCCCCGTGTTTTTACTCAAATTTCGATCGGGATAGATCATTGGATGCGGAATTTAATTCCGCATCCAACGAGTACCCATTCGGCATACTTTTGATGGACCCCACTACCCCAAAAACAAGAAATAGCTGAAAAAATGTGATGATGACATCATCATCACATTTTTCAGGTATTTCTTGTTTTTGGGGTAGCAAGGTCCATGAAAAGTATGTCAAGTGGGTAATCGTTGGATGTGAAATTAAATTCCACATCCAACGAGCTCTCCTCATCGAAATTTGACTAAAAACACGGGGAGATATGTCGAAAATACAAACCAAAAAAGTAGTTTTTTTTATGATACCTATCCCCAAATTTATATTAAAAAAGTGTTTAAGACCTATACGGTATTTCAAATTTAAAGGAATTTCATTGGCTAAGACATGATGACATGGAATTTGAATTAAAGTTAAAAGGCCCATTTTAAGTTGAAATTTCTTCTAATGTTGAAAAGGAAATAATTGGAAAACAAAACTTATTTATGGACAACTCTCTACACTAATCAATCCATTATTTTATCAAGCAATATAATATTTCCAATGCAGTCAATCAAGAATTCACTGATGAAATGATCACCTTGTTTGCCAAAATAATAGAACATCAACAACATAAATTTCATGGAAAATATATACTCATTACTGCAAGTGAGTAGCATATCAAAACCTACCATATTTAGAACCTTTATAAAAATTGACTCCATGTAAATTTCCATTGGCTCTTGAAGGTCATGAAAAAACTCCAACTGAGTTAAAAACTAAAATAATTTCTATGCAATTTTCGATCCATTGGAAATATTATGATCATGTTATGCTCCTTTGAACAACTTATAAACATCATATATTTTGTTACAAATATGGGAACAACTAATCCTTAAAACTGTTCATTAATTTCTTGGGTATAATTTTTTTAGTAGCATCCAAAATAACAATATTATCATAATAATGAAGAATATGCAACACAATTTCATCAATACCAATAGGAGACACATCATGCTTAATAAAACCTTCATTCTGATGAACTATCTATTTAGATTCTATTTCAAGAATGCCAAATGTGAATTCACCAATTTCTTGAAACTCGTGTTCAACTGTTGAGGGGAAAGAAATATTTGTGAAATAATATGACACCTCATCATATTCTAATGAATAATATGCATAACTATCATAAACATGTTGGTTTCTGTAAATTTCTGTGCAAGTTGGAATAGAAATATGCTCCTTTAAATGTTTTTCATACTCATCATATATGGCTTAACTGTCATTAACAATGGTATGATTGTTTTCTTGACACTGCTAATAAGAATCCTTAGTAAAAGAAAATTCCTCTAGATTCCCAAGTAATTTATCATCATCAAGATCATTATACTCATCATAGATAGGTGAATCATAAAAAACTTTGTTTCTTGTCAAGAATGATGATCATAATTAAAAACAAGTTGCTAGTTTTCTTGAAACGATTCTTCAATAACATGAACTTCATTATAATTTGGCGTAACTAATTCACAATTGGTTTGATGGTGCTCATCTAGACACAAAATTCTTTAAAATAATTCAAAGTAGAAGCATGAGGATGTACCATCTCTACTTCTTCAATTGTTGATTATATGTGGTCTTTAATAAACACTAACTTCTCATAAGAACCTAGATCAATATGACCTTGATCATGTGAATAACTAAAATCATTTTCTGAGTAATTGTTACATATATCAACATTAATATCTTGGATAAGTTCTTCAATAGTAAATGCATCTTCCTCGTTGTTATAAGAACACTCTTCTCTATGCTGAAAACCTGAATGAAATTCTTCACAACAATTTTCAAATAAAACCTTAGTTGGAAAATTTTGTTTACAGTGATTATGAAAATGTAATAAAATTATTTCAAAGATAAAATTCTAGAAAAAGGTATAGATATGTACCATTGTCAGGAATTTATGTCAAGGGAATACATAAGTAATTCTTTATTAACATCTTCATGGAGAATACGAAACTGATACATAAGTTCATGAAACATAAAAAAATTATCTGTAGGGTTGTGGTCTTTATCATCTCTGAATATTGGAATGAAAATTTCCCATTCATCCATAATACAAATATCATTTGGAAAAACATGGACAACAAAAAATTTTATAAGAGAAAACCTTGCAGCTACTATAGCATTCATTCGAGAATCAGACAACATTGACAATAATAACTAGTGAATTTTCCAGTGGATTCTTTGCCCATGGAGCCTCTAGGTGAAATATCTCCAGTCAAATTTGTGTATGAATATCACCATCAAGTTCATATCTAATCATGGTCATTATCCCAGTGGAAATCTTCAATTTCATCCCTAGAAATGACACCAAAAGATGTTAGCACTAAAAGTTGGCATTTGACTACTTGAAGGGAATGCTTAGCACACCTTTAGCTTGGGATAACATTAGTGTGAGAGTTGTTTAGTTTTGAAAGGTAGTTCAATGCCACTAGGTAGTAAAATATACTATATTTAAAGCTTAATGGTATCTAACAAAAAAGGTAAAGTCTCACAATTCCTTGGCATCTTACTCAGAGATCAAACCAAATATAAAACAAAGAAAAGAAGAAGGGATTTGAATGCAAAGTAAAGTTAGCTTAACATTCACAAGAAGATATTTTGATCTTTAAACATTGTTTAGAAGATATAAATCTTGCACTTAAAGAAACTTGCAAACTTAGGCAATAGAAATGGAATCATAAATGTTATTAGATTTGAATTATGAAGGATAATTAGTGCACTACAATAACATTTTTGCATTTAAATAAAATAAATACGAACATAGGAGAAGAAATACACAATCTAACCAATGTGCAAATGACGATTGAACATGAAAATTCATTGTTGTATTGGATTCTAGAGAAGATATACACATAGGAATATTGCTCCTTATGACCCCCTACGTCCCACTAAGGGGAAGAGATTCCACTCCCTTCTACATTCAAATTATCCAATTTATAAAAATTAAAAGACTCAAGATGTTACAAGCTTTGTGGAATAAAATTTTGATAATAAAATAAATATAGAAATCATCAATGATTTCTTCGAGGAAATTAAGGATAGTTCTAGTAAAATTATTTTAAATCCATGATCTCGAGACATTTAGATGATGACTCAGTGTTTAAAAAATGATTGCAATATTTTTTTGCAAAATCTCGTCTTGTATGGACCCTAATTTCTCCTAAACCATTGCAAAATTTTTAAAATTTCCCTCAATTAAGATAAATCACCACACTCCCAAAGGGGTTTTTAACAATTTTGGAAGATTAATTATGGTTTAGTTGGAATTCAATTCCAAAATATAAGAACCAGAAAATGACGAGAATAATCAACATGTCTTTTACTACTTCTGTATAAAACACCTCTCACCTTCTATAGACAAAAGAGAAATGTGGGCTATTGATTCCTGAGATACTCTGATAATTAATCCACTAAGCATGGCCTAGTAATAATCAAATATTTTGAAAAACCTATGTTTATTGCTTGTTATATCCTTAAAGACATTGAAAGAAGTTATAACAACAAAGATCCTAATTTTTTTGGTTGCATTCAGGATTGTAATGTCCCCCTTACCCAATCTGACTATCGAGAACGAACATTACATAGATTCGAGGCCTCCAATTTCACCCCAACCCCCATATTACGAATTCATATAGATAAAATACATGTGCAAAAAATAAGTAACCATACATAGTGGAAAATAAATCGTCCCACAAGCAATGAACATGCATATGCAAGCATAAACATTATTTCTATAATTTAAAATCATTTCACATTCAAATAAATAAGAATAATTATATTTAAACAACCCAAATCCAAGAAACTAGTTGTGTAAGAGCAGTTTTCCATGAACCATAGGAACTCTGCTAACCTATATTCTTTAACATTCAGAGGCCACCCACGAGCTGGGCTATGAGGCCACCAGGATGAAGGAAACACCTACAGGATTCTCTCTCTTGTCCCAAAACATGATATATTCTCTATGCATAGCCAAAATCTCATTCATATCTCTACATGGATCTCACTCAACTCTCGTATCTTGGATTCCATAATACCTTCCCCACATAACACCCTACCTGGATCATGAATCCCCTTCACTGATCAACAATTCTCTTTGGACATCCATCTTGTTGAGTGCTACTTCTTTGTGCACAGAAGAAGACTAACCTACTAAGGCTGCTAAAGAACCACCTATAGCCTCAATTCATGGATTCTTAAGCATCCACTAGCAGTAGAAAACAATGGGAAAGGATCCCTAACTCGCCCAACCTCTCGGCTCACCTACAACCATCGATTTTCCCTTCCAAATTTGCATCTATGTCCCTAAGTTCAATTTTTTTGGTTTATGCAAGTCATGAACAAAAATACAGAGCTTTGAGTAGTGTAGATCTTCTTGAGAGTGTGTGTGAGTGAGGATTGACTCTAATAGGTATGAGAAACTGGTGACAAGGCAATTAGCATAACTTGTGATAGTAGAAGGAAGGACTCCTAGAAGCTACAGACTGACTTCTGACAGCTGAAAAAACTATCACAAAAGCATAGTCAGTCCCATACTTCAATAACAACATGAGATGACATTTTCCACAAACCCAACACATGCATTCAATGATTGTAAAATAGTCAAAAAATGAGATAATTGGCTTATTCAAGGCACATGACCTAATTTTGTGTGATTTCTAGTGTTGACACATGGAAGCAAGGATTTGGTCTCCCATGGCCCCTCTTTCCTCTTCCCTTCTAGTGGAATCATAGCCTCTTTGGTGCAATTTACAAATCCATTCTTGGACCATTTTATTATTTATGCACATAATATTTGCATTCATTTCCAATTGGCATGATAAGCCAAACACAAATTCCAAATAAAATATTTACATCATACATGCATATCCATTCACTAGTCGAGCCTTGCCATTGAGCTTCACACCAGGAAGCCATAGTAACATATTTATATCATTTACATAATTTTGTTCAAATTCATATAAGTAAAAACTAGGGGTATTACAAGGATAAACATCGAGTATCATCCCATGAGGCTAAAAATGCACTAGATTTCTGCCTTTATGGGGTGGCATAATTGAGTATACAATATGGTAGCTAAAGAATGAAATCTTGATAAGGTGTTTCAAAACATAAAATGGATGTGGAGATTAAATTGCATTTTTGAAATAATTTTTTTCCTTTTTTCCGAAAAGAAATATAAATCATTCGATGAATTGTATATGAATCATTTCATGTTCCTAATCAACTGGGTCATTGATTGTGATAAGAGACACTTGTCAATTAAAATAATGGTATTCTACAGTGCTTCCATACTAATAGAATTGAACCTTTGTTGTATAATTGAGTTTGATTCTTTAGCATTGAATTATTACCACAATAACCTTTTTCTAAAAAATTGTAGCTCATTTTGTAGAATGTTGAAGAGTGAGAATGTCATTATACAGCACCTTTATATTCAACATTTCTAATTTTCATTATAGAATGCAAACTTCTGCTAAGATGAATGAATAAGAGTGCCCTCTGACAAAAATTCGTAATTTTTTTGGATTAAGAACATAGAAATTTTAGGTAGAAATTTTGAGTGCTAACACATACTATCTTTGAGTGGAATATATAGACTCGATTTCCAACTAAAAATAATAGATAAAGTGGGCCTCATTCATGCCTTGAATAATCAAATCCTAAATCAGCAGATTCATGTCCATCTACAAAAGAAACCTAGTTGATCAAGCATCCATGTAACTATGTATGAATCCATAAATAAGGCCTTTATAATAACATGGCTTCCAAAGTATGATGCCACATACTTAACAATCCAAAATTTACTTTTTTTTATTATTATCTTAATCTTTGGTCGCTTCTAACACTTTGTGCAAGGTGGTTTGTTTTCCCACATATATTCAATGGCTAAATATCCACACATTGTAATTCACGATGTCCAACTTGGTGACAATGTTGGCACTATTTAGGTACACCATCCAAATTATCATCATCAATTTCATTTCCATCATCCTTTTCTTCATGTTACTCATCTTGATCATCAAATTTAGGTACTTTCATCTAACTTGTTATCAATAATATGCCTTTGTAAATCATCATCAAGAAATCCAATACTCACAAATTTCACATGTTTGGACTAATTAGGAATGTGAACAAAGTCAAACTCGGTCTTGTCATATCTTAGGCAAAATTTGTTCCTCTTGAATTGCAACTCTTCCTAAAGTATTATAGAATTACCTTCAGTTTCAAACTTATCCTTAGCTGCCTTAGTCTATTTATCCATGGTATTTTCTATCATCTTAGTGTTTTCATCCTATTCATTATTTATCTCCATAATGCCTTCATCAAATTCATATGACTAATTCATAGCTAGATGATGCTCAATATCCTCTTGTTCACTTTCCAAAAATGTTAATCGAAATAATGGATTACATTGAAGAAGTATGGTTTTAGAATCTTGTCAAAAAAATGCAATTAATTATTTATCAAGTTATTATGAGTTTTGAGAATATCAATATTTTTATGAATAAGTTATAGACAATATTGGTCACATCATTGAGTGAATGTTTGTTTATTTGAATTGTTGTTCCATGTGCAATGTTGATTAAAGTGTGCATAATATTGAACAAATCTTTGATGTTCACTCACATCCTGATTTAAAGAATTGATTTACATATACAAAACAATGTGTCACAAATAAATAACTTTGATCCCCCTATTCAATGTCGGGCTAGATCAAATGACTCCAATTACAAGCCACAAAAAACATTCAAAGACTTTACCAAATAAATTTTGTAGACGACCGTATTATGCAATATGCGTCAAATTTGTGACCAAATTTTCCGTGAGGTTCAAATCATGGCTTTCCTTTTCTTGCCTTCTTAGATTGATAATATTATTTCTTTTATTCTTGTATTTCTGTTTTTATAGAATAGTGTGCATGTGGTTGGTTCATTATACGTCAGAGAGTTTCTCTCTAGAAAATAAAAATACCACCATGCACCAATATCCACAAGGTCAAATTCCACCATGAACCAATATACGAGGCACACAGACAGATTCTAAGACCCCCTTATTAAATTTTTGGCGGATTTAGGACACAACATAAAAAAAATGTAGTATTTGAAGTATCTTCTGATAACGTTCAAAGCACTTTAAAGTCCGAAACTCCAAACTTGAAAACATTATTAGAATTAAAATTACAAATTACTCAATATAATAACTTGCACAAAATAAACCCATTGTGACTTCCAAACCACCTTACAACTACCTACAATTTTGTAATGTTCAGATTAAACCTCTATGAATTTTTTTTTAAATAACATCTAAAATTACAATGCCTTTTATATCATGAGGTAACTCTATAACCCCCTTCTAATCATGGATCACTAAGAATCTAGAAAATGGAGACCTTTAATATTTTAATTCACTCCGACCAATAAAAAAAATTATAATCCCTTATAACCTCTTAAATTAATGTTATAAATGTTATAAAGTACAAAAAATTATAACTCCATTACAAACAATCATGTTGAATACAAAAATCCATTCTATCGACTTATATATCAATTTCGAAAATATTTCATATATTTCTCAAATTTCAATCACAATAGTCCCTATAGTTTAACCATAATAGTTTTCCAAATTTAAAGAAAAGTATTTTGTATAACTCCATGATCTTCAAAGTACTTTGTTTTGTAACTCTCAAATTGAAAAACCACTAATTTCATCTAAGCTTCCATTGTTTTACCAAAAAATTAGAATTATACCACTACACACAAAGGAAGAAGTAGTCAAAGATAGACAAATCAATATGTATTTAGAAATTAAATATATCTATAGTACAATATCCAATAACCACCTTTAACGCTCCACAAAACTAACCCAAGATAACAATAAGGTGGTTTAAGAATTAATGACTAGCGAAATTGCTAACCATGGAAAATAGGTGATGATGTCACTTAAATCTATTTGGAGTACTTAATAGCAAAGTAAGATTATGAAAACTTAAAAATCGTGGTTCTCAAATATTGTGGTGTTGAAACATATGGGCATTGAATAAGTAAAATGTTTTCCAATGAAATTCCAAAGAATCGTTTTTTGAGGGGATTGTGATGTCACTTGAAATGAGGAAAAAATACTCATTAGGTAGGTTGTGCCTATTAAAATCCCCATATTTGAGAAGTAATTTCCTCCTTGAACTTTGGATAAAATTGGGATTCTTTAGGATTTACATGATATGGTTGAGGGGAAATCTCTACAACTTAGATGTGCATCCTTGTGACTTTTTATGATTCTTTGGTCATAATTGGTGATGATATTCTAATCATATGTATGCAAAATTAGAAATGGACCATATGGGTCACGAAGTGGATATGGGGTTGATCAAGCTTACTCCTAAAAGGAACAAAATATAAACACTATAAGAGGTTATGCCCCAATTAGATTGCTTGATATATCATATAATGTCCTAGAGCTAAATTCCTATCCAACAACATTTAACCGTGTAACATACCCCTTGTACCTCACTGTCATTAAGTGTGAAAAAGGGTAGGAAATTTTGTCTCAACTATTAACTGATGAATGAGTCAATCCTATTAGCAGTATATTTTACAAGGCACTCCAATGAAGTGTGTCTAATTAAATACAAAATTACAACCACATGCATGGTAAAACTATCATTTTCCCTTTTGCTTCCCTCCTCCTCTACAGAAAAACCAGACATACCATTTACAGACAATTCACTATGATCACTACTGATAAACATAAACCAAGCAAGATTGTTATGCCTTCCAGTAATAACATCATTAAGAAATCCACTCATTGGCAGAGTATTTTAGGTGTGGTAATAAATCTGTCATAACTCAATGTTCTCTTCTTGATTATTCAACTAACATCACGGATCTCCCTTAAGGGATTAATGATCTGATTACTAGTAAATCTTTTTCCACTACACTATCCACCATCAAAATGCTTGGTTCTGGGCTAACATCTTTTAAATAAGAATGATCAATACGACAGAACTATTCATTGTCTAATAGTGAAGGGTGTGAGGTACATTTTTACTTTAATTAGTAATGAACCTTATAGCCTTCAATGGCGTAACACTATAGTCCCTTTAATGACCATATTATTGTAAGCACATCCTCGAAAATATTCTTCATAATCACAAAACATTACAACAACATAGTTCCTACCATGTGTACAATAAAATATTGGAATACCACTAATATTCTTTGATCATCTTTTCGAGCACTAGGAACCATTTGCAGAATAAAATCATAAGCACAAAAAAAATATGAGGAAACAAAGCATTCAAAACACGAAGGAGACAGACAAAATGTACATGGTTCACCCAATCCTTGGGCTACGTCCACCAAAAAGGTCACATCATGTGACATCTATTTCATTAAGAAGTTACAGTCCACAACATCAATGTTTCCATAATTCTTACTATTAAGGTCGCAGTCTTTCTCATGAGAGTATGGTAAAAATACCGCAAAAATTTGATGGTATTGAATCTAGATAGTTTAAATGTGCGATCTGAAATGGAACGGCCTTTGTAACCAAGTTTGAACTCAAGGATGGGGTCTTCCTTAATTTTCCCTTTTCCAGCTCATAGCTTATTTCCTATATCCACACATAATACTATACAACTCATAGCTTATTTCTCATATCCACACATATACTATACAGCTCATAGCTTATTTCCCCCGAACACTAGACCCCTCCCTTAAACTTGTGTTTCAATCTATTTATGCGGCGGGGGGGACGGTATCAACTCGTGGCCGAGTCGAGGTGATATATATATGTATAACTTTATGAAGAGATATCTAACTGAGCACGTTTTCACTGTTTGTGCAATTATCAATGCACCAAAGTACATAAAAAAAAACACCTATAGCAGATTGAATTATCTTTATGGCAGAATATCATACTGCACAAGTTGCCATTAGTTGTCTGATGTCAATGCATCAAGGGATAACAAAGTTACTCATTTGGCGACCGTGCTGCAACTTGACTGAAATTGTGAGGACCGGATTTAATAAATCAACCCTAATATTAGCTAATGATAGCACCAACGAAATAATCAAATGTGCACTTACCACCCTCACGATTTGAAAATTCAGGCACGTGATAACTCTTAATGGCATTTGCGTAGGATTGGGGTTGAAATTTTGCATAGTATATGAGACTGATATAAAAATAAACATATGTACAATGTACGCTTTAAGTTCCACCTGCTTGGCAGCCCATTTCAAACATAAATCTTTCTGGTCTAAAATAAAACCCAAAACCCAAAACCCTACTCACCGCAACGATGGAGGACATGAAATCGTATCCATTAATCTCTAAATTTTGCGGAGGTCTATTACCCATGCGATTCTCTTCAGGTCCTGAAACGCTACGGCCTGTAGCTTACCTCCAAACCAAAATACATTGCCAGGTTTTCTCGAAAAGGGTAGCACAATGTATACTCCAAATGGTACGCTCGCCGTTCTGTCCCAAGCACAGCTAGGTTTACTTACAGGGCTGCAACCCTACGCTGTAACAAATACCAAGTTTTCTTCATAAAGAAAACCATTCGAGCCATGAAGGTTTGAAGATCGAAGGTTCACGAATTGACTGTCCACGAACCTGACACAAGACGGTTTGTGAAAACACCAGAACCCATGTGTGGGTGTCATTAAGCTCATGGCAATAGGCATACCGCGCTGTGAGGGATAATGGAGAAACAACTCAGTGAAAAGAAGGCCAGATATTAACAGCATGGCTGTCTTATATAGAGAAGGCCACTATGCGTTCATATAAGAAGGACGAGACAGCCATGAAACTGTTCGACCAACTCCCTTACCCTCGAAATTGCACTCAACAAGTATGATGACAGTACCCATAACTTTCAGTAAGAGATAAACATTCACATTTTACCCTTAACATTCAGCGCATAAATATATACCCTATGCTTTGTGAAAACACCCACAGGTCAAAGCGTATACCTGGTTATCATTGCCGCTGAAATGCCTGAGAGGGGTCATGATCTGTATGTAGATCGGGACCCCATGAAGAGAAAGCGCAGGATCCCAATAGGTTCGTCTATCGCTCAGCAACTGCGGCGTATCCCCCTTTCCCAAGGAGATGCTGCTCACCCCCTTTTGAGAGTAACCATGTAGAGGTGTAAAAATTCCTAATTCCATAATGCACTCCCCCCTTTCATGGCTAACAGTTTGGGTAATAAATGGCTGCGCAACGTCCGTAGTCATAGTCTGCCTAATCAAGAGGATTCCGCAACGCCTCCCCAAGTCAAGGGCTAGGAATCAGGGTAATTAATAGCAGCTTCAACGTCCATGGTTAGTATACTTCAGAGAATTCACCAACGCCTGCCAAATAAGTGGCTATAAATCAAGGACTTTGATGACGGTTGAGTGTCTGCAGTCAAATATAATTAAGAGAATTCAAAATAGGCATAACATCAATATTATTACGTGCAATAATCTCCGCTGTAGTTGTAATAATCTCTACTGCAAGTTGTAGGTCATTTTATTATGGTGCTCCATCCACATACATATATATACATGTATGTAATTGTTCATAGCCTCTACTACAAGTATGAGGCATTGATTTTAGGTAAGGACCCTTTTTATAAATTATGCAGGGGCTCCCTTTCGATATATATATATATATATATACATAATACTCTCCTCAATACATATATATATATATATATATATATATATGTTTATTTAAATATACATGCATAATATAGCTCTCCATTATTATGCATATGTCCTTCATATATACTGATATATGAAGCTTGTCTCTTTGCATATTATACATATTACTCATATGTATAACCTGCATGAAATAATGCCCCACCCCCATCTCTACTTGCATTTACCTGAAGTTCTTTTCGATTGAGTTCCTTGGTTGTTTTTCTTTCTCTTTCTCTTCCTAATAACATTTATGACTAATCGACCCTTCCCTGTTGAAGTCAATAAGAGGGTAACTCTCCTCCATCCTATCTCAAACATACTTACAGGTAATGGATAGCCTAGACTAGTTTTAGTTTGGGCTGATTACGGAAATAAATTGGAGGTCCCTAATTATACACCTTGCCTTTATAGGCTCAATTTTTCCCATCATTAAGCTGTGGCCAGATCCTAATCCTACAACTTGGACCTTCGACTATATTAATTTTATCATTTTTCTTCTGGTGGGGCCTTGACCTTGAGCTCCTCACTAGAAGAATGAGTACATCATACATTCAGAAACCCGAATTTTCTTGGGGTGTATAAGAGGGACATTACAAACCGTTGAAAGGATTGTTCAGCATGGACGAACGGGTTTGATTAAGCGTCAATTCATGCTAAACATGCTTATTAAACATGGAAAAACATTGAAATAGTAAGGGGACCTTGAAAAGGATCTCTTCTTGATGATTTACTTTGATGAAGGTGCAACATGGTTGAAAGAATTTCCATCCTTAATATGATCTTTTGGTCAAGGTTTGGAAGTTTTTTTACTCAAGTAGTGGGTAGTCTCGATTATTTTCTCAAATGCATCAACCATAGTTTATATTCATGGTCACTTTTCATAGGTGATTCCACTCCAAATATCCATCAAGAAATGATTGAAGCTTTAGCACCTTGATTGCATGACAATTCTATTTCCACATATGCATTTGGTTATCTTCTTGAAGCTACTCAAATGTAAGCAAAGGTTCAAGGAATTCTTCTTTCAAATGATGTACAATTACATAATTTTCCTTTTGTTTATCAATCTACTCTTAGCCCCAATCCCACTCAAAGCTCCATCGAAGGAAAAATGCAATATACATAGACATCTATGCTAAAGCATTCGATAATGGGTGATTAAGGAGAAGACACAATTTGTTGATTATGAAACTTTCCAAATTGATTTTTTTTTTAAGTAGAAGAATATTGCACAAGGTCAATTTTTAGATACTTGGATATTGTCTTTGGAATTGATACATCTCTAAAGGACTTGTGGTATTAGGTCTTGAACAAGTTTGGGAGAAGCTTTCAAGATGGTTTCCCTTATACATACCACTTGCAAGAAGGATAACTATTGTATAATTTATTTGAAAATCATTGATATGGAGAAGTAGACAATGACTAGAAGTCTTCAATGGTTCTCATGTGACATTTATAGTTTTCCAAGGAAGGTTGGCCCAATTCTCAATTTAATTGATATATGACACTAGGGAGCAAATTTTTTTATAGCAATGGAATGGATTGCTAGGGTGATTAGTGCAATGGATCTTAACATATTATTATACAACATTGCATTCAAAATGATAAACATCTAGCAGATATAAACATAAATTAGGAATTTGTAATATAGTTGGTAGTGGTGTTGCTTTCAAAAAGATTTGATTTGCAAAGATTGATAGTTAATGAGAAAATAACTACACTTAAAGTTTGGATTTCCCCAAAAGAGAATGGGATCTCAAGATACAATGTATCTTAATTTTGGACCTTTCGTTCAGATAGCGAACAAAGTGGTTTAATCCTTTCATGAACAAAATAGAATAGCCTAGAAGGCTCTATGCATATTAGCAGAATTGTGCAACAAAGAAGCCAAAATTAGTCACTTTGGAAGTTTGAAAATATTTTTCGAAAAGGCTACAAACCACTTACAAACACACATGGGTAAAGCTTTGTAATATCAAGCCTTACTCCATCCAATTCAAGATTAATTACTTGTAGATCAAGTTGAAAGGATTGAAAATGTTCAAATGGGAAAATATTATTGGAAAAAAATATAAAGAGCTCAATTCTGAGATATGGACAAAACACCTAGTTTTAGAGCAACTTAACAAAAAGGGATCCATGATGTTAAAACCATGTCTACGACATGATGTAATAACACAAAATCTTTCCCTTCTTGAAGACCAAGGTATTTGGTTGGTTGGTTCTTAATAACAACTCATCAACTTTAGATAAGTCCCACCACTCAAGTGTAACAAATGCTTGATATGCAATTTCCTAGCAAGTATAAATAGTAAAACATGAGTTTAGATTGAGTTTTCCATTGTCTTTGTAGCCCCTCTCACTAGAAAAGGATCATTCTTGGGGACAATTGAAGAATTTCTTGGAATGCAATAATATTTATATAAGCATCTACCTTGCAAATGACAATGGTGCCATAACTAGTGGAGATGCCACCTCCTTTCCTCTAGGTTAAGTTACACCATTTAGATATTTTTCAAAGCCTCATTTTCAGCCAAAATTGACATGGCTAGAAAACATGTATTCCCTTGAGTTTAAGGCCAATATAGAGAATGTTGGCTCTACTTGCCTATATAAGGAGGGGTACTTTGAATAATAAAACAATCAAAAGGGGCACCAGGGGGGAAGGGATTCTCATCACCCTAGATGGAAAAATGGAAATGACTTAGTCTTAGTGTCTAGGATATGAAACAAACAATGTAGCGAAAGAACTGGCCCTCTGGAAAGGCCTCCTTCTAGTCAGAAACGAGGGTATCAATGAGTTGATAGTGCTCATATATTCAAGATTAATAATCCAATCTCTCTCTGACAACTCATTACCGTCTAAGATGAAGATCCGACAGCTAATCAGGAAAATTCAAAGTCTATCTAAGTCTTTTCGTAAAATTGGTTTCTTCGATGTCCTAAGGAAACTCAATGGTAATGCGGATCATGCCGCAAATACAGCCCCTACCCTCACCAAAGGACTCCTAGTGAAGAATGATTCTAGCACTTTTTTCCAAATCCCACAGGAGTAGGGCTTATGGTCCGTGGGGCTCGCGACATGCTCCTCCCATGTGGTGCATGGTGTTGAGCTCCTCAACGCGTGGTGAATATACTAGGCTGAGGTGGGTGCGTGGGTTCACACATCAAAACTGGGCCCAAGTCTTAAAGGGGGAGTACGACTCTGGGTCTCGTCCAAGGCAGTGACCAGTTTATGAATGCACCATGTCCCATCTCCTCTGTGTGAAATCTATGGCGGATCGTCTGACAAATTTGGGAGCAATGATTGCGAAGGTGGTAAGGTTATAATTTAGGGCTATCGCAATGCCCGCAGACTTCAACTCTGGTTCGTCTACACTAGCAAGGATTTCAGTGATATTATTGTTATTTAGGTTGTCCTCACCAAAATGGAAATGTCCTCAGAGTCCACGGCGTCTTCTACACGAGTCCAGTCCATTGAATTTGATATCATGAACATAATGAAGAAGATCAAAAGGATGAACCGATAACTCAACAGGATGGATACTGAGGGAGGGCTTCGTGTAGAAATAATTGAGAGGGATATGGTTCAACTGAGAAAGGAATTTTCCCGTTCTATCTCCCTAACCAAACAGGCACTGACATGGATGCTAGAAGACTTGGAAATAAAATCTAAAAAGCTAGAACTAAATGTGGGGAAATTGGAAGTTGTTGTGTTCAGAGGTTCTTCTTCTCGCCATGACGAGACAACAAATTGATTCAAGTTCTCATAGGAAGTTTGTTTTTTGGTTTATGTATATAATTTTAGTTGTGCACAACATGTATCTAGAAGTTTTTCTTTGTCTCTCTATGTTGAACTATATGGGCACTAGAGGTAACAACCCAAACTCTATAAGGGCTGTAGTTTTTTGAATTTTGAATGCCGCTTCTGAAGGGCATCTATGCACTCTGTGGTACTGTTTCAGCGGTTACATATACTGTTTCAAGGGAATCTATGTACTCTTTGGTACTATTTCGGTGGTTACACCACTGTTTTATATAAATATCAATCTATCTAAAAATAAATAAAACAATCACATCTTGGCTCAATAATGTATGATAAAATATAGAAACTAAATCTAAAACAATTAAAAAACACACACACAACAACAACATATAATTTTTGCAACAACCAAAATGTTGTTGTAAACTATTTCAAAAATAAACTAAAAAAATAAAACATCCTAACACTAAAACTTACAAATAACATATAAACCAATAATATAGTTTATTGTAACCCTAAAACAAATCAAGCAATATCATAATATTTATAAAATTTTAATAATAACTAACGATACCATAACATAACATAACATAACATAACATAACATAACAAAAAACTGTCACATGCGTAAAAAAACATCAAATACAACACTCCATAACAAAACAAAACAAAAAAAACTGTCACATGCATAAACAACTTCAAATACAACACTCCCACATTTATATTTATGTATGCATTTTTGAAATTAGAAACCTCAATTCTGGTCTTTCTCACGAAAACCTCAATTCTGGTCTTTCTTAAAAAGTTTATATCCCGCCTTTTTCTTCACTCGACGCGCCAATCCTGTCCGTTGGAACTGACAAATGCTTCGGCGCGCTTACTCTATCTGTTCAATAGAGACGCGCGCGTGGCGTGGGCTTATGAATCTGAAATATTCAGACATTTTCTTCTGATTGTTTGTGACAGAGGAAGAAGTTGGACTGGATAAGATATGGATTTGGAACTACTTCTACAACGCTATGCTCTGCTCGACGCCGGAACCGACTGTGTTCTACTTACTCTGGAATGACCTTTGCTTGGAGTTTAATGCCCTGAATTTAAGAGTGATAGAGGAATAAGGGAGAATGAGCTATGCTGTGGGACCTGCCTTGTTCGAACAACCTTTTCCCCGATGGAGATCAGTGCTCTTTGTTAATAATGGTAGGTATTGCTCTATAAAGAGATCTCCACCATTTTGTATGTAACTGGAATTTTTTTGGAAACCCTTCTCCCTTCACGAACAGCGAACAGATGAAACAAAGCTTTCTCACCATCTCTAGGTCTGTGCAAACCCTTTATTGGAACATTTCCAAGGTAAATGTACAGCTGGGATGAAGCTTTTTCTCGAGTGCTGGGCAAACCCTTTGTTAAAACAAGTTTCCAAGGCAAATCCTATTGAAACAATTTTTGTCATGACTATCCCTGTCTCGTTCACAATTGATACAATACCAAACTAGCTTGCTCTCTTGTCCATTTTGTGCTAAGTCTATGTCATATAATGATCCTTAAATTACGTTGATTCACACAACCGGTACAGCTCGGATGAAGCTCTGTCAAGAGCTGTGCAAACCCTTTATTGAAACAATTGAAAAACATTTTTGAATAGTATCTGTATCTTTATTGCTATATAACGGAATGAACTCCAACTAGCTTATATGCTAATTGTACTACCTGCTGTAAAATCCTTTTGTTTTAATTTTGTTTGAATGAAAAAATATCAATTTTTTGTTTGCTTTCATTTTTGTTTGGATGAATGTACTTGTTTGGAAAACAATATGATCATAACTGGTCATTGCTGCTTTGTTAAAATTCAAATCTTTATGACAGATACTCAAATTTCAACCAAATTTGACTTAATTTATCCATTGATAAAATACTACATTTTCTAACATTTTTAAGTATAACATTTTTAAGTATTGTATGGTAAAACACATACACTTTTCAAGCTTAGAGATAATTCTCACAATTTTATGGTTATAGAAATCTTTTGAACATAATTTTGTTTTATATATAATGGTAAAGGTCAACCAACATTTTTAAGTATTGTATGGTGTTTAAGTTTTATATAA
>LPNX010810577.1:22922-43360 GCA_001517045.1 Pseudotsuga menziesii | reverse complement strand
GGGATGTTAGGGGTAGTTGGAGTGAGAGAGACAATAAGATCTAGGTGGGGGGTGTTATGGGGTTGAGGTAGAGATAGAGAAGGGTAAGTGGAGTAAGGGAAAGGGAGAGTGAGAGGGGATTAGTAAAGATTATGGGGAGGAGGGGAAAGAGAGAAAGGGAGGGAGATAGAGAGACAGAGAGAAGGGTACATTGGAGAGAGAGAGAGGGGGGGCATCAGGAGAGACAAAGAGATAGGGAGGTTAGGCGTAGGGAGACAGAGAGGGGGGCTTCAAGACCCAATCCTCCAAGAAGGATTTCCAAGATCCAGCATACCACCATTTGTATGCTCTAAGAGGTATTCACTTCATTATATTGCAAGACGGGTTCAATAGACATAGAAAACAGTTTCAATAGCTTCTCCATGGTTTCCTTACCAAGTACAAGTAGAAGTGGACTTTATTAATAAGAGTGTGGTCTTCATGAATCAACCATATCCAAGGGTTCCATGACCCGAAGTTGTTGTAAGTCTTTGCCCTAGTCATTCACTTAGTTTTCCATATCATCAACAATGTCCATCAAGCAACAAGCAGAGGCTTCAAGGATTTTGAAGGGCATCATGGTATTCATCAAGTGGAACCTATCAAGTTTGTGGGATTCATGACCCCATCATTTGGCTTAAAATATGTACAATACCAAAAAAATGTATTTTTATGAAGTATTTTTTGATAACGTTCAAAGCACTGTAAAATCCCAAACTCCAAACTGGGAAAAAGCCTTATAACTCAAATTACAAATTACTCTCAATATAATAACTTGCACAAAATAAACCCCTCGTCACTTAGAAACTACCTTATAACTCCCTACGATTTTGTAATGCTCATAGATGGGGTCAAGGATCTCATGACAGTGAAATTTAATTTATGAACAGAACATATTTCTAAATTGCAAATTTTGCTATTAATTACTATTGACTGTTTGGCTGATTTAGAATTGTGTTAATCTAGGTGTGGTTGTCCACGTTTTGGCAGCAAGTGCAAATTGATAGGGGATACGTGCTTCCACTTATAAGATCCAAACAATATGTGGATGACCTCACGGTTACGAAATCTAATTTCTGCACGAAAACATAATTACAGATTCATATTTTGATTCGATTACCAATGTTACTGATTGTTTGATGTTTAGGAATCATGATAGGTGAGATGATGAAAACATGCCCTTGGGGAAAATGTTGGCTATTGAACTGAAAATTTAAATAGAGTGACAAGTGTGGCTTGGCAATGGTTGAAACATGCCTGATGAACCTAGTCGACGTACTAGCTCGACATTGGATTAAATGGATGTTGTGGTGCAACTAGCATGTTGGCTTGAGATCTATTTCATATGTATTCATAGGTGATATGAGGCTCGCAAAAATTGGATACCTTACGATGCACACCTTCGAAAGCATGCAAAGGGGTGGTACACTCAAGACTTTGAGTACCATCCTTGTGTGGGGTGGGGCAGGTCTTGTTGGATCCATAGTTGTTTAAAATCAAATTCGGATACTTGTGGAGCTAAAGAAGACGCTTATGCAAATAAGCATTCGATTTGTTTAGCATCTTCTTGCTAATTTTATGTGATTATACATGCATGATGTTACAGATTAAAATTGTTAATTTTAAATGAGATGCACAAACCTCCTTATGCAGGACACCCTGGTTACCAAAAGATGATAACAACTCTCAGGAAGCAATGCTTTTGGCCCATAATAAAGGTAGATTTAGTTGATTATCTATTTAAACGCTTGGGGTGTCAAGAGGTGAAGGTCGAACATCGACACCCAACAAGTTTGTTACAGAATTTTCCCATTCCTGAATGGAACTAGGAGGTAATATCCTTGGATCTCATCACAGGTTTTCCATTAACACAAAATCAACATGATTCAATTATGGTTGTAGTAGAATAAGTTAAGCAAGTCTGCTCTTTTTCTCCTATGAAGTCAACTTATAAAGTTGTCAATATGGCATAGATATCCCCTAAAAGAAGTATTTTGACTTTGTGGAGTACCGAAAATGGTAATTTCTGACCAGGATGTTAAGTTACATCCAACTCTCTGAAATCTTTGTTAGAGGGTTAGAAACCAAGATGAGCTTCAGCACTAGTTATCACCCTCAAACAAATGGACCAATAGAAGGAACAAGTCAAGTCACCAAAGTCATGCTAAAATGTGGAACATGTATGCAATTCTAGATAGGAAAGAAACAATACTTCGGAACCGGGTCGTCACTCGGGTGATGGTGCAATGGAAGCACTCAGCCTGGAGGAGGCGACTTGGGAATTAGAAGAATTTTTCTGAAAGAAGTACCCCAGTTTATTTTTGAAATCTATGAAAGAAGACTAAGAACACTGTGGATAGTGTTGCAATAAGGAGGTGAGGATGTAATATCCCCGAGCCAATAAACATTTTCATGTAATATTTTAATTTACTATTTTTTTTAAGATTGGTTGGTTCTGGAAACCGCCAATAGGTCCTTGGAGGATAGATGTAATCGAAACGTTTTATTTGAATGAAACAATGAATGATGGGGACAACCATGTTAAATGAGGGAAATATTTGTGTGAGATTGGGGGAAGGTAGAAGGGTTAACCTCAAGAAGTACACTAGGTGTCGGAACGCCATGATGGTGTAGGGCATGCCTTGGAAAAAGAAGAAACACATTGGTTGATGGAGATTCCTTTGGGAATGGGTTGTAGCTACAAAAAACCTAGAATCAAAACTATATATAGGGGAATACGCAAGGAGGAAAGGGCATCGTGGAGCATGCAGGAAAGTAGAAACCCTTGCAGGTGAATACTCTGTGCTAGGAAGTGGTTTTTCATTGAGAAGCTATATCTAAGGTTTGTCACCTTCATTCTCGGCACATATAGTTAGTTCAGGGGTGATTGAGGACAGAGAACATATGTGCCTAATCTATGTTTGGGTGGAATGTGGATTTTCCCTCTTCAATCAGCTCTCTTTGCAAACAGGTTCCATTATTGTGTTCATGTTTCTACAAATCTATTGACCTCAGGATATATCTGCATGTGTATGAATGTGTGTTCCAATGTCCATAAAATGATAATACCAGTTCTTAGGATGGATGGATGTGTTGCTTAGGAGGTGGTGTGATTCCCCTGTGCGAGTTTAAGGGACTGTAACTTGCATTGATTTTATGGCTTGATAATGGTGTAACACTCATGATATATATTTGTATGGCTATGAATGGATGGGTTATGAAGTTTACTAATGGGGGAAAACCCCCTACTCTATTTTAAGTTAACCATGACTGCATTTGATATAGGGTTTACCAAGGGTGATTTCCTTGCTCTTTTTTAAGTTAACCATGATTGCATTTGACATAGGGTTTACCAAGGGTGAATGCACAGCTATGTTTTAAGTTAACAGTGGCTACATTTGATACAAGGTTTACCAAGGGTGAATGCCCTTCTCAATTTTAGTTAACTATGACTACATTTGATATATGGGTTTCCAAGGGTGAATGCCCTGCTCTGTTTTAGATAATGGTAACTACATTTGTTATATGGTCTACCAGTGGTATAATACCCATGCTCTGTCCTAAAGGACTAGGACTGGTCTTTAGTCATATGGCCTTAGTAATAGTATAATACTATTTCTGTAATGAGTTCTTGGATGCTTTATTGCTCTACTATTATTGACCAATGTAAGGGACCCGTGTGGGAAGTCTAAGAGTTGTGTGGGTTTAAACCCTTCCCCATCCAGTGAAGCTCTGGTGTGATATTGTTAGTCCTTAGATGAATGGTAAAGTTGTGAAGGAAAGTGTGGTAGTGTAGTTTCTTAGGAAACCAGCTACTAAACCCTTCTATGACCTCCTAATATTGAACTTTTTTTAAGTAAATAAATCGGCCTAAGGCTGTGAAGCCATCGAAGGTTGATATCCCTTGGTTTTACCCAAGAAAACAAAGAGAAAACCAAGTATGAACCTTGGGCCAAAATGCCTGCGGAAACGTAAAACTGGTGAAGAACTTAAGCACTTCCACAAGCCGCAATCTGCATTGTTGAAGTGGGTTTGTTGTAATGTCCCGTCACGACCCCAAATCTAAAAATGCAAACCTAGTAGAAGGCACCATATGTTGGTATATATATATATATATATATATATATATATATATATATATAGTCGAATCAAGAGAGTTTTGTTTTACATATAGAAGGAAAGGAGTTTTCTTTTAATAGTGAATGATGTTATTAAAAAGGAAAAAGGAAAAGGTTTATATGGTGTAGGACTTTTATAAGACCTTTTTCTTCTTAAGCCCTAGTTTTGGAAATGTCGAAATTAGAAAAGAAATGATTGTAGCATACAGACAAACGCTTATTAAGTATGCATAAAATATTTTTTTAAACAAAAAAGGAAAGAGTATGACATTGGAGGCTTTTTTCCTTTTAATAAAATCATTTAGTTAGTATTAATGGAGTTTCTGCGTGATAATTAGCATGGGGGCGTGAGCTTGTTTGGGAAAAGGCGGGCATCACTGCATGGATGTTGGCATGCATAGTGAAAATAGAAATAGAAACAGATTTAAAAACAAGGAAATGGGCCGAGTTTTATGGGGGCCTTGACGGGAAACCTGTCGGAAAAATCCTCATCTTTTGTCCGAGTGATTTTTCCTATATAAAGGGGGCGAGATGACAAGGGAGGCATGCATTCCAATTTTGGATTCTGCTCCATAAAATTGAAGGGAAATCTGTTGCAAATCGTGCTAGTGCTTGCGCTGAGTATGAGATTTGTTTCATATAAAACCCCGTGTGTGAATAGTGTTGGTTTTTGCTCCTTTGCTGGATGATCCATTGCCTACGTTTTCTATCTTATCTCTTTAAATGGTAGCGTTTTATTTTAAAAGGGTTGCTATCTCACTCAAAATTGTCTGGGCTTATAAAAAAATGATGGCGATCTCGAAGGTCTGCCTTGTTATTTTAGTGGCAATTTCATTCAAAGGCTTGTGTTTTATAATGGTAGATTTGATTAGATTATGTGCATAAACCATTTCGCATGCGATGTATTTTGAGATCTTGAATCTAATTCTCTTGACACCTAACAGAGATTAGATCTACACTCTGATACGGCCGTGCATTTTATTTTAGTTCTGGTTATCGGTTTAAAACTATGAATTATACCTATTATTTTGATAAATGCTCAGCTAGAACTCACTGCTTGCAATTTGATAAGTTTTGTAATCATCTAAATGATACCTGCGATTCTTTTTGTGCCTGAAACTGAATATATATCCTGTGATTCTTTTTGTTCTTGAAACTGAATATATATCCTGTGATTTCTAAAATGTCAGGGATTTAAATGTTTACCTGTGACTTTGAGTAAAGGTAGACCTATCTTACAGTTTATGCCCATAGTTTTCAATAGATTTTTGACCTGCAATCTATAGTGATCTGAAAATCAATCTGCTAGATTTAATGCTTGAAAGCTTCTGAGTTAGGATCTCTCGTCATTTTGAGTTAATATCACTCTATGTTTTGAGATGATATCTCTATGCAATTGGAGTAATGATCTCAACAAAATGTTGGCTTGCATTTGATTAAGACCTCTAATATGTCTATAATTCTTGGATTGGATTGAGATAAGGAATACCTGTATGCTATGGCCTGCTCTTGATTTTAGATCTCTTCATGTTAAAAATAATAATAATAAGGAAAAAGATGATTATGGAGTGTGTTCTATATTCTGAGCAGATATGAAGATCACAACTGAACATTGATTGTGTTTTAGATCTTATGAGCAGATTCGATAGTTGAAAATAAAAATTGTCAACATTTCGATTCTTAATGAGCACTTTTGAAAGTATGGTTCATGGGCCCTATGAACGATTCACTGTGTGCATTTTTATTTTCATTTTTTTTTATCCGCGATATGAATAGCGTTATAAAACTTTAGGGCCTGTGTTATGGAATGTTGGATCTAAATGTCTCGCTCTATTCTCGGGCATCATTGCTGCCTTGTATTTTATTAATACTTAATGAATACATGGTATTATGATAATGGTCTAATTTTTGTGATCTACCCGAACGTTTGACTGCCTGTGCATAGACATGAACTACCCCGACTAGGTATTTCTTTGTGTGTGTTGATGCATTGGCGTTGGATCTAGCATTTTGCATGCTTTTATAGGAAGGATATTGCCGGTGTAAAATCGATGAGTGATAGCTGATCGAACTCTGTCTTTATTTTATGCCACAATTTTGTGAATAGAACGATTTGTGGATTGAGCGATTGTTTGATTTTATGCTTGGAAACTCTGTGTTTTTTTTTTCCACGAATTGCAGAAAAGGAAGCAACGGGGTTATGTCTTGGCTTGAATATTGTTTTCAATTACACTCTGTGTTTTTGTGTAAAGACTTCAGCGAGGAAATCGATCTGGAGTTTGATATTGTTCTCTGTGTTATCTCTAAGGTTGTTTCACCTTTTTATTTTAAAATTTTTAATTGTGATTTGTTTTTATTGTTTTAATTTTGCTTTGTTTTATACCTTATGATTGATTGATCGCCATTATGGTTTCTTTTATTATCTAGAATCATCAAAATATTCATTCATTAGCCATGAGCCTATGTATGTGCAAGATATTGTATGTTATATGGTGAATTGTTACAGCTCGCAACATTTATCCAAACTGGCAGCATATCATGAACTGGCAGCATTTTACTTACTGATAGCAGAATGTCAAAAGGGCATTTCATTAAAAAGTTTATTGTTTATTAATACCATGGAATGTAAAGGGATAATAAACTTTGGTCATATTCATAATTATGTGGCATTCGGTATGGACATATTTTAAAAAATGCATCCGTGTCCATGAAATGATGAGTTGTATGGTGTCATTTATGAAAGGGTACACCTGTTATCATTTCAAAATTTAAACAATTCATGTAATGAGTACTAGTACTGATCGTGGCAGAATCAACTTAATTCACATTTTTCCCCAAAATCTATCTCATTATTCTGCTAGTTAATTGGAGAAGGGTATTCATAGGCCTATTGGTATACTGTCAATCTTCATTGGATATGAGCAACAGTGTTAGAGTTTGAAACAGCTAGGGTTTGCTTTCAAACTCTGATAGATGTTATGTTTAGGGTTCTGGATTACATTATATACTCTTCCCTGCATTTCGAGGCAAGCAGTGGCAGCAGAGAATTTCCTATTCGGGGTAATGTAGAGGCCTTGTTGATTTGCATTTACTAACAAAGGTTTAAGGGTAAGACCTACGAGGATTTTTGGTTCCATTTTCACTGTCATATTCACTTTGTTTGGCTTGCAGATTAATATAACTAGTACTAGCACAAGCATAGATGCATTATTAACAGGCCAGATGCTAGCATGGAGTGAAGACTTACCACAGAGGTAACTGCAGCAAAGCTTAGTGTGTGTATTTTTTGCCTGAGATTTAAAGCCCAGTCGGTCCATACAGTAGAGTTGGAATTCCTTTAGGGTTTTAAATGTCGAAGGCAGCCGACGAGGAAGATCCAGAGGTTATAGTGAAGATAAATCCTGGAGGCTTCATTTGCAGGCTAGAACCAAACAACACAGACTGGATAAAGCAATTTCCCAAGTCTGCCAAACTAATGCAAAAGTCTGGATGGTTTAATTTTTGTGAGAAATTGCAAGGCTACCATTCACAAGTAACCATGTTATTCATTGAAAATTACAGAGATGAAAGAGTGCAGCAGCAAAGCCTAACAGTCAAGGTAAATGAGGATTCTATTGCTGAGGCAATAGGTGTTCCTGCACAGGGGGAGAAATGCTTTAAATAGAAAGATTTCCAAAGTGATTTCAACGAGTCTCTAATTCCTGGATGTGAAAAGCTTGACTGGAAAAATGGTGTCCACGTTAGCAAAATGAATCCAGGATGGAAGGTTCCTTTGGAGGTGATACAGAATTACATTACATGCGATGGTAGATATGACAGAGTATTAAAGTGCCATCTAAAATTGCTAATGCATATTCATGGAACTATACAGGTAAATCTCCCATTTTACTTGTTTAAAATCCTCCAAAATATGATTTCTAGAGTTCAAAACCATCCCAAGCATACTGCTCGCTCTGTCTATTACCAAGGCTTAATTAAACTGTTGATTCTAGCTCAATTGCAAAAGGAGAAGAGAACATGGGAATCCCTGTTAAAAGAGCTATGGTTTAAATACAACCCTAAAGAAAAAGGCAAAAGAATGATGGATGATACTGAACAGCCAATAATAAGTCCTAAGAATCCTATTCAAACTATTGAGAATGAAGAAAAGCATACTGCTGAGAAAACCATCCAAGAAGGCTTGTGCCCTGAAGCCTCCTACACAAATGAAAACCCAGAGAAACTCAATGATATGCTGAAAACCATAACTTCAAAGAATAATATTTGTAAACAGTTATTCAAGCCAGAGAAGCCAAGAACCAGGTTGAGGAAGAAGACGCAGATAGAGAAAGAGGCAACACATGAAGATGCCATGAATGTGGTAGTGATAGATGATGCTGGTAGTGAAGAAACCGTGCATATAGCAGGGGAACAATATTGTGTAGATAATGAAAAGTTTATTGATATTCAGGGCGTAGCAGGCACTATACCATAAGAGTTTTGCAGAGACAAGCAGGATATTCCAAATGATGGTTCAGCATCAAAAGGTTTACAGGAAGGAGTCCACATAGGAGAAGAAGACTTGGAAATATCTCCTGAATTAAGCCAATGTAGGAAGTCTTTGCAAACATACCAAGAACAAACAAGATATTTGCAAGATATAAATGAAAAATTGATGGTGGCCAACAAAAGACTTCATGAAGACCCAGAGGACAAAGAGGCAGAATACCAAAAGCTACTGATGGTTTCCAAAGTTGTTCTAAGGGAGAAACGAGCCATTCAGAAAGAACTCGAACAAGTCAAAGCTCAAATCAAGGAGGGCAATAAGGATGCTGAATTCGCCAGACTATAGAGGCGTTCATAGGTTCTGAGTGACCTAGCTACACTAGCAAAGGCTTCTAGAAGCCTTTAGAATTTAAATTGTAGTTTTCTTTTTGAACTTATGTAGTTTATTTGACACATGTATTACACTTGTACTTTAATACTTTTTAAAAGGGATTGACTTCCCTATTTTTGAGGAGGTCCGATCCTTAGATATAGGATCTTATGGTTAGTTTAGAGAAAACATTATTTTGTATTTAAGGATGTCTCAAGAGGAGACTAGGGGTTGGCAATTTTGGAGTTATGCAAGCCTATTTTTGATCACAGTCTTTATAACATAAATACTCTATAGCTTCAGTAACAGGTTCTATCTTGAATGAGCATGATTATGATTTTCCTATGTGTTTTATGAGTTGTTTTTCTGATAATTTATTATGCATATGGTCCATTGAATCCCATTGCAATAATTATTCTTGTGAAATACAATTATCCTTATACATTTAGAAAATAGAGGCAGTTTCAATTCTTGACTTTATGATCATAGTAACCTTGATATTGAACTTTGTGTTTGATTTTATGTTATACAGTTCCTGTTCAATTCTCTTGTAGCTCTCATTGACTTACCAACCTATTTCTTCAATAATTTTTTGATTTTCCTATAGATCTTATATTGTACTAGCTTATTTCATTCATAATTGTGTGATCTATACAAAATAGCCTTGATTTCATACCAGCCTAGTTCTTCAATGACTGTTTGATTTTACTTACAGCTTTCATGTTATACTAACCTATTTCATTGATAGTTGTGTAACTTTTCCAATAGCTTTGATTGCATATCAGCTTGGTTTTCAGTTTGACTTCATTGATTTGTATATTTCTGAAAAAGATTTCCTTAAGCTTGAACCCGAGAAGTCTAGGTTCAACTTTAGGGATAACACTATCTCTTCTAAATGCCTTTATATTTTTGAATTCTGTATTAATGTATGGTCGGAAGATGGATTTTGAAGATGGTAGAACTAAAGATTTAAAGTCTTTCTGATCTAGAAAGAATAGTGGACAAGCAGCAGGCTGTTATAGAGTTTAAGTTGTTTTTCTATACCAAATGCTAACTCTGGGTGTTTTGGCTGGGAGCTCATAGAGCCGGTATCGGTTGTAAACTAACTGATGGTGCAGATTCAAGGCTGAATTGATTTATATCAGATAAGCCATTTCATTGCACCCCTTTATGGAAGAATTAATAAAATGACTAACAAAGTTTGGTGGATGTAGCCTCATGGACGAGGTGAACCACGTGAATATGGTTGTCTCACCTTTTGTATTCTTTTTATGTTGTGCATTCTCCTTATCTTTACGTAATGATGTTAGTATAAATGATTACTAGTGAAAAGGGTTACTAAACGTATTTGCATACATTCAAATTCAAAAGCACACTACATGGATGGTTTAAAGCTTTAATAAAAAGAATTTTTTTTCTTCTTACCCATCTTATCTAATTCTGTAACAAGGTATTTCGGGGATGTCACATATGGTATCAGAGCCAGCTACAACACTGGACCCTTCAGAATGGGCTAACATGATAGTTTTGTAGGATTACATGGGGTGGTAAAATCAGACTCAAACGCCTTTGGATCGATGTGGAGATCTAAGTTGGTATCCAACCTAACCCCCTATATGCGATTCCAATTGTCTGCAATAAAGGTATGATTTCATTCTGGATATTATCTTCTCCCTATTGCTTGGTATTCACTGAAAACGAAATGGCTGTTCCAGATCTAGTATGATGTGATCCTTAATGGATTAAGTGGGAATTGTTATATACCAAGTTGATATGGTTATTTGTTCTACATGTTATTTGTTGTCGTCATTCAGTAATAACGAAATGGAAAATACAAACCCATTCTTGGGTGACCCTCAACGCATTGATTTTAAACACTATGGATCAACAGAACCATTCTTTTGCTAACCACATAATGTAGATTGTATTTGCTGAGTAATTCATCGTATTTATGTAGAGATCGAAATTGTGAAATGACCTAACCCCTGCGTGTTGTTTCCATTTATCTGCAATATAAGATATGATCTAACCCTGCGTGGTAGTTTGAAATAGGAGTTTGATCTGAACTAGTTCAGTACTATATGCTACCTTCTATGTAAGGGTTCGATTCAGAGTTTGTTATGTTTTCTCCAATTTCTATGAATGGAAAACTTTCCAGCATTTTGATGCAGGTCCTTTGCTTGATAATGAAATATGGTTGCATTTGGTTTTGGATAAAAATGTCTACCTTAGATGTATCTTAAGAAGATCCACTAATTAAGAATGTACAACATTGTCTACTTTTTTTTTTGAATAAGATCTAATTCATTAAAATGTACTTGTGACCCTGCGAAAATGGGCTAACAAACTATGACCTGCGGTTGATTTTTGGACAACTCTGTGTATTTTTCTAAATAGATCATGACCCTATAGTACTTGGAAACAAACCTGCCTGCATGTGAATGTTTTGTTTCTAGTGTATATGATCCGCATCTAATAACCGATCGTGTGCAAGTCTGATGTGTAGCTTCTATTCGAATCATTCGACCCTTTAATACTCATTCCGTTCTATGTTATTAGTTACTGGATATATTAATACGCTTCCATGGGATACTTATGGGGACTACTCTACTGGAACCCTTTATTTTTAAATAGCACATACAGAAAAAAAAATGGGCGAGTTTCATTTTGGGAAATGGACTCTTTAATACTCATTTCGTTCTGTGTTATTAGTGAGTCGATATAATAATAGGCTTGAATGGAATACTTTTGGGGACTAGTCTATAATAGAAAACTAAGGAAAGGGGACTTAGGAAAAGAACATGGAAAAATTTCGTATTGATTTAATTAATTTCAAAAGAGAGGAATTCCTATTAGTTTAATATATTCTAAAAAGAGAGAATTACTATTGGTTTAATATATTTTAAAAAGAGAGAATTCCTATTAGTTTAACGTATTTAAAAAAAAGGGGATTCCTATTAATTTAATGTATTTATTAAAGGAACCAGAACTCTCTTTTATACTCCTGTGTTTTGTTTTCATTTGAGCATAGAACCTAATAGCTAAAACATAGATTGTTGCATATAGTGAATGGATTCTTTCTCGCTTTATAAAGTTTATATCTTTATGAGTTTAATCTGATTCCTACAATACGATATGCATTGAGTTTATTTTATATGCTATTAAATTCATGAACTTCATCATTCATACTTATATTTATAAGTATGTTATTGAGTTTTGAGAAAGGAGAGCTCAAATACTTTTAAGTATATCTAATGGTGTAGTTTTAGTAATGCAACTATTTCTTAGAAAACAAAAAAAAAATCATCTAAAGTGACCGATATTGTATACTTGGGAAGGTATTTTGGAAGTAGAGCCTCATATTTAATAGCCAAGTTTTTAATCTAAACATGTATTTGATCGATATTTTATAGGTAAGTGTTGAAAGCAAAGGTGTCATTTATGAGAGAGAACTTGTCAAAAAAGGAAAGTAAATTGTTGCGTAAATGTAAATATCTTGTGGAATTAAGTAAATAAAAGGGATTTAGTATATAATTTCGATTCTGATTTCAGCTATTAGACGTCCTTTGCTCGACAAAGATGCTTATTACGACCACTTTAATTATTAATTTTGATGTCATTCTATTGTGCTCATTTTACACCTGTCATGGAATATTGGAGCTCTATCTTTATTTGTGAATGACTTAAGTGCATGGAATATAAGTTAGTAGGAACTTGTACTTTATATTGAAGTTTGATGAAGGGATTGATGGTGTTGATATTATGGTATTAGTAAGCAAGCTAATGGTAGTAATTAATTTTTGATGGAAGGGGTTATATGTTTGGTTTAAAGTTGTAACAGTATTAGTAAACAAATATTTATTTATTCAAGAATCAATACTGTATGTTTAAACATTGCGAGTATTATTTGAATAATGTAGCCTCTTTTGTGCAAATTGATTTTGTTGATTTGAGTGGTTTAGGGCTTCAGTAACACCCCGTCAATCGATTAAGGTTACAGGTGGTTTGAACAGCTGAGCACGCCAACCATTATGGCATGGCTTGAAAGTTGCTTGAAATTGAAGCGAGTAATAAAGGTTTTGTGGTTAGAAATTTCTTGAGCCAGTTTCATTGACTTTTGTATTCCTTAATGTGCAGTAAAATTATTTTTCCTGTCTTGAAATTGAATTGATTCATATGCGGTGGGACTTTCTTGTTGATTAGTCGTTCGATGAATATGTTTATTCAACTTGGTGTTGAACATTCAATGTTAATTTGGATGAACTTGGGACAATTGTTGTTGGGGTATTTTTGCGCAGATGGCATTGTAGGAAATGTCTAATAGTATTTTTAGACACCAGCTTTGTGGAGATAGTGCTGCTGTTGAGTTTTCTTACAATTGGTGATATCCACTTTATCTCAGGTTTTTGTTTTTGGTTGGTTTTGAATATTTATCAGCAGTTCATTGAGGATGAACATCTCTGTGGTTTAATTATTTTAATTATGGATATTTTAGAAGGGGCGCTTTAACTAAGATAGTTGTTTTAATTGGTATTTTCGATTGGGATTTTATGACCTTTATTGTGGTGAGTCTTATTGCAGGCAATTTACATTGTCTAGAATTGCTAATAGGTTTTGTATGTTGGTCTTTGTGGGACTCTTTCTTGATTTAGATTTCTGAACTTTGGTCATTTCAACCAATTTACTTCTTACTAAATTTACATTCATTATTAGTTTTAGGGATATTGCTAACACTCTACGACTGACCTGCTTGACATAAAACAAATGGTGGATATATGATAGCAACTTGTTTTCAGTAACCTGGCTCTTCCCTTGGGTTGGTTTATTAATGTTTTCACCATTAGTTAAAGTAGAGTTAAGAGTAAGAAGTTGGTTTGCACAGAGGTAGCTCTAATCGAGAGGGAATTTATTTAGTCTTTTACAGACTTATCGAGGCCCATAAGAATTCTATAATTTGTTTGGAGACTTATAATATCTAGTAGATAAAAGTTCAGATGTAGTATATATAAATTGCAATAGTGAGTGAATTTTTTATTCTGTTGTAATAAATTGAAGTTAATGAGTGGTTGCATTGTCAAAATTCTTAGGTTTTATGTGTTTTCTTGCGAATGGTGTTGTCATAAGAAATTGAAAAGGTTTTGTGGCTTCTTGTAAATTCCTTCTTGTCCATTATGGTGTTAAAAGGCTCTTATCCGATGAATGAGACAAGAAGCATGGGAAAATTGTGGCCCTTAGGAGTGCTAAAGCTCCACGATGGTAATGACTTAAGAACATATGAGAAAGATCTCGTGTGCATGACGTTGTCACCACGAGGAAGTGGTGATGGAGGTAGTGGTAGAAAGCTACCTTGTTTTTCCCTGGGTCAGCAAGGGACCATTATGCATTCTGGGGACTCCTAGATGTAATACATTTTGGTTAAGACTCATTCTACACACATTGAGAGGACTGTCACAAGAGTGGGGACCTCTATGAAGAGAATAACCTCTAGGAGTTGTGGTGGTGTGTGAGAAAAGAAGTACCTTAGCTTGGTGAAGCGCCCTGAATAGCACAAGAAGGAGATACACCTAAGGAAGTGTATCATCCTTGTGTTGGGTGGCTTGGATTGGGACTTGCAGTACTGTTAGCACTTGGAGTGCTCGGATGGAGGACATCCAGAGAAAGGAATAATGCCAGGAAGAGGTATGTGCATTACAGGTAAACTTGTACCCATGAGGTAATATGTCTATTTATTTGGCAAATAGAACTGACATGTATATTGGAACCACTGTGGATTGTGGAAATTGTATAATGTTGGACTTCCAAGTTTTACATTGTTTCAAATTTGATGCTAGTATACATGCATACGTATGATTTTAAATGCAGGATGAGGACCCGATCCCCTTAATTAGAGGGATTAGGAAATATAAAAGAAAACAATGAGAAATGAAGAAATAAATATATAAATAAACAAGTAACACCGAGGATGGTGTTAAATCTAAGGGGGAAAGAATCTAATGTCCCCTCACGACCCCAAATCCCAAAATGCAAACCTCGTACAAGGCACCATATGTTGGTATGTATATATATATATATAGTCAAATCAAGAGAATTTGGTTTTACTTATAGAAGGAAATGAATTTTGTTTTAATAGTGAATGATATTATTAAAAACGAAAAAGGAAAAGGTTTATATGGTGTAGGACTTTTATAAGACCTTTTTCTTCTTAAGCCCTAGTTTTGAAAATGTCAAAATTAGAAAAGAAATGATTGTAGCATAAAGACAAATGATTATTAAGTATGCATAAGATACTTTTTTAAACACAAAAAGGAAACAATATGACATTGGAGGCTTTTTGCCTTTTAATAAAATCTTTTAGTTAGTATTAATGGAGTCTCTCCGTGATAATTGGCATGGGGGCATGAGCCTGTTTGGGAAAAGGTCGGCATCACTGCATGGATGTCGGAATGCATAGTGAAAATAGAAATAGAAACATATTTAAAAACAAGGAAATGGGACGAGTTTTATGGGGGCCTTGACACGAAACCTGTCGAAAAAATCCTGGCCTTTTGTCCGAGTGATTTTTCCTATATAAAAGGGGTGAGATGACAAGGGAGGCATGCATTTTGGTTTTGGATTTTGCTCCATAAACTTGAAGGGAAATCCATTGTAAATCGTGCTGGTGTTTGCACTGAGTATGAGATTTGTTTCATATAAAACCCCATGTGTGAATAGTTCTGGTTTTTGCTCCTTTGCTGGATGATCCATTGCCTGTGTTTTTTGTCTTATCTCTTTAAATGGCAGCGTTTTATATTAAAAGGATTGCTATCTCACTCAAAATTGTCTCGGCTTATAAAAAAATGGTGGCGATCTCGAAGGTCTGCGTTGTTATTTTAGTGGTGATTTCATTCAAAGGCTTGTGTTTTATAATGGTATATTTGATTAGATTATGTGCATAAACCATTTCGCATGCGATGTATTTTGAGATCTTGAATCTAATTCTATTAACACCTAACGGAGATTAGATCTACACTCTCATACGGCCGTGCGTTTTATTTTAGTTCTGGTTATCGGTTTAAAACTATGAATTATATCTATGATTTTGATAAATGCTTAGCTGGAACTCACTGCTTGCGATTTGATAAGTTTTGTAATCATCTAAATGATACCTGCGATTCTTTTTGTGCCTGAAACTGAATATATATCCTGTGATTCTTTTTGTGCCTGAAACTGAATATATATCCTACGATTTCTAAAATGTCAGGGATTTAAATGTTTACCTGTGACTTTGAGTAAAGGTAGACCTATCTTACAATTTATGCCCACAGTTTTCAATAGATTTTTTACCTACGATCTATATCAATCTGAAAATCGATATGCTAGATTTAATGCTTGAATGCTTCTGAGTTTGGATCTCTAGGCATTTTGAGTTAATATCACTCTGTGTTTTGGGATGAGATCTCTCTACAGTTGGAGTAATGATCTTGACAAAATGTTGGCTTGCGTTTGATTAAGACCTCAAATATGTCTATAATTCCTGGATTGGATTGAGATAAGGAATACCTGCATGTTATGGCCTGCTCTTGAGTTTAGATCTCTTCGTGTTAAAAAAAAAAAAAATAAGGAAAAAGATGATTATGGACTATGTTCTATATTCTGAGCAGATATGAAGATCACAACTTAACCTTGATTGTGTTTTAGATCTTATGAGCAGATTCGATAGTCGCAATGAAAACTTGTCCGTGTTTTGATTCTTAATGAGGACTTTTGAAAGTATGATTCATGGGCCCTGTGAACGATTCACTGTGTGCATTTTTATTTTCAATTTGTTTTATCTGTGATATGAATAGCATTATAAAACTTTAGGGCCTACGTTATGGAATGTTGGATCTTAATGTCTCGCTCTATTCTTGGGCATCATTGCTGCCCTGTATTTTATTAATACTTAATGAATACATGGTATTATGATAATGGTCTGATTTTTGTGATCTACCCAAACGTTCGAATGCCTGTGCATAGACATGAACTACCCCGACTAGGTATTTCTTTGTGTGTGTTGATGCATTGGCATTGGATCTAGCATTTTGCAGGTTTTTATTGGAAGGATATTGCCAGTGTAAAATCGATGAGTGGTAGCTAATCGAACTATGTCTTTATTCTATGCCACAATTTCGTGAATAGAATGATCTATGGATTGAGTGATTGTTTGATTTTATGCTTGGAAACTCTGTGTTTTTTCTGCCATGAATTGCAGAAAAGGAAGCAAATGGGTTATGTCTTGGCTTGAATATTGTTTTCACTAACACTCTGTGTTTTTGTGTAAAGACTTCAGTGAGGAAATCGATTTGGAGTTTGATATTGTTCTATGTCTTCTAATGCCTTTATATTTTTGAATTCTATATTAATGTACGGTCGGAAGATGGATTTAAATACATGGTAGAACTAAATATTGAAAGTATTTATGATATAGAAAGAATAGTGGACAAGCAGCAGGCTGTTATAGAGTTTAAGTTGTTTTTCTATACCAAATGCTAACTTTGGGTGTTTTGGCTGGGAGCTCATAGAATTGATATCGGTTGTAAACTAACTGATGGTGCAGAGTCAAGGTTGAATCGATTTATATTAGATAAGCCGGATCATTGTACCCCTTTATGGAAGAATTAATAAAACGACTAACAAAGCTTGGTGGATGTAGCTTCATGGACGAGGTGAACCCGGTGAATATGGTTGTCTCACCTTTTGTCTTCTGTTTATGTTGTGCATGCTCCTTATCTTTACGTAATGATGTTAGTATAAATGATTACTGGTGAGAAAGGTTACTAAACATATTTGCAGACATTCAAATTCAAAAGCACACTACATGGATGGTTTAAAGATTTAATAAAAAGAATTTTTTTTTTATTACCCATCTTATCTAATTCTGCAACAAGGTATTTCTGGGACGTCACATTTGCGAAAGGAAAGATTGTAAATATTTTAGGTTTTTCCGCATTGCGGAATGAGAAAATGGAAAGTCGGTGTTGTAAAGAGTTTATAGGTTTCTGCAATACACAGTCCGCATTGCAGAAGTAGAAGGTGGAAGGTTATTCTGTAAGAAAACTTAAGGTTTTCGCAATCTACGATTCGCATTGCAGAAGCAGAAAGCGGAAGGTAATTTCTAAAGAACCTAAGGGTTTCCGCAATACGCAATCTAATACGGTCATCTAATAAAGCTGTGCATCTAAAGAAACTATGCTTCCTATAAAAACTTGATACCATACCATAAATCTAAGGAAACTATGCTTTATATATAACTTAGACACCATACAATACTTAAAAATGTTGGTTGACCTTTACCAGTATATATAAAACAAAATTATGTTCACATTATTTCTATAACCATAAAATTGTTAGAATTATCTCTAAGTTTTAATTATGTTCATGGCTCCCTTTTTATTAAGTTGTATAAAACTAAGTGTTTTGGCCATATCTCAGAATTGAGCTCTTTATATTTTTCTCCCATAATATTTTTCCATTTGAACATTTTTAATCCTTTCAACTTGATCTACAAGTAATTAATCTTGAATTGGATGGAGTAAGGTTTTATATTACAAATCTTTACCCATGTGTGTTTGTAAGTGGCTTCTAGCCTTTTTGAAAAAGATTTTCAAACTTCCAAAGTGACCAATTTGGCTTCTTTGTTGCACAATTTTTCTAATATGCATAGAACCTTCAAGGCTATTCTCTTTTGTTTATGAAAGGATTAAACAACTTTGTTCGCTATCTGAACGAAACTTCCAAAATTAAGACAGATTGTATCTTGAGATCCCATTCTCTTTTGGGGAAATCCAAACTTTAAGTGTAGTTCTTTTCTCATTAACTATCAATCTTTCCAAATCAAATTTTTTTGAAAGTAACACCACTACCAACTATATTACAAATTCCTAATTTATGTTTATATCCGCTTTGTGTATCATTTTGAATGCAATGTTGTACAATAATATGTTAAGATCCATTGCACTAATCACCCTAACAATCCATTCCATTGCTAAAAAAAAATTTGCTCCCTAGTGTCATATATCAATTAAATTGAGAATTGGGCCAACCTTCCTTGGAAAACTATAAATGTCACATGAGAACCATTGAAGACTTCTAGTCATTGTCTACTTCTCCATATGAATGATTGTCAAATAAATTATACAATAGTTATCCTTCTTGCAAGTGGTATGTATAAGGGAAACCATCTTGGAATCTTCTCCCAAACTTGTTCAAGACCTAATACCACAAGTCCTTTAGAGATGTATCAATTCCAAAGACAATATCCAAGTATCTAAAAAATTGACCTTGTGCAATATTCTTCTACTTAAAAAAAGATCAATTTGGAAAGTTTCCTAATCAACAAACTGTGTCTTCTCCTTAATCACCCATTATCGAATGCTTTATCATAGATGTCTATGTATATTGCATTTTTCCTTCGATAGAGCTTTGAGTGGGATTGGGGCTAAAATTAGATTGATAAACAAAAGGAAAATTATGTAATTGTACATCATTTGAAAGAAGAATGCCTTGAACCTTTGCTTACATTTGAGTAGCTTCAAGAAGATAACCAAATGCATATGTGGAAATAGAATTGTCATGTAATCAAGGTTCTAAATGTAATATCCCTCTCCTATGACCTGGAATATTTTGTAATTTTTCCATATTATTGTATTAGTCTTGGTGAGGAGCTCAAGGCCAAGGCCCCACCCAAGACAACACCTTGTGGCTTATAAAGGTTATCTGTCTAAGTGAAAATACTTAGGAGACAAAATGAAAAGACACAACCTAACAAAGGGCTGAATAATGGATAAAAACTTATCCCAACACAAGACACCCTACTAGAATACTCAATCCTAGTAAACTTGACAAGAGGGGTCGAGGAAGAATATATTAAAGGAAGAACCAAGCAGAAAAACAATCCAAAGAATTGGAGACATATATACGAATAGGATAAACAAAAGTGTGATTTATTGAAGAGAATATATATATATATGAAACGAATTATATAGTGATGAAATTGGAAACAGCATATAGTGAAGAAATATACTTAAATTATAAAAGAGAGGCAATAGCTTACATATATATGTGTGTGTGTGTGTGTGTGTGTGTGTGCCTTATTCCCTATGGATAACGATTGTAAGAACGAATACCTTTATTAAATGGGATATGATTCTAACCCCTGCATCAGCCAAGAGTTTAGGAGCCATTACAGGATATTTAGTCACCGACAGCTATCACATACTCATCATTAAATTTCCTTTGATTATGGAAATAATGGTGGAAACAGTTTTAGATTTATGAAATCCTTAATTACTACCCACGATTTGGGTTAAGGGAGATTTATGATTCTATTGAGAAGCATGGATTACGGAGACATTCATCTCCTTAACTCCCGTTGGCAATGGCAGGCCGTCTGCACTTTCAGGTAGGGGTATTTTTCCTTTGATAAGGGG
>LPNX010810577.1:0-22844 GCA_001517045.1 Pseudotsuga menziesii | reverse complement strand
GGGGGGGGATTTCTTCTATGCGTTCACCTTGGACTATTAGGGAGCCACTCGTAGTTTGGTGCGGTGCAGACATAAGGCATGGTATAGATGGTGAGCTCACCTTTTCTCCTTATGCTGCTTAATCAGAACCGAGGTAGGACTGGAGATCACCACTTCCTGCGTTGAACGGTATACAAAGTATGAAGGTACGAACCCAGATTTCTATCTGCTTGCACTGAAGGATATATAGGTCAGTTACACATAAACTGTGTTCTTTGTTTGTTAGGGATTGGATACGTGGGTTTCCACATCCCATCCTGCCTGCGTTTTAGGTCAGATACACATAAACTGTGTTCTTTATTTGTTAGGGATTGGATACGTGTGTTTCCACATCCCATCCTTCCTGCGTTTTGAACAATGACTACTTTTGAGATTTTTGTATTTGAACTTTCTCAACATCTAAGGACGGCATTGGTCTGAGAAATAACCTAATCTTCTATTTATGCCTGCATTTGAACATTTTTGAATATCTTAGGTATGCCTGCGTTTGAGAAATAGTGAGACGTGAGATATGCCTATTTTTTACGAATAGCCGATCGGAGATGGTTACCTCTACCTGCGAGTGAAAAATAAAAGATCCGACTTTTGTTCTTATTAAACCTCCGATCCATTACGTTTTCTTTTCCTTGGGAAATCTACAATGGATGATTTTAATACCCTCCAATGGATTTCCATGGAGGATCCAAACCATAGCACTTTTGTTTTTGTGTTCGCATGGGCTGATTCGTCGTGGCTTGGGTCTTTTGGATAGATTCGTGGCATGGATCATTGGATCGATTGGTGGCTAGTATTTTAGATGGATTGATGGCTAGGTTGAATTGGACCGGTTGGTGGCTCACATTCATTAGAACCGCAACGATGGATTTGTTTGTCATTACCGTGATTTGATACATGACTGGTAAACTCTTTTGGACTAAGCTTTGATATGACGTTCTAGAAATATTATAATCATATTAAGTACATGTGGTTGCAGCATTTTCTAGTGGGGACCTATGTTTCTTTTTAGCTATTGTTTCTCCTGCTGATTTATAAACTATGGATCACCATAATCTATGTATGTATGATTTCTTTTTAGCAGATACATTAACCCTAGCTATTTTCTGAATCACCCTCGTTGTAATCCTATTGATTATGACTTGTCAAAGGGTTGGCCACGGTGATCTCTCCTACGGATCTAGAATAAAACCCACAGTTGCATTTTGCTCTATACTTGGGAGCTAAAACTCTCGTTCTGCGTTATCTTTTTTCACCATAAGCCAGTGAACAACCTCACCTTGCCTTCCTTTAAATTTTTTAATTTATTCAAAAAGAAATTCATTATTGGGCGTTTAGGAATTGAGCCTTGTGGTAAAGAAAAATCTATATGTTTGTGCTGCAAATTATCGATGAAACCGTGTTCAATACTACCAGTCTATCCTTATCAAATATACTCCACATGGCTTATGTGCTTATCGAAATGACGTAGAGATGATGACAGGTACTGGGATTGTAGATTTGAACCCTCACACTAGTCAATAAATGCCCTCCCCTAAAGTGGTACAGGATAAAATAAAATAAAAAGAAAAGAAAATCTCTCCTTGCAGTATAAAAACGTGAAAGATCATTTTTATTAGGCTGGGTGAATTTTATAAAGAGTTATGTCATAATTAACTTTCGTCGGGTGCCCAAGGGGGCTGTTAAATCTTCTATGAGCTGGTTGTAAGGACAAGAAGATTGTTTAGAGGCTCTCTGCATAGAGCCTTGAGGTAAGATAAACCGGCCATGAATGGGCCATGATTTTTTTGTAAACACTCTATTTTGATAAGAAATGAAATGAACAAATAAGTTGGTGGATGTAGCCTCGTGGACGAGGTGAACCACGTGAAGATGGTTGTCTCATTTGTATTATTTATATTGTGCTGGTTTATTTCTTTTTTTACATGATGGTTTTGAATACAATATAAATGTCTTAATTGGTGAAAAGATTACTAAATTTTTTATTTTGCAGACTTCTTGAATGCTTTATAGCTTTAGGGTTTTCAGGGGTATTTTACATATGGTATCAGAGTGAGGTTACAACTCTGGAGCTGTTGGGCCTTCTACAGATTTGTAACTTTGCAATTAGTATTCTGTATTTTATTGAATTCTTTGGTTAAGCAATAACGTGGAAAGTTTGATTAGTGATTACAGATTCTTTCTTTTTGTCATTTGTGGAAATGAGAGCATTGGCACACCTCTGCGTTTACTTGGAGATCAAATACACCTCTGCATAGTGCTCGGATCATAGGCGGCCTAGTGTTAACAAATACAAATAAGGATAATTCTTACATCAGTCATCTTTGCTCCAGTTCTGATTGTGACTCCCGTTATCAGCAGCCAGTGGATGAGCGTTTGGGGGAAGAAGTGTTTTGCAATGGAGGGACGCATTCCAAAATGATGATTACTATGTGTGCCTTTAGAATAATTCTTGAAATAAAATGAGTGGAGCTTCAAAGGTTTGGTTCAGGTAAAATGCATGTGGTAAGAGTTTGAACCATCGCAAATACACTTTTATTTCTTTTGGTATTGGGGTTTTGCGTTTCTAATAGAAAACACAATAAGATGAAGAGTTTGGTTTCATGAGTACCTATATCAAAAATAGGGTTTCTCCAGATCACTTGGAATGTTTGAATGCTTGGCTTTGAATATAAGCAATTTTGTGCATTATTTGTGCATTTTTATTTATCCAACAAAATATTTGCACAAGGATATGCAGTTTGATTATACAAAAACAGTATGGATTTTTATTTGATCTTTGTAATGATATTCATGTGTACTGGTTGCTGTTATTTTTTTGGGTTAAATAAATAAAGAGCGTTTCATACCCCATGCTCGAGCATCCCCAGGATGCTTGTTTTTCTCCTTCTAGATCCAGCGTTTTCTGATTTCAGAGGGGGAAAGGTCCTGAACTTTTGTAAGCTCTACATGCTAGTGCAAGGACTGGTGCAATTTTTTCAAATTAGACACCTACATATACACCTGCAAAAATCAATTTGGAGTCGATAGTTGATTTTATGCTTGGCAACTCTGTTTTATTTTATAACCACGATTTTTAGTGAATAAAAGGATCTGTGGTTGATTCGTTAGCTTTATATATATATATGTATCTGTGGTTTTCAGTAATGTTTTAATATTATTATTTCCAGATCTCATTATTTCCATTCGAACAAATATCTGGATTTCATCGCTATTATTTTACTTAGGGCTGGGATTTGAGTCTTGTTTTTGTGTGAGGTCAAGTAAACCAAATCCCGTTTGATCCTTACAAACATCCACGACTCTGTGAAATCGATGGTAGTGATAGCTATAAAAATAAATAAAGCCAGATTCATGGATCTCTTATTATCTTCCTTTTTTTGTTTGGACTTGAATAAAGAATTTATGACAGTGATTCATAGCTACAAACTCTATCCAATACTCAAGCGAAATCAGTTGATAATGGTCATTTTTGGTTCCATTCTTTGTTAATCGTTTTTGGTTCAATGGGTTGTTTTTCTGGGTTTGCTTAACAACATCCCAATATTTCTGAATATATCAATGTGACTATCTTAAAAGAATAAACAATATTTCAAACTTGAAGGAGTTTCCTCCCATAGCAATGGATGACTCTGTGTTAGATCCATCAACTTACAGGATCATTGTATATGGACTTTGTTTTAACCCCAGTTATTGGGTTGGATATTTTCACTGTGTCTTAAACCCATAGAAGATCCAAACATTGACTGCATTAATAATAGATCCATTAATGATTTTCTACCAACGTTTTGGAAAACCAATGGCTTGGATTTATAAGTTTTGGAAAATCAGCACACACTTGCTTATAGCTGTAAATAAGTTTAATTGTTTGATCTAAGTTGTGGGAACCGCACACTGAGAAAGTGCATTGAAGGTTACGATGATTTCCTTATTTCATTCAATTATTGTAAGCCTTTGCTTGTAATTATTTTCGTTGTCACTGACTTGCATATTGAGAGAGAGCATGGAGCCTCTCTACTCTTTCTTGGAAGGGTATCTATCTGGATATTGACTTTTATTATTTGTATAAATCTCTGATTGATGCCACATTTTGCAGGGAGGGTATCAATCTAGTGTACGCTTCATAACTTGATCTATGCTTTGAAGATTGCCTGAAGCTTTGATGAAATCGCTGTTATTATACCAATCTGGAGAATTTGCATGATGGTTGCCCTAGTGTTGTTTGTTGAATCTTGTGGTAATTGTATGAAAATCGATCTGATTGGAATGATATTTTTTGTTGTTCTTTAAAAGATCTCTGGAATAATCGATCTGAGTTGGAATGATGAATGTGTGCCTATGCAATTTATGTCCAATAGTTATATTGCATTATTTATTCCGAGAAATGTAATAATTCTGTGAATTCTTTTCTAGAATCATTTATGATGCTCCTTAAGCAAGTACACTGTATTGTTTATGCTGAGAGATTCAAAAGATTTCTTTGGGATTTGAGAGATTCACAAAATTTTCTATAACTAAATTGTTGTTGCCCTGGAACACATTGAGAACATGCCCTGCATAAGAGCTCATGTGGTGCGACTACATATTTGTGAAAATAAAACTAATTGTTGGTACTGCATCAACTAGAACTTCGGGTACACATGAAAGGTAGATAACAGAGCTAGTTGAACATAAATGTAGGGTTTTTGAAAAATACTATGATTCATGGTTTTGGTCATGTAAGTCAAAAGGTTTGAAAGGACAATTGAAGGAAGTATCTGTTTTTAGTTACAGTAGGAAAAATGGCTAGTACCATCACATAGTAATATCTGTTACACTTAACCCTTGTGAATTTATGTTGAGTTTATTATTGTTAATGTGTAAGGTGGTGTTTTCATTGCCAATTTTCTCAGGTTGTATGTGGCATCTTGCGAATTGTGTTGTGGTAAATTGGAAAGGTTTGTGGCTTTGTGTGAATGCTTACTTATCAAATTCTTGTGTTGAAAGAACTGAAAAGGGCTCTTACCAATGAATGAGAAATGGGGTAAGGCATGATTTATGCTAAAAGCTTGATGTTCTTTGAATTGATAATATGATAAACTGACCACCTATAAAGTGCTTGCAAGCATGGGGATTTATGGCCATGAAAAAGGCTAATGCTCCAGGACTATGATGAGTTAAATCTCATGTGTATAATGTTATCACCAGAAGAGGGAGTGGTGATGGAGGTAGTGGTTAAAATATACCTTGTTTCCCCCGAGCCAACGAGGGACCACTATGCATTCTGGGGATGCCTAGATGTAAAACTCGTGGTTAAGACTCGTTCCGCACACATTAGAGGACTGTCACATGAGTTGGGGGACTCTGTGAAGAGAATAACCTCTAGGCACTGTGGAGGTGTGCAAGAATGGAGTGCCTCAGCTTGGTGAAGCACCCTGAAGAGCACAAAAAGGAGATACGCCTAAGAGGGGTACAGGGTATCGTCCTTGTGTTGGGTGGCTTGAATTGGCACTTGATGTGCTGGGATGAAGGAATATCCAGAGAAAAGAATAATGACAAGCACCCTGAATAGCACAGAGGAGATACACGAAGGGTTGGTGTCATGCTTGTGTTGGGTGGCTTGAATTGGTACTTGGAGTACTGTTGGCACTTGATGTGCTGGGATAGAGGAAATACAAAGAAAGGAACAATGCGGAAAAATGTATGTGCATTGCAGGTAAACTTGTACCGATGAGGTAATATGTTGATTAATTGACAGATAGAACTGACAGGTATATATTGGAGCCATTGTGGATTATAAAAATTGTATAATGGTTTTCTAGCATTGACATTATTGGTATAATGGGATTTCAATGCTTGTAGTAATGTTTTATTGATGTATCAATTGCATTATGGAAAAATAATTGGGTAATATGGCACCAATGAACACTAGGAAATTGCAGATTGCAAAAGAATCTATGACTTTTGTTTAAGTTGAATTGTGATTTGGACATGAATTACTGAATGGACTAAGTTGTAGTTATGATGCTGCAAAAGACTTGCTAATTACATTCATGATGAATTGATTCTTATCGATGTGAAATTTGGGAAGACCCGATTTTTGCAGGCCCTACGAACCCACAAGGATCAGAAAAGAAAAAAAAACGGGAAGAGAGATCCGAGCAAGGCGAACCAAGAAGAGTTGAGTCCAGAAAAGAATAAAAGATTTGTAGAAGAAACAAGAAACACCAAGGACGGTGTTATTTCTTTTAGGTCGGAAAGATGTAATATCCCTCTCCTATGACCTGGAATATTTTGTAATTTTTGCATATTATTGTATTAGTCTTGGTGAGGAGCTCAAGGCCAAGGCCCCACCCAAGACAACACCTTGTGGCTTATAAAAGTTAACTGTCTAAGTGAAAATACTTAGGAGACAAAATGCAATGACACAACCTAACAAAGGGCTAACTAGTGGATAAAAACTTATCCCAACACAAGACGCCCTAGTAGAATACTCAATCCTAGTAAACTTGACAAGAGGGGTCGAGGGGTTAAAGGAAGAACCAAGGAGAAAAACAATCCGAAGAATTGGAGACATATATACGGATAGGATAAACAAAAGTGTGATTTATTGAAGAGAATATATATATATGAAACGAATTATAGAGTGATGAAATTGGAACAGCATATAGTGAAGAAATATACTTAAATTATAAAAGAGAGGCAATAGCTTACATATATATATGTGTGTGTGTCTGTGTGTGTGTGTGTGTGTGTGCGCGCGCCTTATTCCCTATGGATAACCATTGTAAGAACGAATACCTTTATTAAATGGGATATGATTCTAACCCCTGCATCAACCAAGATTTTAGGAGCCGTTACAGGATATTTAGTCACCGACAGCTATCACATACTCATCATTACTTTTCCTTTGATTATGGAAATAATGGTGGAAACGGTTTTAGATTTATGAAAGCCTTAATTACTACCCACGATTTGGGTTAAGGGAGCGTTATGATTCTATTGAGAAGCATGGATTACGGAGACGTTCAGCTCCTTAACTCCCGTTGGCAATGGCAGGATGTCTGCGCTTTTAGGTAGGGGTATTTTGCCTTTGATAAGGGGGGGGGGGGGATTTCTTCTATGCGTTCACCCTGGACTATTAGGGAGCCACTCGTAGTTTGGTGCAGTGCAGACATAAGGCATGGTATAGATGGTGAGCTCACCTTTTCACCTTATGCTGCTTAATCAGAACCGAGGTAGGACTGGAGATCACCACTTCCTGCGTTGAATGGTATACAAAGTATGAACGTACGAACCCATATTTCTATCTGCTTGCATTGAAGGATATATAGGTCAGTTACACATAAACCGTGTTCTTTGTTTGTTAGGGATTGGATACATGGGTTTCCACATCCCATCCTGCCTGCATTTTAGGTCAGATTCACATAAACTATGTTCTTTATTTGTTAGGGATTGGATACGTGTGTTTCCACATCCCATCCTGCCTGCGTTTTGAACAATGACTACTTTTGAGATTTTTGTATTTGAACTTTCTCAACATCTAAGGACGGAATTGGTCTGAGAAATAACCCGATCTTCTATTTATGCCTGCATTTGAACATTTTTCAATATCTTAGGTATGCCTGCGTTTGATAAATAGTGAGACGTGAGATATGCCTATTTTTTACCAATAGCCGATCGGATATGGTTACCTCTACCTGCGAGTGAAAAATAAAAGATCCGACTTTTGTTCTTATTAAACCTCCAATCCATTACGTTTTCTTTTCATTGGGAAATCTACAATGGATGATTTTAATACCGTCCAATGTGTTTCCATGGAGGATCCAAACCATAGCACTTTCGTTTTTGTGTTCACATGGGCTGATCCGCCGTGGCTTGGGTCTTTTGGATAGATTCGTGGCATTGATCATTGGATCGATTGGTGGCTAGTCTTTTAGATGGATTGATGGCTAGGTTGAATTGGACCGGTTGGTGGCTCACATTCATTAGAACCGTAGCGATGGATTTGTTTGTCATTACTGTGCTTTGATACATGACTGGTAAACTCTTTTGGACTAACCTTTGATATGACGTTCCAGAAATATTATAATCATATTAAGTGCATGCAGTTGCAGCGTTTTCTAGTGGGGACCTATGTTTCTTTTTAGCAGATACACTAACCCTAGCTATTCTTTGAATCACCCTCGCTGTAATACTATTGATTATGACCTGTCAAAGGGTTGGCCACGCTGATCTCTCCTACGGATCTAGAATAAAACCCACAGTTGCATTTTTCTCTATACTCGGGAGCTAACTCTCGTTCTGCGTTATCTTTTTTCACCATAAGCCAGTGAAAAACCTCACCTTGCCTTCCTTTAAAGTTTTTAATTTATTTAAAAAGAAATGCATTATTGGGTGTTTAGGAATTGAGCCTTGTGGCAAAGAAAAATCTATATGTTTTTGCTGCAAATTATCGATGAAACCGTGTTCAATACTACCGGTCTATCCTTATCAAATATACTCCACATGGCTTACGTGCTTATCGGAATGACGTAGAGATGATGATGGGTACTGGGATTGTAGATTTGAACCCTCACGCTAGTCAATAAATGCCCTCCCCTAAAGTGGTACACGATAAAATAAAATAAAAAGAAAATAAAATCCCTCGTGGGAGTATAAAAACGTGAAAGATCATTTTTATCACGCTGGATGACTTTTATAAAGAGTTATGTCATAATTAACTTTCGCCGGGTTCCCAAGGGGGCTGTTAAATCTTCTATGAGCTGGTTGTAAGGACAAGGAGATTGTTTAGAGGCTCTCTGTGTAGAGCCTTGAGGTAAGATAAACCGGCCATGAATGGGCCGTGATTTATTTGTAAACACTCTATTTTGATAATAAATGAAAAGAACAAATAAATTGGTGGATGTAGCCTCGTGGACGAGGTGAACCACGTGAAGATGGTTGTCTCCTTTGTATTATTTATGTTGTGCTAGTTTATTTCTTTGATTACATGATGGTTTTGAATACAGTATAAATGTCTTAATTGGTGAAAAGATTACTAAATTTTTTATTTTGCAGACTTCTTGAATGCTTTATAGATTTAGGGTTTTCAGGTGTATTTTACACTAAACCTTCAATCATTTCTTGATGGATATTTGGAGTGGAATCACCTATGACAAATGACCATGAATATAAACTATGGTCGATGCATTTGAGAAAATACTCGAGACTACCCACTACTTGAGTAAAAAAACTTCCAAACCTTGACCAAAATATCATATTAAGGATGGAAATTATTTCAGCCATGTTTCACCTTCATCAAAGTAAATCATCAAGAAGAGATCCTTTTCAATGGTCCCCTTACTGTTTCAATGTTTTTCCATGTTTAATAAGCATGTTTAGCATGAATTGACCCTTAATCAAACTCATTCGTCAATGCTGAACAATCCTTTCAATGGTTAAATGTTGTTGGATAGGAATTTAGCTCTAGGAAATTATATGATATATCAAGCAATCTAATTGGGGGCTAACCTCTTATAGTGTTTCTATTTTGTTCCTTTTAGGAGTAATCTTGATCAACCCCATATCCACTTCGTGACCCATATGGTCCATTTCTAATTTTGCATACATATGATTAGAAGATCATCACCAATTATGCCCAAAGAATCATAAAAAGTCACCAGGATGCACATCTAAGTTGGATAAATTTTCCCTCAACCATATCATGTAAAGCCTAAAGAATCCCAATTTTATCTAAAGTTCAAGGAAGAAATTACTTCTCAGATATGGGGATTTTAATAGGCAGAACCTACCTAATGAGTATTTTTTCCTCATTTCAAGTGACATCACAATCCCCTCAAGCAAACATTCTTTGGAATTTCATTGGAAAACGTTTTAGTTATTCTATGCCCATATGTTTCAACTCCACAATATCTGAGAACCATGATTTTTAAGTTTTCATAATCTTACTTTCCTATTAAGTACTCCAAATAGATTTAAGTTACATCATTGCCTATTTGCCATGGTTAGCAATTTGGCTAGTCATTAATTCTTAAACCACCTTATTGTTATCTTGGGTTAGTTTTGTGGAGCGTTAAAGGTGGTTATTGGATATTGTACTATAGATATATTTAATTTCTAAATACATATTGATTTTTCTATCTTCGACTACTTCTTCCTTTGTGTGTAGTGGTATAATTCTAGTTTTTTGGTAAAACAATGGAAGCTTAGATGAAATTAGTGGTTTTTCAATTTGAGAGTTACAAAACAAAGTACTTTTAATATCATGGAGTTATACGAAATACTTTTCTTTAAATTTGGAAAAGTATTATGGTTAAACTATAGGGAGTATTGTGATTGAAATTCGAGAAATATATGAAATATTTTCGAAATTGATATATAAGTCTATATAATGGAATTTTGTATTCAAAATGATTTTTTGTAATGGAGTTATAATTTTTTCTACTTTATAACATTTATAACATTAATTTAATAGGTTATAAGGGATTATAATATCTTTTTATTGGTTGGAGTGAATTAAAATATTAAAGGTCTCCATTTTCTAGATTCTTAGTGATCCATGATTGGAAGGGGGTTATAGATTTACCTCATGATATAAAAGGCATTGTAATTTTAGATGTTATTTAAACCAAAATTCATAGAGATTTAATCTCTGAACATTACAAAATTGTAGGGAGTTGAAAGGTGGTTTGGAAGTCACAATGGGTTTATTTTGTGCAAGTTATTATATTGAGAGTAATTTGTAATTTTGATTATAATAATGTTTTCAAGTGTGGAGTTTGGGACATTAAAGTTCTTTGAACGTTATCATAAGATACCTCAAAAAATACATTTTTTTATATTGTGTCCTAAATCCGCCAAAAATTTAATAAGGGGGTCGTAGAATCTTTGTCTGTGTGCCTCATCTATTGGTTCATGGTGGAATTTAACCTTGTGGATATTGGTGCATGGTGGTATTTTTATTTTCTAGAGAGAAACTCTCTGACATATAATGAATCAAGCACATGCACACTATACTATAAAAACACAAATACAAGAATAAAAGAAATAATATTATCAATCTAAGAAGGAAAGCAAAGGAAAGCCACGATTTGAACCTCACGGAAAATTTGGTCACAAATTTGACGCATATTGCATAATACGGTCATCTACAAAATTTATTTTGTAAATTCTTTGAATGTTTTTTGTGGCTTGTAATTAGAGTCATTTGATCTGGCCTGAAATTGAATAGGGCGATCAAAGGTATTTATTTGTGACACATTGTTTTGGATATGTAAATCAATTCTTTAAATGAGGATGTGAGTGAACATCAAAGATTTGTTCATTATTATGCACACTTTAATCAACATTGAACATGGAACAACAATTCAAATAAGGAAACATTCACTCAATGATGTGCCCAATATTGTCTATTTAAGTTATACATAAAAATATTGATATTCTCAAAACTCATAATAACTTAAGAAATAAAGAATTGCATTTTTTCAACAAGATTCTAAAACCATACTTCTTCAACGTAATCCATTATTTCGATTAACATTTTTGGAAAGTGAACAAGAGGATATTGAGAACCATCTAGCTATGAATTAGTCATATGAATTTGATGAAGGCATTATGGAGATAAATAATGAATAGGACAAAACACTAAGCTGATAGAAAATAAAATGGATAAATAGACTAAAGCAGCTAAGGATAAGTTTCAAAATGAAGGTAATTCTATAATACTTTAGGAAGAGTTGCAATTCAAGAGGAAATTTTTTTGCCTAAGATATGACAAGACCGAGTTTTACTTTGTCCGCATTCCTAATTAGTCCAAACTTGTGAAATTTGTGAGTATCGGATTTCTCGATGATGATTTACAAAGGCATATTATTGATAACAAGTTAGAGGAAAGTACCTAAACTTGATGATCAAGATGAGTAACATGAAGAAACGGATGATGGAAATGAAATTGATGATGATAATTTGGATGGTGTACCTAAATAGTGCCAACATTGTCTCCAAGTTGGACATCGTGAATTACAATGTGTTGATATTTAGCCATTGAATATATGTGGGAAAACAAACCACCTTGCACAAAGGTGTTGGAAGTGACCAAATATTAAGATAAAAATAAATAAAAAAGTAAATTTTGGATGGTTAAGTATGTGGCATCATACTTTGGAACCCATGTTATTATAAAGGCCTTATCGATGGATTCATACATAGTTACATTGATGCTTGATCAACTAGGTTTCTTTTTTAGATGGACATGAATCTTTTGATTTAGGAGTTGATTATTCAAGGCATGAATGAGGCCCACTTTATCTATTGTTTTCAGTTGGAAATCGACTCTATAGATTCCACTCAAAGATAGTATGTGTTAGCACTCAAAATTTCTACCTAAAATTTCTATGTTCTTAATCCAAAAAAATTAGGAATTTTTGTTAGAGGGCACTCTTATTCATTCATATTGGCTAGAGTTTGCATTATACAATGAAAATTAGAAATGTTGAATATAAAGGTGCTGTATAGTGACATTCTCACTCTTCAACATGCTACAAAATGAGCTACAATTCTATAGAAAAAGGTTATTGTGGTAATAATTCAATGCTAAAGAATCAAACTCAATTATACAACAAAGGTTCAATTCTATTAGTATGGAAGCACTGTAGAATCCCATTAATTTAATGGACGAGTGTCTCTTATCTCAATCAATGACCTAGTTAATTATGAATGTGAAATGATTCATATACAGTTCATCGAATGATTTATATTTCTTTTCTGAAAAAAGGAAAATTTTTATTTCAAAAATGCAATTTAATCTCCACATCCATTTTATCTTTTGAAACACCTTATCGAGATTTTGTTCTTCAGCTACCATATTGTATACTCAATTATGGCACCCCATAAAGGCAGAAATCCAGTGCATTATTAGCCTCATGGCATGACACTCGATGTTTATCCTTGTAATACCCCTAGTTTTTCCTCGTATGAATTTGAACAAAATCATGTAAATGATATAAATATGTTACTATGGCTTCCTAGTGTGAAGCTCAATGGCAAGGCTTGGCTAGTGAATGGATATGCATGTATGATGTAAATATTTTATTTGGAATTTGTGTTTGGCTTATCATGCCAATTGGAAATGGATGCAAAAAATATGTGCATAAATAATAAAATGGTCCAAGAATGGATTTGTAAATTGCACCAAAGAGGCTATGATTCCACCAAAGGGGAAGAGGAAAGAGGAGCCATGGGAGACCAAATCCTTGCTTCCATGTGTCAACACTAGAAATCACCCAAAATTATGTCATGTGCCTTGAATACGCCAATTATCTCATTTTTTTTACTATTTTACAATCATTGAATGCATCTGTTGGGTTGGTGGAAAAAGTCATCTCATGTTGTTATTGAAGTATGGGACTGACTACGCTTTTGTGACAGTTTTTTCAGCTATCAGAAGTCAGTTTGTAGCTTCCAGGAGTCCCTCCTTCTACTATAACAAGTTATGCTAATTGTCTTGTCACCATTTTCTCATACCTATTGGAGTCAATCCTCACTACACTACTCAAAGCTCTGTATTGTTGTTCATGACTTGCATAACCCAAAAAAATTGAACTTAGGGACATAGATGCAAATTTGGAAGGGAAAATCGATGGTTGTAGGTGAGCCAAGAGGTTGGGCAAGTTAGGGAGCCTTTCCCATTGTTTTCTCCTCCTAGTGGATGCTTAAGAATCCATGAATTGACGCTATAGGTGGTTTTTTAGCAACCTTAGTAGGTTAGTCTTCTTCTATGCACAAAGAAGGAGCACTCAACAAGATGGATATCCAAAGAGAACTGTTGATCATTGAAGGGGATTCATGATCCAAGTAGAGTGTTGTGTGGGGAAGGTATTATGGAAGCCAAGGTACGAGGGTTGAGTGAGAGCCATGTAGAGATCTGAATGAGATTTTGGCTTCGGATAGAGAATATATCTTGTTTTGGGACAAGAGAGAGAATCTTGTAGGTGTTTTATTCATCCCAGTGGCCCCATAGCCCAGCTTGTGGGTGGCCTCTGAATGTTAAAGAATATAGGTTAGCAGAGTTCCTATGGATGGTGGAAAATTGCTCTTACACAACTGGTTTCTTGGATTGGGTTGTTTAAATATAATTATTCTTATTTATTTGAATGTGAAATGATTTTAAATTATAGAAATAATTTTTATGCTTACATATGCATGTTCATTGTGTGTGGGACGATTTATTTTCCACTATGTATGGTTACTTATTTTCTGCACACATATTTTATTTGTATGGATTCGTAATATGGGGGTTGGGGTGAAATTAGAGGCCTCGAATCTATGTAATGTTCCCTCTCAATAGTCAGATTGGGTAAGGGGGACGTTACAATCTTGAATGCAACCAAAAAAATTAGGATATTTGTTGTTATAAGTTCTTTCAATGTCTTCAAGGATATAACAAGCAATAAACATAGGTTTTTCCAACTATTTGATTGTTACCAAACCATGCTTACTGTATTAATTATCAAAGTATCTCAGGAATCAATATCCCACATTTCTCTTTTGTCTATAGAAGGTGAGAGATGGTTTATACAGAAGCAGTAAAAGAGACGTTGATTATTCTCTTCATTTTCTGGTTCTTATATTTTGGAATTGAATTCCAACTAAACCAGAAGGAATATTCCAAAATTGTTAAAAACCCCTTTGGGAGTGTGGTGATTTATCTTAATTGAGGGAAATTTTAATAATTTTGCAATGGTCTGGAAGAAATTAGGGTACATACAAGACAAGATTTAGCAAAAAAATATTGCGATCATTTTTAAAACACCAAGTCATCATCTAAATGTCTCGAGATCATGGATTTCAAAGAATTTTACTTGAACTATCCTTAATTTTCTGCAAGAAATCATTGATGATTTCTATTTGTAGTTTATTACCAAAAGTTTATTCCACAAAACTTGTAACATCTTGAGTCTTTTAATTTTTATAAATTGGATAATTTGAATGTAGAAGTGAGTGGAATCTCTTCCTCTAAGAGAGATGTAGGGGGTCATAAGGATCAATATTCCTATGTGTATATCTTCTCTAGAATCCAATACAACAATGAATTTTCATGTTCAATCGTCATTTGCACATTGGTTAGATTGTGTATTTCTTCTCCTATGTTCGTATTTATTTTATTTAAGTGCAAAAATGTTATTGTAGTGCATTAATGATCCTTCATAATTCAAATCTAATAACATTTATGATTCCATTTCTATTGCCTAAGTTTGCAAGTTGCTTTAAGTGCAAGATTTATATCTTCTAAACAATGTTTAAAGGTCAAAATATCTTCTTGTGAATGTTAAGCTAACTTTACTTTGCATTCAAATTCCTTCTTCTTTTCTTTGTTTTATATTTGATTTGATCTCTGAGTAAGATGCCAAGGAATTGTGAGACTTTACCTTTTTTGTTAGATACCATTAAGCTTTAAATATAATATATTTTACTACCTTGTGGCATTGACCTACCTTTAAAAACTAAACAACTCTCACACTAATGTTATCCCAAGCTAAATGTGTGCTAAACTTTCCCTTCAAGTAGTCAAATGCCAACTTTTAGTGCTAGCATCTTTTGGTGTCATTTCTAGGGATGAAATTGAAGATTTCTCCTCGGAGAATGACCACAATTAGATATGAAATTTATGGTGATATTCATAAACAAATTTGACTGGAGATACTTCACCTAGAGGCTCCATGGCCAAAGAATCCAATGGAAAATTCACTAGTTCATAATGTCAATGTCGTCTAATTCTCGAATGAATGCTATAGTAGCTCCAAGGTTTTCTCTTATAAATTTTTTTGTTGTCCATGTTTTTCCAAATGATGTTCATATTATGGATGAATGGGAAATTTTCATTCCAATATTCAAAGATGATAAAGACCACAAACCTACAGAGAATTTTTTATGTTTCATGAATTTATGTATCAGTTTCGTATTCTCCATGAAGATGTGTTAATGAAGAATTCCTTATGTATTTCCTTCACATAAATTCCTGACAATGGTACATATCTATACCTTTTTCTAGAATTTTATCATTGAAATAATTCCATTACATTTTCATAATCACTGTAAACAAAATTTTCCAACTGAGCTTTTATTTGAAAATTGCTGTGAAGAATTTCATTCAGGTTTTCAGCATAGAGAAGAGTGTTCTTATAACAACGAGGAAGATGAATTTACTAATGAAGAACTTATCCAAGATATTAATGTTGATTTATGTAACAATTATTTGGAAAATGATTTTAGTTATTCACATGATCAAGGTCATATTGATCTAGGTTCTCATGAGAAGTTAGTGTTTACTAAAGACCACATATAATCAACAATTGAAGAAGTAGGGATGGTACATCCTCATGCTGCTACTTTGAATTATTTTAAAGAATTTTGTGTCTATATGAGCACCATCAAACTAATTGTGAATTAGTTTCCCCAAATTATAATGAAGCTCATGTTATTGAAGAATCATTTCAAGAAAACTAGCAACTTGTTTTTAATTATGATCATCATTCTTGACAAGAAACAAAGGTTATTATGATCCACCTATCTATGATGAGTATAATGATCTTGATGATGATAAATTACTTGGGAATCTAGAGGCATTTTCTTTTACTGAAGATTCTTATTAGCAGTGTCCAGAAAACAATCATATCATTGTTAGTGATAGTTAAGCCATATATGATGAGTATGAAAAATATTTAAAGGAGCATATTTCTATTCCAACTTGTAGAGAAATTTGGAGAAACCAACATGCTTATGATAGTTATGCATCTTATTCATTAGAATATGATGAGGTATCATATTAGTTATGGAATTAAAACAATTTTTGTATCCCTCATATTATTCTATTTAAACAGTTCAAGTGTGAGTTATCCATGCCTAGCTACATGTTATCACCAACATTATTCTTGTTATCCATTTATCAAGTATCAGTTATTATATTCTTTTTATTTTTTATCTCACATTCTTCTAGTTTTCTGCCATGAATTGTTGGTTATCCATTCATCAACTATGAGTTATCCCTACATTGCTACCAGTTATCCATTCATTAGTTAGCTACTAGTTTTTTTTTTATTCTTTTTTTGATACTTGTTTATTTTGAATTTTGAACTGATATCAATAACCGATAATTAAAACATAAATAATCAGCACTTGTAATACTGAACTTTACAGTAAAGGAAATAAATCTTACTTATATAACAGAGGAATTATATTAAAATCAACTTCTTTCATTTCTTTGTTAAGTGCTTCCTCTAAAATTTGCAAAGACGTTGCGTCTCTCCAGTCACTAAGTTCATGCATGTTGAGGATTATCATGTATGCAGAACATTGGTGAACTCGCTATTGGATTTCATCGGGAAATAGCCTCATACGACAACTGTGAAGACAAAGCAGACAAGTTGCAATTGATACTAGAAGGTGGAATTTATGAAAATTTAATTCTATAGAGTGGATTCACCTAAGCATTTAAAAAAATTAATGGAGATTAGTAGATAATGGTTAGTAAAATTTAAAATTTGTTTTTTTTTTTAAGTACTGAGTTCTCGAATATCCTCATTCGACAGAGAAATTGTGATCTCGCAGAATCATTTATGCATTTCAATTTAAGGGTTATTATAGAAGATATTGAGCTTTATTGCACGGGAAGAAATATTAGTGTTCTAAGTGCTAACTTTCGTTTACCTTAATCGGAAATATAGAACATCATCTTTTTCGCCTGTAATATCTGACAGTTTCTGAAAAATTTTCATTACCTGATTTTTTGCCACCATGAATGGACTAGATGGTCTTTCGGTGCTAACATATCCACCACTGCCCATATGATAGAAGATCATTTTATTACAGAATCGTGTATAAATGCTTTTCCTGAGTAGAAAACAAATTTTCATCATCTTCTGCTGGATACTGCTCACTATCACTGTATCCATCTTCGTTATCTTGATTAATTTCATCTACAGGATACTCATTATCATTCTGTACGCTTGTTTATTATGTTCTTGTTCTTGTTCATATGTATTTTCTTCCAGTTGATCATTGCAATAAGCAGTTTCTGCATTTTTATTCTGTCATTTCTCTCGATTTTTGTAAGATTCATCGATCTGTATCTCTTCATATCTACGTTTATTCTTTCTAACTTCTTGAGATTCATCGACCTCCACAAACACATTTTGACTTTTAGAAACAGATTTATTCCCATCATTGCTTTGACTGTCACAAGTAGATTTATTGCCATCATTGCTTTGATCTAAATTAGAGGACAACAAATAAGAGATATCAAGATCAACATGAAACAAGGGAATAGACTTCTTATGAAACTCATCCAAAATCCATGGTAATTCCTTTGATTCGATTCATCGGACTCTGCCATAACAACATCGACTAATTCTTGTCCTATTTCTACTCTGTAATATATATTTAAACAAAGTTTCTCTAATTATTCTTGACAACGGTCTACAGAATAAGAGGTGATTGTTGGTGAGGAGCTCCTAATCCTGTAGCTAGAGATAAATAATGTTAAGGTGATAAATTTACCTGTTAGCATATTCCCTCTTCGGTGGTTTTCTTGCCACAAATTTTGCTTTCCTTTTCGCTAGTTTTCTTATCTTTGCAGTAGATTTTGTTTTTTATATATTTTTTGTTCCTTATATATATTATCTTTCAAACGAAAATACATGGTCGAGATATTATTCATTTGTTACAAATGTTACAAGTTCTCCCTCATACTGAGCATTATTATTCTTGGCTGCAATATTATTTTTGGCTGACTTAATATCGACAAATGTTACAACATAACGTTACAAGATATCCCCCATACTGGGCTGTAGAATGCCTCTTGGCACAATACATTGTATACAAGTGGTGACATCATTTATTAAATGTTTTCTTATTTGAATAGTTGTTCCATGTGCAATGTCGATTAAAATGTGTGAAATACTGAACAAGTCTTTAATGTTCATTTCCATCTTGATCGAAAGAATTGATTTTAGTATCCAAAACAATGTGTCACAAATAGATACCTTGAATCCCACTATTTAATGTGAGGACAGATCATCTGACTCTAATTATAAGACACAAACCACATTCAAAGACTTCACCAAAGAAATATTGTAGATGACCTTATAATGCAAGATGCATCAGATTTGTGATCAAAATTTTCGTGAAGTTCAAATAGTTGTTTTCCTTTGCTTGTCTTCTAGATTGATTGTATTCTTTCTTTTATTCGTGTACTTGTCCTCTTTATGAAATCATGTTCACATGCTCAATTCATTATATGCAAGAGAGTTTGTTTCCGAAAAAAAGTAATACCATGCACAAGTAACCATAAGGCCAAGTTCCACTATGCACCAATAGACGAAGTACACACACAAATACTCTACAACCCCCTTATTCAATTTGTAGGATGTTTTAGATACAATATAAAAAAAAAGTATTTTTATTAAGTATTCGCTTATAACATTCTGAGCACTTTAAACTCCCAAATTCAAAATTGTATAAATGTTTGACTCAAATTACAAATTACTCTCAATATACTAATCTTGGAGAGCCTAAACTCCTTGTAACTTCCAAAACACCTTATAACTCATACAATTTTGCAATAAAAATATTATATTCTTTAAATTTTTATTTTGATAACATCTAAAATTACAATGTCTTTTATATCAAAATATTATTTCAATAAAATTACAATGTCTTTGGAAATATTAAGAATCTAAAATATGGAGACCTTCATTATTTTAATTCAGGGTGACCAATAAACACTTTGTTATAATCAATTTCAAAATATTTCATATATTCTTGAAATTTCAATCACAATACCTCGTGCTATAGTTTAACAATTATATAGTTTAAAATTTCAAATCACAATACTCACTATTGTCCATAATACATTTTCAAATTTAAACAAAGTATTTTGTGTAACTCAAATATTAAAAGTGCTTTGTGCTATAATTCTCAAATTAAAAATGCAATACTCATTGTAATTTGACCATAATAGATTTTCAAATTCAAACATAGTATTTTGTATAACTCCAAGATATTAAAAGTACTTTATTCTATAATTCTCAAATTGAAAATGCAATTTTTTTACCGAGCTCGATGGATGCACCCTTAATAACAACTCATCAATTTAAGATTAGTCCCACCACTCAAGTATAACCAATGCTTGATATGCAATTTCCTAGCAGCTTTAAATAGTAAAATGTGAGTTTTAAGATTGTAAGGTTTCCAATGTCTTTAATATTAGGCTTCTATTGAGTTTTTTGTTCTCTTTCAAGCCCCCTTCACTAGAAAAAGCTCATTCTTGGGGACAGTGAAGAAATGCTATCAAAACCTCATTTTCAGCCAAGAAAACATGTAGACTTCACATCTTGGCTCAACAACCTATAATTCTTGAGGTATTCTTTATTGTATAGATATTAAATATAAAACCATTAAAAACAATTCAAAAAACCTAACCACAAATGCATCTTTTCAAAAAAACTTTGTAAACCATGTCAACAATAAATTAAAGCAATAAAACATTCTAAAACTAAAACAATAAAACATTCTAACAATTTAAAAAAATATATTAGTAACAATATAAAACAAAATAAAACAACTTAAAAAAATATATTAGGAACAATATAAAACAAAATAAAACTATAATACAGTTTATTGCAATAATGATTAAAAAGCATCTTAAAAATCCAATACATATTTTATTTTCTAAAAAAAAATCCACGCGTAAGAAAAACATATTTTTATAATATTTTTAAAATATCTAACCATTACCACATAATATATAGGTGGAAATAACCTCAAATACAAACACGTAGCTTTATACTATTATCATGCATTTTTTAAATAAAAAATCTCAATTTGCTATTTCTCACCAAAAAAAGCTTTTACTCCGTTTTTTTCTTAAAAGCTTAAATTCCGCCTTTAACGAGCCTATTGTATCCGTTAGAACTGACAAAAGCTTCGGCGCGCTTACTCTATGCCTTCAAAGAAATATAGATGGGACGCTTCCCATCTGTATATGCGTGTGGTGTGTGATTCTGTCTGTAAGAAGTTGGAGTTGGATTGACCTCTATAACGCTATGCTCTGCTCGATTGACCGTTGCGTGGGCAAATGGCCTCTGCTCTCTGGATCTGACCTGCGCTGCTCTGCTCTGGAACGACCTCTGCATAACACGAATAGCCTTTGTTAATAATCGCAGGTATAGCTCTAATTGAGCAGCCCGCACAGCCTTTTCCCTGATGGAGATCAGGGCTCTTTGTTAATAATCGCAGGTATAGCTCTAATTGGCATATTTGTATTCAGTTAGAAATCTTCAGCATTTTGTATGTAACTACCCAAGTACTCTATGTCATACAACGTCCCTTTATTGGATCTGCTATATTGTGGGATCTGACCTGCCCTGCCCTGCTCTTGTCTGAAACGACCTCTGCTCTCTGCTCTACTATATCATGGGATCTGCTCTGAAATGACCTCTGCGTAACGCTATTGAGCAGCTCGAACAACCTTGTCCGTGATGGAGATCAATGCTCTTTGTTAAGATCGCAGGTATAGCTCTAATTGGCTTATTTTGTATGTAACTGCCAAGTACTCACAACCCATTTTGTGCTAGAACGATCCTTAAATTACAATGATTCACAGAGATAAATGGTACAGCTGGGATGAAAAATTCTTTCAAGAGCTGTGCAAACCCTTTATTGAAACAATTGGAAATCATTTTTTGAATAGTATTTGTACTTATATTGCCCTAGGTACTGCAACTCGCTTCCCTCACTCAACTCGCTTCAAGCTCTGAAGGTACTACCCACCTTTTTTACTTGTAAAATCTTTTTTGTTTTAATTTTCGTTTAGATGAACAGTATAACTGTTTGTTGTTTGAATATCGCTGTTTGGAAAACAATACTGTTTGTTGATTGAATATGGTTGTTTGAAAAACAATAGTGTCATAGTTTTTTTTGTCAATATCTAAATTTTTATGACTGTGTAGGAAAAAAAAAAATAATGCTGTAGCTACAGAAGAGTTGTGTGAACTTTAGAAAACAGTAAGAGTGTTGCAGCCAAACATTGTTTCTTTGTTTTTGTTGGCTATTTTTTGCTTTAAATTTTATTTGGATTACCATGTAGTGTATGGAAAATCATCATGTAACATAAATGATTTATGATTTTAACATGAATTCTGACTACTTTAAAATGCATATAGTGATTATAATAAGAAAATGTAGTGATTATAAGAGTTTATAGAAGATTAAATCCATATTTATATAACCATTCCATTTGTCTTTCCAAATTTATGCTTACATTATTGTGGTGTGTGTTGTAAGTTGAGAGGATGAACTAGAGAAACATCCTTTGAATTTTAGTAAGTTATTAATTAGTTTCTATAAACTTTATCCCAAACAATATTGCAACAACTTTTTGGTTAACACATAAATTTATGGAATTTGTGAAACCTCTTATAGAAGTAAATAAAATTTTAGAATATTAGGTAGAACCACATAATTATGTCTTTAAATGATTGCTATAAAAGAAGTATTTGTTATGAGAAAAAGACATAAATTATGTTTTTTATATTTGATTAAACATGTATTTAGTTATAATGTGATATATGATTTTATTAAAAAGACAATTTCTATTTTTAGCTTTCATGTGATATTTGATTTTATCAAGAAAACTATTTTTTAGTTTATGGAAAAAAAATGGTCAATACAATAGTGATATAATATTTAAGATCAATATTTATTATGATCTCTATAATAGAGGGGAGTGCTTGTGGGTAAGGGGAGTGGGAGGGGGGTAAAGAGAATAGAAGAGG
>LPNX010810567.1:56570-76901 GCA_001517045.1 Pseudotsuga menziesii | reverse complement strand
GCTACTTCACTCATAATTACTATGCTCCATTTTGACAACTCTTTTGGGGATCTAAATCTCATATTATCTTATCACTAACTAAGTATTTTTAATAAAACGTGTCAATTGTGAACAAGGTAATATAATTTGTAACCAAACACATTCAAACCAATATAACAACTACATTACAAGTAATGTAAGCAATTTACCTAAGCTTAATGTAATCCAAATGAGCATCTTTAACCTTCCCAAAAATTAGCCAAGTGTATAATCCTACAAAATAGATTTAAGAGGTGTCCCCTAACTAGTTTTCAATCCAACCATCCAGCCGCACATATTAAAATGGTCCATAAGTGCCATTTTTAAAGATAAACATTAGTGAAAGAAACTTGCCCCTTAGCTAAACTAGAAATTAACGCTCTTATTCATAATTCAAAAATTTATTTAATGAATATATTTAAATTGACGGCATTTAAGAAGAACAAAAAAGGAAAAATAAATAAATAAATAAATAAAATTGCCTAAAACCAACAAATTTAATGGTAAGAAATTTTCCAAATGCATACACTAATAAAGAGGAATGACCATAGAATATTAAGGTAATAATACCTGAAACATGATATGAAATGTTATTGATGACTTTAATACAGTACGTTATAAATTGTAAATTTCAATCATTTTGGAGAAAGATCCCTATGAAATAGGGAATTTCAAGCAATTCGGAGAAAGCGTCATATGAAATAGAAAATTTCAAGTAGTTCGGAGAAAGATCCCTATGAAATAGAAAATTTCAAACAGTTGTGAGAAATATCCATATGAAATAGAAAATTTCAAGCAGTTCGAAGAAAGCTCCATTTGAAATAGAAAATTTCAAGAAGCTCCTCTTATATATATACTCATCATTATTGTGGAGAAAGTTTCCTCTTACATACTGAAAGTGGTAATCCCCGAGATAAAGCTCCCTCTTACTATTCGTTATTGTGGAGAAATCCACGGAAACATTCCATAATTGGAATGAACAAAGAATCATAGGAAGGCAACGGTGTCTGGCGCAAATGGCTGAGCATCAGGTTTTAAATTTTCATTTCATTAATAATTTGAATTTGCTTTAGATAAAATTTAATTGCGGCATGGCTTTCCCGCCAAAACTTGTTATATATCCACTGTGGGTTTTTCGATTTGTTCATTTCGGTCCCTTGTTTTATTAATTCCTTTTCCCATAGAGTATAATTTCGTCATAGCAAGACGATCTTGCCTTTCATATTATAAAGCCTCTAGTGTCAGGAGTTTCCATGGAAAATGATAGAGAAAGTACAACTTGTCGTTGGATCCCCACCAAAATCCAGAATGAGATTTTGGAAGAGTTGTTCATAGCGGGTGAGCGTAACCCTAGCCGCACTCGCATAAAGCACATTACAATGCTGCTCAAAGTTGATGGCACAGTAGAAGCAATGGATGTGTTCTATTGGTTTCAGAACTCTCACTCATCTCCATTCAATGGTAACTATACTTTGTTTTTATTTCTTCCATTTTAATTAATAGTTTTAACAGTTTCCAATATGATTTCCTATGGAGCACCTCTGTCTATGTTCAATGCCTTCCATTAGTTTGAAGCCCTCAAATGGTTTGGCACCCTCAAATGGTTTGGCTCAATTTTCTCTACAGGCGTAGGTATGGCCATGAATTTTAATTACATTTACTTCTTGTCAAAAAATTATGGATATGAATATTTATGTCGTACACTTGTTCTTCCCATACTTTAGGTAGGTCAATCTTGATTACTACTCCTTTTAGCTTCCTGGTTTTAAAGGAATGTAATCCCTCATGAGCGACTCCAATGGCCTCATGTATATGTATTCCTTCCAAGAAGCCAAATTGTTCAAGTGATATGATTTTTGACAGTACCTTTTTCAATATTATAGCAATGATCTTTGCTACCACTTTGTAAGTGATGTTGCAAAGTGAGATCGGTCTGAAATCCTCCATCGGGGTGGTCAGATTTCGGGATAAGAACAAGGAAAGTCGAATTGATGTGAGGGTGCATAAACCCTCTTGTTCTTGATTATTCAATTAGTTGTAGTAAATCCGGACCAATGGTGTCATAAAGGTCCATGAAGAATTCGATGGTCCAACCGTCTAGGTCGAGGCTTTTATCTTTCTGGAAATTGTGCAGTATTTCCTTTAGCTCTTCTTTCGACACTTCTTCCATCAGTTCCAGATTGTCTTCATGAGTGATAAGCCCCGGAAAGAATTGAGAGAGGCATATTACCTCAACAATAAAAGCCCCATTATCCGTATTGAATAGAGACTTGAAATGTGTGGTGTTGAGGTTTGCTAGCCCTTCGAATGAGGCGATGTCTTCATTGTTTGCATTTTTCAGCCCTCAAATGGTGTTTTAGTTTTTTCTTCCTTGTGAAAAATCTTGGAAGAACTTTGTGTTTTCATCCTCGCTCTCCAACCAAATTACTCTAGTTTTCAACCACCATATATCCTCTTGTTCCTTTAGCAATTTTCTTCTTCTAGATTCCAACAAGCCAAGTTGTTCCTTTGTTTCTTATGTGAGGTAACCACCATGAATTAAGTCTTGAACATGTTGTAATTCTAGTTCAACTTACTTGATTCCATGCTCATCTCTTTCCTTCTTACGGGTTGCCCAGTCTTGTACTTTATTTTTGAATTGAGAAATATTTTTGAGCAAAATGTAGCGCTGCAAAGCTCCCTTATTCCGGGTTAAGAGGTCTCCAGTTGGTTTGAATGATTTGCAGGATCTCCTAATCTTTCAATACAAGAAACACAAAATTTGAAATAGCTGGGATGTTTATAGACATCACCCATCATTTCAAGGCATATTGTGTAGTGATCAGATTCTCCCCTCGAGTTAACCCATTGTCTAATTCTGAGATTCTTCTCCAAAAGGTTCCTTATGATTAGAAAATGATTCGGTTTTCGAGTTATTCTTCTCTCTCTTGTTCTCTTGTTTGTCCACGAAGGTTTCAACTTAACTGGGGCTACATCAATAAGATGATCTTCCTGAATTTTTCGTTCAAAGAAATCTGCTAAATAATCCACTCTGGCTCTAGGTCCCCAGATTTCATGAATTCCCAGGGTGAAATTCAAATCCCCTACCAAAAATACATTTCAGACTTAAATGAAATATTTTTGGGTAAGTGAGTCCCAGATGGGGACTCGTTCTTCATATGGTTTGTAAATGTTGAGAATTGTGAATTTTTTATTTAAGTCTGCAAGAAAGACCTCTAGGATGAGACTCGAAACAAAACCCCGTAAGTTTTTTATTCTTACATTCTTTGGGTTCCATCCGATGGCTAAGCCACTTGAATGTCCCCTCGCATCTTGAGAGACAAAAACCAAATGCTTAAAGAAGAGCTCAGATAATTTGTAAAACCTAGGGTTTCTTGTAACATCAAAATACCCGGCTAATGCAACAATATCAACCTCTTTAGTGCAAGTTTTTTGGGGAACTTCCCAGACTCATACAATTTAGGGACAAAATTTTCATTGGATAACCCCCACCGAGGCTTTCATTTCTTTAAGTGCCCTAATAATGGATTTATGTTTGTTGTCTGCAAGACCTTTCAAAGAATGGTGTTGTGCTAAGGAGAGTTGGGAGGGTCTCCTGCTGCCCTTTCCTTTTGTAACAGGCTGAGGGTCTTTCCCTGGCCCTAAGTTTTGGTTGAGTGCTTCAGGTTGTTCCGGTATATCTCATGATCTCAAGTGAAAACAGATGGCCTGGATTTCAGGGTTGGAAGAGGAATCCCATTTTGAAGAGTGGGCAAATGGTGAAGGGCAGGGGTTGTTATGTTTTGGGGAGTGGGGTGAAGTGTGTACAATGGGATGCTCCAAGGGGGTAGGGAGGGTTGCGTTAGGGGAACAGAGGGAGGTGGTGGAGACTCATATGCAACCTTTTTCTAAAAACATAAAGAATTTAAAGAAAGATCCATAGAATAAATATGGTTTGTAAAATATGTCTTCTTACCCAGAGTGTGCGTCACTTCCAACCTAGTAGAATGCAGAAATTGATCCTCCACAACCTGTAGCTCTGGGTACGTTGGGCCATCTATGGGCCAGCTTTGTTCCATATTGTTTGCCCCTTCCAACTCGTTTTGAGCATACTCAACTAGATTTCACATATGCTTCCCAACCCTAGTTTCTCTCTCCACTTGACCAATTTTGGGAGTTCCTTCCTCTGGACTAGGGCCTCCCCTCATTACCATTCTTTTCTTAGGTCACTCTTATGCACGACTGAAATGTTGATTACAGTTCCTTACCATATGTTTGTATTTATGACATCTATGGCAGTGAAATTACTCACCTTCATAATCAAGCTCCTGCCTGGGCCTCGCTTGTCCCTAAATTAGGTTTATTTCTTATTTGAGTTAGGACAAAACATTCAGGGAAACCATAATTCTAGAAACTGTCATCCTCCTAGTGTTGATGAGTGACATATCAACATCAATAAAAACCCCAAGGGCGTTCCCTAGGTCCCTGAAAGACTCACAATTCCAAAATTCCCATGGGAGTCCCGACAACCTCACCTAGACCATCCTCGAGCCAAGACCATTATTTATGGCATATAGTTGATTAGCTCTGACCAATTCAGTTGTACCCATGTTTCCATGTCTTCAAGGATAGGGTACTTCCCTCTAGCTCTTCCAACCACTGTTGTCTTCGCCATTTCTAATGATTGTGTTACTGAAACATTAAACCTATAGACCGGATTAAGAGGGTCTCTATGTTTTTGAGCATTTGTTTCTCCGTCTTCTCTGACTGGATCCACCCGAGGATCCTGGACTGATTTTAGTGTCAAATCTATTCCCATTTATTTTCTTATATGAGATTGAGTCAATGGGTTTCCTTGTTGACCCAAGGGCCTAAAAAATGATGTTATTAGCCATTTCGGTTTTTAAAGTGGGTATTCTTCCAATGGAACCTTAGGCAGAGAGATAGTGTCCAATCCACTAGATATTGGCCATCTCTTTTCCAGAAGATCGACACCATAGTTGAGATGGGGTTCTTCCCAAATCGAATTCATATGTAATGTCTTCTCTAGTAGATTTGTATGAATAATCGTGGAATCGACCATTTGTGGGAACCCTAAAATTAGAAGTGTCCACAAAGAAAAAGAAAAAGAAAAAGCCCCCCCCTAACTCTAGGGCAAGTGGTTTGGCCGACAGAGGTAGCATAGGGTTTGTTGCAACCGTCACGGTGTAGCTATTAGGTTCTCTAGGGTTTCCCTCGTCAACCATATCTTCCATAAAAGAGCAATGTTCCCCAACTATCAAACTGTGGGTGGTTTTTGGTTTGGAACTTGTTTTCTACCAGATCTTTAGTTGTTTCTAATGAACATTTTTGGGGAAAAGCAGTAAAAATGGAAAGACATTTGAATGGATCTAGGGAGTAATCCACCTCGTCCACATTATGGTAGCCCACGTGGATGCTCATGTAACATACTGTCATATCACTAACGTGTGGTTATGTCGTTATCACGTGTGGAAGGAGAAAAATCTTGTGAAGGGGTTGCATCTGCATTCCATTAGAAAATCCAAACCCTCATGAAACCTTCTATTCTACAATCGCTCACTCTTCNGGGGGGGGGGGGGGGGGGGGGGGCGCTAACGCAATTTCCTACTCCATGAACCGCACAACTAGACCATCATCGTTATGATCTCTCTCTCTCTCTCTCTCATGCAAAAAAAACACACCTTGAAATGATAAAAATAAGAACCTAAGAGATTCACGATGGTTGATTACATAGATGCTTTTAATTGAAAATCCTACAAATAAACTTATTCGGGAATTATAGAAAGATATCTCAATTTTTTTCATTGCATGACCTAGACTTTAAATGGTTATAGTGGCATGGATGTGGTCATACTTATAATCCTTTGTATTTGCATTTGCCATATTTTTTAAAACAAGGAGCAATGTGATATGTTGGGTATGTGTTGAATAGAATTTGTAGTACAATTTATTATAATTTTTTCCGGAGGATGTACACCTTAGGTTTGAGGTGAATTAGTTTATTGTACAACCGTGAGTTTTAAGTAGTTGTGGAGGTAGCCTTCTAAGCTTTGATTAAGTTAACAATAAGTTGATTTAAAGGATAAATCCTCTATGTTTGTGTGCCATTGTTTTCTTATGCTTTTGTCATTTGCTTTCCAACTATTGTGTGGTTGTTGCTATATGAAGTATATTTTTGCAATTAAATAACATATTTGTTTGATTGAGAATATAAGGACAATACTCACCTTTGGAATTTTCACATATACATTGTAAAAAAACACTTTTTTAAAGGTGAGGCCCACGTGAGGCCTCAACACACACACAGACACACAGAGTACTCCATGAAGGTTACAACTAGACCATCATTGTGTTAGTCTCTCTCTCTTACACACACAAAAAAATATATTAAAATGATAGAAATGGGAACCTAAGAGATTCATGATGTTTAATTACATAGATAATTTTAATTAACAACCCTACCAAAAAATTTATTTGGAATTTATAGAAGGATATCTCAATTTTTTTCATTGCATGACCTCGACTTTAAATAATCTTAGTGCTATGGACGTGGGCATACTTGTAACCTTTGTTTATGCATTTTCCATATTTTGTAAAACAAGGTGTGGCATGATAGGTTTGGTATGTTTTGAATATAATATGTAGTACAGTTTATTAGAATTTTTTCACTATGATATGTGTTGAATAGATTTTGGCAAGCTTGCCATTTTTGGAATACATTTTGGATGGTCCATTTATAAAAAAATGATTGGTTCAATAAGTTCCACATGTCTTAGTCGTTGATGGGTTAATCCTCGTTGGACAGATCTAGAGATGACATGACATATCGGGTTGCAAGAGATACATGTACACCTCCAAATGAACCTTGGATTGCAAGTCATTGTGACATATTTGTGAAAAGTCGACGATAGGGACATATATGTTGTAGGATGGACTTTCAAATTTTTTCTTCTTCTGAAGAATAAGGATGCCCTTGATGACATATTGTGATTTGTGTCTGTTAAGTTAGGGAACGAGGTTCTATGTGGTTGTCATCATTTTAGGATGGTTTACAAGGTTCCTTTATGGGATTTTCTTTAAATCTTGTGTTAGAAACATTCTTGGATCAAATTTGTTACATGGGAGAAGACTCTGAGGTGTGAAAACCCTACAAGTTCCAACAATTTTCAATGCTTTTGTATTTGACTCGGAATAACATGGTTAATGTCCACTACAAGAAAAATGCTAAAACCTCGAGTGGGAAATAGAAAGACAATGCACAACCAATGGCCTATTAATGTCACTTGTAAAAATCCTAGTTTGGTATTATTTTACTTGGTTTATAACCATTATGCGCAGATGTTAATTTATAATATGTTGTTCAAAGGGTCAACAATGTACTGCATTATTTATCCTTGTATTAACGAGGCAATGGCCATCTCTATGATTTTGAGAGGCATCTAATTATATTGTGAGTAGTTAATGAAGACGATACTTTGATGATCCAATAATGGAAGACCTATAAAAATGTTGCAAAGGAGGAACACCCAAAAAATATATATATATAATTTGTTTACATATAATTGTCCATATGTTATGGTGAAATGTTTTATATGCATTGATAGTGCACTCACCATTTATGGTGTGTTTTGTGTGTGTTAGAGGAGTTATTACAAATCAATAATTTGATGACATGAGTTAGAAATTTTCTGTATTCCATGTATTGAACATAATTTGTCAAGCATTCCATTCTCATAATACATTTGGTATTGTCCAGTTATTACTAATACAAGATATGTTCAACAAGTTCCACATGTTTCGTATTCGTTCTTATGTGGATGGTAGTTACATACCTAATGCCAATCAAATGGATTTGTGATTTGGATTATTTAGAGAATGAAATGAAGGCAACAATATAAAATGGAAACACATACACATATTTTGAAAATGGAACAAGGGTATAGTAAAACCTAAATTCTATTAATGAATGGAATGGAAAAACATTCTAAATTACTAAGCAATACAAACTAGCTTGGATGGTGGTAACTTATCTTTGAAGAGAGGTGTTAGCTACACTCATTCATAGGAGTTGATTATAAAGAGAGAGAAAAGGGCCTTTTTATCATAAGCATAGAAGAAAAAAACCCTAAGCAACCAAAAACCTAACCCTCAAAGATGGAGTCCTAAACTTGGATTTGTGGGCAACAAGGTGGATACCTAACTTCATGGAGGGCACAACATTTACAAATGATCTTTGTTAAGGATACAAGATGGCTCATTGGAAATAACATACTAAGAAGTGCAACTTTTAACTGGGGTTGGGGAATTCCATGGCAACCGTCAACCCCCCGAATAGTAGGAAAACATTGTTTAGGGCCTAAAAACGACTCTGGAAGTTGGAGACCCGAAAAACTATAGAAAATTTCCAATAAGATGGAGAGTCATTGTAACTTGGTGGAACACGTGGGTGGAAACTAATATCCAATGGGATCAGTCCTCCCTCCTTAGAAAGCATTGGTCCCCATTACTTTAAGTTCCTCCATTAGATGGGAAAACTTCTACTGAATCTAACTCCTAGCGAGCCACTTTCCTTGGTGAAGAAGTTGCCATGCTTTCATGGTTCAATACAGTTGGATGTTTTGTTGGTGAGTGCTCTTATTCTCAGTGGCCATGATACGGTTGATTGTCACCTACTCAATTCAGTTAGGATTAAGTTTTGTAGGGGCCAAGTGGTCGTTTACCTCTGAGGTGTCTAGGAGAGGTGGAAAATATGGTTGAAGCAACTCCACATTAAATACGGGGTGTGAGCCGAGTAAAGGGGGGAAAGGGGGAATACTTAACTTAAAATAATTCTCACCCACAACCTTGGTGATGGTATGATGGTGTAAGGCCCATATTGGAGTGGTCATAGTTTTCGATGGGTACATATGAGGCACTATTTCTACAAATGAAACCATACCTTATATCCGAACTCGAAATTGATCGTGGAGTTACTTATACTTATCATTGGATTTCTGTAAAATATCACGAACTTGTTGTTGGTTGTGATGGATCAGTTCAACAAATTTAGCTACCCAATCAACATCAGTTTGTGTGTCGGAGGATTCATCATGTGTAGAAGTAATGAGAAACACTACATCAACTAGGGCTAATGGTTGGAACCCTGAGCACACCTAAAAGGGGTTGTGTCCAATCGAGCCATGAAGGGCTCTATTGTAGCCATGCTAAACATAAGGAGGTCTCTTTGTAAATTTTTCTTTAATATTCAACTAGGGCTAAACAGTGCATGCAAAAAATCAACTGATAACCACACATGAATATCTTTTACAGTATGCAGCGGAATATAAAACTGAGAAATAAATCATAATATCACATCACAATATTGACACTATTATTTTGGGCATGGAAACCCCCAGAAAAATCCAAGATGGGAAAACCGGTGCAGCAGTCATATATAGATTTTACTATGAGAAAATATGGAACTTTTACAATCACTGCAAATTCACCCAAACCTGGTGAATGCAGTACTCGGTAGAATCACTGGGAAAATCCCAGCTAAACCTCAACACCCTCCTATATGAGTGTACGACCCGGCTATACGAAGCTTGATGATCCTATTGCTTGCTCCTCCGTCTTCTCAGCTAAATCCTCTGTATGATCTTCTCTCCTTGTTTGTATCCTGTCTCTGTCGGAATACAAGTGTGTGTGTTCTCTCCACTAATTGATCTCTCTTTTATAACTTTAGGTAAAGCAAAAACCCTAATTTCACTTTCACTTTAACTAGTGGTAAAGCAAAAACCCTAATTTCACTTTCACTTTAACTAGTGGTTCACTAAAGTTAATTTAGATCACTTTAATTTATTTTCCAAAGTAAACTTAGGAAAAGTAAATTAAATACAACTGGTTTCCTAATTTAAGTCTTCTGCATGCAAGAAGACCTACCTTGTTGCTACTAGTTTAACACTCCCTCTCAATGAGGAAGGGATTCGTTAGAAACCCCAACTTATCCCTAAACTTCACAAAACTCTGTCTGCAAAGTGCCTTGGTGAAAATGTCTGCCACTTGCTCATCTGTCTGTATGTACTCCAACCGAATGGTTCCCCTCTGAACACAATCTCTTAAGAAGTGGTATATGATATCTATATGTTTACTCCAGTCATGGAACACATGATTCTCATATAGACTGATGCCGCTCTGATTGTCACAGTGAACTATTGTAGCCTCTAGCTCACACTCGAACAACCCTACAAGTAACTTCCTCAGCCACATACCCTCACAAGCAGCCATGCTGGATGCCATGTACTCAGTCTCTGTCGAGCTCAATGCAAGTGACTTCTGCTTCCTGCTGAACCAAGAGACAACCCTTGATCCAATGCTGAAACAATAACCCGAAGTACTCTTTCGATCCTCTACACATCATGCCCAGTTAGCATCTATGAAACCTGCTAACTTTACACTCTCCCTACACTCATAAACCAATCCATACTCCACTGTACCTCTAACGCAGCAAAGTATGTGCCTCGCAGCCGTCCAACGCACTCTGCGAGGGTCCACCATGAACTGACTCAAAGAGTTGACTGCAAAGCTGATGTCTAGTCGAGTGTTGACCATATACATAAGCGATCTGATAAGATGATGATACAAGGTAGGATGAAATCCATCTAACCCTGGTGCATCAATCTTCCTCCAATTGGAAACTAGAGGTGTGGCCATATGCTTGTAGTCCTCCATCCTGAATCTCTTTAGGATCTATACTACATACTTCCCCTATCCGATGAAGAAGCATCCGTCTCTCTGCCAAACCTCCAAACCCAAAAAGTAATGCATCGGCCCAAGGTCTTTCATCTCAAACTCTACTGCAAGGTTGGACTTACAATCTCCAATCTGCCTCTCATCTCCTGCCAAAAAGAGATCATCCACATATAAGACCAGTATGAGAGGCACCTCACCTGTAAATAAGTACAAGCTGTGGTCAGCCTCACTCTGCTGAAATCCCATCTCCCGTAGATAGCTGTCAATCCTTGAGTACCATGCTTGAGGTGCCTGCTTGAGCCTGTAAAGAGCTCGATGCAGTCTGCATACATGCATCTCCCAGTTCTCCACATCAAACCCCTCTGGCTACTCAATATACACCTCCTCCTCTATCACTCCTTTAAGGAAGGCAATCTTGACGTCCATCTGATGGACACGCCAACCCATCTCAGCTACTAGTGAGATAATGGTCCGAATGGAAGAATACCTAGCAACAGGGGCGAAGGTCTCCTCATAATCAATGCCCTCCTTCCGTGAAAACCCCTTTTCCATGAAGCACACCTTGTACTTCTCCATGCTTTAGTCTGTTGCATGATTCACCTTGTAGATCCATCTGGATCCCACCATCTTTTTCCCTTGTGGCCTCGGCACAACCTCCCATACCTGGTTTTTCATAATGGAGTCATACTCCTCAACCATAACTTCCTGCCACACATCATGTTGTAAAGCCTCCCTAAAGCCAGAAGGTCCATATTTAATCAACTCTGTCATCGGTGCCATATAACTAAGCCTCTCTGGTGGTACACTCTGTCTAAAAGATGTATGTGGGGGATCTACCTACCTGGAATCTTGCATTGTGGATCTAAACCACTTAGGCCTTGGCCTAGTGTCAGCCTGCTGCGGCTGCTGGATATCCGTCTCCTGCTGCAGCTCATCCTTCAAGTCAATGACTAAAGGATCCTGTCCATGTGACTCCCTCTGACCACTAGAACCTATGCTCTTTGTATGTACCTGTACCTATACATCTGGCTCCTCCAACTTTACTCCCGACTCCTGTGTTGGCTGCTGCTCTGTTGGTAAGTCCATAGTTCTCCACAAGGCCCTATCCTCATCGAGTTGGACATCCCTGCTCACAATGATCCTCCTACGAGTAGGAATGCAAACGCTATATGCCTTCGAAATCTCGTTGTAACCAACAAGTAACCCCTTCTCTCCAGAAGGGTCCAGCTTCTTCCTATTGTCATCATGAACATGAAAATAGTAGACACTACCGAATATGTGAATGTGCCTCACATCTGGCCTAGTGCCTATGAAGACCTTCTCCAGTGTCTTCCTCCCCAAGGCTGTGTGCGGACACCTGTTCGGAATGTATACTGCAGTCCTGTATGCCTTGGCCCAGAGGAATAGTGGTAATCCTTGATCAAATAGCATGGCCTTGGCTGCTCCAACCATAGTCTTGTTATTTCACTCTGCAACTCCATTTTGTTGTGGGGTATGGGGCACATCGTGCTCTTTCTTGATCCCCTCAACCTAACAATACTCCGTGAACTCATTGGAAGTGTAGTCACCCTCGTTGTCTATCCTCAACACTCGAATCTTGTTTCATGTTTGGTTCTCCATAAGAGTCTTGAACTCTCGAAACCTCTCAAAGAGCTCTAACTTGGCCTTCAGGGAATAGATCCAGGTTTTCCTAGAATAGTCATCAATGAAGGTTATGTAGTAACCGTAACCACTGAACGAATGGAAACTCATAGGTCCACATACATCTGAATGCACCAAGTCCAAGGGATCCTTATACTTGTGCTCACTCTGTGGGAAAGGATTCCTAATGTTCTTCCCTAAAGCACAACCCTTGCAGTGGTTATGCTTTTCCTCATGTACCCGAGGAACTCCAATGACTGCCTGTCTTAAATGCTTCAGTGCTCCATGGTGTAAGTGTGCCATCTTCCTATGCTACAACTCACCCCGACTGCTACTGTTGCTGCTGACTAGAGCCTTTGCAAGCTCAAAGTGTAATATGTACACTTTCCTGCTCATTCTGCCAATCACCTGATCCAAGCTCCTATCTGACCCCTTGGGCCTGATATACACTCTATGGTCATGGAACTTCACCTGATATCCCTTGTCCTCCAGAGTGGAGACGAATATAGGGTTCTTGGTTAGTCTTGGAACATATAACACATCAGCAAAACTGAGGGGTTTGCCAGACTCCCTCTCAAATGAAACAGTGCCAACTCCCTGCGCCTGATACCGCGCAGCATCGCGCAGCTCAACGTGGATCCTTGTTCCACCCTCTTGCAAGTCTATGAAGAATCTATTATGTCCAGTCATGTGACTAGATTCTCCATTTTCAATGTACCATATGCTGCTCCGTGTGGTGCTTTCCATGCCTATCAAGCAAAACTCCTCATCGAAGTTCGTGCTGAACTCATCCACCTCTGTAGATCCAATAATCCGAGTGTTACTCTTCTTCTTCCTGTCTGGGCACTGGGAGGCAAAGTGTCCCCGCTTGTGGCAGATAAACACTTGACCTTTGATACGTCAAGGTTCTTCTTACCATCCTTCTTCCTCTTTGCCTTCCCCTTGCTCTTTCTTGTAAGGGCTAGATCCTCCTCATCCACAATCTGTGGGGCACTGCTGGATGAGCCTGATCCTTGACCCATGCGGGTCTCCTCCTGCACAAAGTCATCCCATAGTCTTTGCCAATCAAGGATCTTATCCCTAGCCACAACACCTTTGACAAAGGTGTCCCATGGCTTAGAGAAGCCATTGAGGGCTATCCGAACTTGCTCCTTATCCACTGTCTTAGAACCAATAGCTCCAAGCTCGTCCTTGATTTGCGTGAGCCTCGTGAGATAAGGAACCACACCTTCTCCCTTGGTCATCTTGGTGCTGCACATCCTCTCTTGCAACACCCTATTCCAGTTCTCGTTCTTGCTTTGGTACAGACTCTCCAAAGACGTCCACATCTCTGTTGCGATCTTCTTACCAGAAAGGTGAGGGACTATATGGTCCTTCACTCCATCCATGATAATCATCATGGATCTGGAATCAATCTTCTTCCAAGTTGCTAAATCTGTCGGATCTGTGGGTGAAACCTTCATGGAGTCAATGTGCTCCTCTGCATCACTAACGTCTAGGATCCTTGTGATCCTTTCTTTCCATGTAGGAAAGTTCTAAGCACCCTCGAGTTTATCCTCAACTCTCAATTGCATGACCATAGTGAAGTGTACCTATCAAACCCTATTTCTGGATGTCTAGGTTTGTGTCTTCTTATAGATCTACCGCCAATCTATCACTGTTGCTGCAAATCTCTCAGCTTTAGCTCACCAGAGCTCTGATACCATGTAAATTTTCCTTTAATATTCAACTAGGGCTAAACAGTGCATGCAAAAAATCAACTGATACCACATATGAATATCTTTTACAGTATGCAGTGGAATATAAAATTGAGAAATAAATCACAACATCACATCACAATATTGACACTATTATTTTGGGTATGGGAACCCTTGAAAAAACCCAAGATGGGAAAATCATTGCAGCAGTCAGATATAGATTTTATTATGAGAAAATATGGAACTTTTACAATCACTGCAAATTCACCCAAACCTGGCGAATGCAGTACCCAGCAAAATCACTGGGAAAATCCCAGCTAAACCTCAACACCCTGCTATGTGAGTGTACGACCCAGCTATACGAAGCTTGATGATCCTGCTGCTCGCTCCTCCGTCTTCTCAGCTAAATCCTCTGTCTGACTTTCTCTCCTTGTCTGTATCCTGTCTCTGTCAGAATACAAGTGTGTGTGTTCTCTCCACCAATTGACCTCTCTTTTATAACTTTAGGTAAAGTGAAAACCCTAATTTCACTTTCACTTTAACTAGTGGTAAAGCAAAAACCCTAATTTCACTTTCACTTTAACTAGTGGTTCACTAAAGTTAATTTAGATCACTTTAATTTATTTTCCAAAGTAAACTTAGGAAAAGTAAATTAAATACAACTGGTTTCCTATTTTAAGTCTTCTGCATGCAAGAACACATGCATGCAGGAAGACCTTCCTTGTTGTTACTAGTTTAACACTCTCATCCCAAGTGTGTGGATGTTTGGAGTTGCACATCCTCAAGATATCCACAATCAACATGTTTAACACCTTTGTCTATCCATTAGTTTGGGGCTGAAAAGCAGTCGATTTGGTTAGCTTGGTGTCCATCGTCGACCATCACTAGACCAAAAAGTACTCAGGAATTTACTGTCTCAATCTGAAATAATGGTTTATGCAAAGGCGAAGTGAACCCAAACATGCTCGAAGAAGAGCATAACAATGACCTATGTTGTGATGCTCTTCTAATAGGGAGTTAAAATTGTCATCTTAGAGAATCGATCAACAACCACAAATAGACAATCATTTCCATGGTTGGTTGAAGGAAAACCAAACATGTACTCTATAGAGACAGTTTCACAGGGTCTGTTTGAGGTAGGAAATGGAGTGTAGAACCCATGCTCCTTGATGTTAGGTTTGACAATGGAATAGGCGGTGCATTATTTGATGTACATGCCATCATCTTGTCAAAGACTTGGCCAATAAAACCGCTTTTTCAATATTGCCATTGTATTCTCTAAAACGAATTGCCTTGCCACTCGACTATAATGTGCCTCCTAGATCAACTTCTGATGTTTTTATGAAGGAACACAGAGTTGGCCGAGATGGCATCAAATTTCATCATGGAGATGAAGTTTGGGACCGATCTTCCTGCACACAATGTCTGATAGGTAACAACAAAGTCGAGGTCACTATTGTACAATTGGGGCCACTTGGAGGCCTCATGTTCATAAGAATTGAGCATGGTAGTTAGTGCAACAACCAAAGGTCGACTAAGGCTGTCCACAACTCGATTTATGCTGCTCTTCTTGTACTTTATGTTTAGGTGGTGCTGACTCATTTTTTGTCACCTACATTACTAACCTGAAAATGGTTGCAAGGCATGTGCTAGATATATATTAATGATAAGTGGGACCCCTTGGTAAGAGATGATGTTCATTTTGCATGACAGGTTTTGCATCTTTGGTTGTTCTTCATAAACTTGAGTTTGTTAATCAAGACACATATAAATTTTGGTTATGTTGGTTTGATGAGTAGAATCAATTCAATAACTAAACATTCAAAAGAATTTTAATATGAAAGCTTTCATCATACTTTAAATTATTTATGTTACATTGTTTATTTATTTATAAAAGAAATTCATGGTGCAAGTTATTGTTTTATACAATGTTAATAATTTTGTATGAGCTAAACTTATGCTAGACTTGACATTACAAAATTATGCTGAGTACCAACCTACAAAATTATGCTCAGTACCAACTTACCGCTTATGTTTAGGGATGATCAAATTTATGAAAAAGATTTGTTATTTAATTGAGCTTATAATATGCGATTATATGAATGAGTTTGTAACCATGTGAAAGTTTTGAAAAGTTGACAACATGCTTATTAATGCTAGTTTGGCAGCAGCGAATGATTATGTCATTTAATGGAATTGTCAGTCCTCCCTGCGTGGCAGGCTCGGTTTTGTGTTGATTATACGTGGCTCCATGCTTAGCAAACTCTTGCGATTTTATTGGTTGTAGTTGTTTCATTTTGGAAAGATAGTGGAACGTGGAAAGACATGAAAATACAGAGTTAATGCCACGGGGCATGGGTATAAATGTATCACTCCTCGAGCTTTCCACCGATTAATGAACTGTGTTTTATTATTCTTCACCCAAAAATTTACCATCCTTGCCATTTGGAGGCGGATATGTTTTACTTATTATGTTTTCCTTGAGCATTAGATGAGTTTTTTTTAGCATGGTAGGTGGTAGAAATAAGAGAGGAAACTCGTAAAGAGGCCAACTGTTTGTTTGACTTGCAGGGAAGAGGTAATAAGAGGATGAGATTCTCCATTCACTTTGATACATACTTTAATGAATTTTGCTAAATAATGCAAACAAGATTTCTCAATTTTGTTCGTCAAGGCCATTTTCATCTTATGCAATCCAACGTGACACCACGTCATGTCCAATTCAGACCTAGTATTCTTGGAGTGTCAGATCCACCTCATGTATCTATGTAGACTAAGAAATATGCTAATAACGGTTGGAATCAAGTGATACCATATCTTTACTACAACCTCCTCCTATTAATCAAATTCCTAGTCCTGCCCCTGCTAGTGCTGCTTCCAAAGCTTTGCCATTAGCTTTGACCTTGCTAAATGTCGACAAACCTAAGCCTGCCCCTTGTCTGTCACTGCAAACAAAAGGAAAAAATCCAAAAGAACCAGTTAGTCCAAGCTCTTTTACAAGATCATCTCATTCCTTTACCTCACATCCACTACAACATTCAAAGAGCGATATTGATGCTGATATTGAATCAACAAATCAGGTAATGCAGTCAGTTGGGTAGGGACAACAATATGCTAAGAAGACCCCATTAGTTGGAAGTGAAGAGAGGCCAATTGCCTCTCACAAGGCATTGAATTTTTGACATGACTATAAAATTTTATTTTAACACACATGCGTATTTGAGTTTGTTTAGTGGGCTGATTTTGGACTAAGTGGAATAAATTTGGGACATATTTGCAAATTTTTGGGATACTTGGAGACATGCTTTATTTTGGACTATAGTTTTGGACCTAAGTTATTTTCTTGATGACATATACTGACTTATGGAGAGTATATGATGCATACCGAAGTGTTTTAATTACGAATGTTAATTTTATGATATGATGATTACATTTACTTTCCATATTTTGTATTTTTTTGGAGGACAAGGCTTAATGGATGGTATGAAAGGTTCAAAAAGGGTCTACGCTATTAGTACCCTTAATATTCTTATTTTATCATATTATAATTATCTTAACTACTCCCTAATTGTCTAAACTTACTTCTTCAAGAATAAAGAAGGAGGCACACATAGTTTTAAGGGAAAGAGTTGGAGAGGAAGGATTTTTGATAAAAGGTAGCTCTTGATAAATTTGAGACTCTTATTTTTTGAATTTTAGCCATGGATTTCACATTCCAAGAAGATTCGAATGATTCATTTTCTTTTCTTGATCTATGAAGAGCCTCAGCTCCGGTTCTTCCACGAGAGATCCTATGTTTGCCGTCGCCATTGTCCAGGAGTTGCTGTTCTGGAGGACTTGAGGATAGGACGCTGGATTTTGTGGTATTGCAGGTTGCGTCTCAGGTGCCAACATGGTTTTTTCTTGATTGGAGGTCGTAGTGTCTGTCCATCTAGTTCTTCCTATGTTGCAGGCTTCAATACTTTCTCTCCCTTCATAGTCTTGGAAAGGTTGCAGTAGCTCGACGATCTCCTTCCTTCTTGCTAAGGCTGGAGCAGATTTGCTTTAGTTCTTGGCTGGATCTGTTGTTGCTCCTCTCTGGTGGTTTCAGGCCTCTTGTAACACCCCGATTTTGACCCCGTTTGCATTAAATGTATACGATGTATATATTGTAATAGATAATGGTGTAGAGCTATAGGCAAACACCCCACCATTGATTATCGTATTATGTTTCGGTGATGTCAATGGTATTTTTTTGTTAACCAAGCACGTTATAATGTTGGATACCATGTACCTATGCAAAATTAATTGAAAACCTACAACCAGCTATGTCAATGCAATTATAAAGAATAGGGGCATGATTTCCTAAGGATAGCGGGGGGATGTCTAACCCTTGGGAATCCATTGGGGAACAACCAAGTGTAAAAAGATAAACCCATCTAGATGTCTACCATCCTTTTTGTCCTACTCACCCTTTTTCCCTTGTATCATTCAACCAACCGACTTAATTCTGCAGGAGTTGGTTGGGTAGTTATTGCCCTTGGGGAATGTATGCATTGACAGCCGTGAAAGTTGGAAGGACTGTCAGTCCTTTCCCACATGCAAGCCTAGGGGCAGGGGCATTCTTGTTTTCCCTCACAGGAACAGGCAACCCATTCCACGATTCTCCCTCATGCAGGCAGGCATGTTATGTTCTTCCTTCTCGATTTGGGGTTTGTTATGTGTAATTCCAACTCCTGATAGCCTGATAAACCCAACTCTGTTGTCTTGGTTATGTATTGTTGTGTACCCTTGGCCTGATAAACCCAGCTGTGTTGCCTTGGCTAAGTTGTGTATCCTTGGCTACGTGTGAGCCTGCTAGTTTCCCCTTACTCCTTGTGGAATCATGCCCAACTCGGGGGTGGCAGTGTTGCTGAGAGATTGATGAGCACACTGGCCTATGGTTGGTTGGAACATTGCAGCGACATAGTTGGTTGCGGGACAAGATTTCATGAAGATACGTATTCTTGTGCTTAAGTCCTTGCAACTGTAATATTTTATGAATGAACATGATGAGTGCTTATATGTTGTGAATATATGATGACATGTATTTGCTTCCACTGTATGTTTACGTGAATTAGATATATGCATATGTATATTACATCTAGTATCTGTGTATGATTTTATCAGCATGCATTTTATATTATGTTCATGTTTATGTTCATAGGGCATGGTTTTTCCCGGGTGCTTAGTTAGCATGTTCAGTCGCGTCCTCTTCACAGGTCAGACGGTTGGGGACGTGATAGCTTGGTATCAGAGCTTACAGGTTGCAGTATTGGGCCTCTATGGGCCAAGAAAATCAGTTAATAGAGGTGGGGTAACCTCTCTTGAAGCACATGCCAACAAAGAAATTTTGAAAATTCCTCCAAGTATAAAAATATCGGATGACTTTGGCCAAGTCCATCCGATACGTTGGATGCCTTCACTAGAAGCGAGCCGATTCAACGGCCGCACTGTTTGAAGAAGAGCCACTATGTCGAAAGGCTCAGAGGGACGCGAGCCGATGCGTGTCGGCTGAGGTAAGCTGACTAGAAAATTCTTTAAAATTTTTCTAAGTGCGAAGAATTCTTCCCCGGTAGCTACTGAAAGTCAAAGACTAAGCCACAACGACGGCTGGTTGGGCAAGTTTTGAGCTGACGAGTGGTAGACGAAAACCTAGAAACTTTCCATAGTGGCAACGAATGAAAGCGAAATTTGGAGCTACTACGACAAATGAAATGTGAAGTTCAAGCCGTAATGGCGGGGGAGTGAAGAGGAGGACCGAGTTGCTACAACAGCTCGAAGACGGAAAGGCTTTCGATGCGGCACGAAAGTCAGAAGTTGAAGAGCGAGCCGCTAAGACGAAAGACTTGGACGAGAGAGCAGACATAAGATCTTCCACGATGAAGGAGGAAATATGGAAATAGAGCAGATGTATCAGCGGCTAGAAAAAGAAGAATGAGCTGCAATAGCGGTCGGAAACCAAAAGTTGAGCCGCTATGGCGGTGGCTGGAAAAAGAAATTATAGCCGACAGCGGTGGGCGGAAGACGAAGAAAGGGACGACGGCGGCGAATGGAAGTTGAAGATATTTTCGACGCAGCGGAAGAAAACTAAAGATTTTGCAGAATTATAGTTACCTTCAAAGGCAACATTCCAGATACTGGAGTTTGGTAAAGTGAGTCTCGGTTCAGCCATTAGAATCCATGACGGATATGATGCAAGAGATTCTTACGAGCGTGCGCGAGA
>LPNX010810567.1:23093-54110 GCA_001517045.1 Pseudotsuga menziesii | reverse complement strand
ATGTGGGCAAGGGCTTGGGGGAGTCCTTATGCAAGATAACCATGTGATATGTTATGAGTCAAGAAAGTTGAAAGAGAACGAGAAGAACTATGTCGCTCATGATCTAGAACTTGCAGCCATAATACATGCTCTGAGGATGTGGAGGCATTACTTGATGGGCAGGAGCTTTGAGCTAAGGACAGACCATTGTGGTCTGAATTACTTGTTTGATTAGCCAACGTTAAATGCTAGGAAAGCTAGATGGCTGGAGTTTTTATGTGAGATTGATTTTGAAATCAAGCACATAAAAGGAAAGGAGAACAAGGTAGTTGATGCACTAAGTAGGAAGGTGCAGAAAATGCACATGGCATCTCTTAGTATTTGTGAGTCAGATTTGAGGCAACAGGTTATTGGTCATACTGCTGGAGATGAATTATATGAGCAGGCAAAAGGAAAATTACAGCAGCAAATCCTTGAGAAGAGGTATCAGGGATATAAATTGGAAAAAGATAGACTTCTTACTTATAAGAACAGAATTTATATTCGAAATATAGAAAATTTGAGGATAGTTGTTATGGATGAGATCCATGAAGCTCCATATTCTGGTCACCCAGGATATCAGAAGACAATTGCTAGAGCGAGAAAGTAGTACTTTTGTCTAGGGATGAAAAAGGACACGGCTAAATATATTTCAAGGTGCATGAAATGTCAGCAGGTTAAGGTTGAGCATCAACACCCCGTAGGTTTGTTGTAGCCTTTGCCAGTTCCATAATGGAAATGGGAATTTATTTCCATGGATTTCATCACAGGTTTCTCGATGACTTGGAGACAACATGACTCCATCATGGTTGTGGTAGACAAGTTGACAAAGGCAACGTATTTTATACCAGTTAAGTCTACGCATAACATTGACAACATTGCAAAGATCTTCATGAAGAAGATTTTAAAATTACATGGATTTCCTAAGGCAATAGTGTTTGACAGAGATGTCAAGTTCACTTCCAATTTTTGGAAGGGTTTGTTTGCAGATTTGGGTAAGAATTTGAACTTCAGCACCGCCTACCATCCTCAGACTGATTGTCAGATAGAGAGAATGAATCGAGTGCTTGAAGACATGCTTCACATGTATGTGATGGACAAGCCAACCAAGTGGGAAGATTACTTACACTTATTAGAGTTTGTTTACAACAATGGATAGAAAACATCCTTGGGGATGAGTCCATATGAAGCTTTGTATGGAAGAAGGTGTAGGGCACCAGTGACATGGGATAATCCACCGAACATGATTGTGCTTGGGCCAGAATTGCTCAAGGAGATGGAACAAGAAGTTGTAAAGAGTAGGCAGCTCAGGACAGATAGAATAGCTATGCAGATAAGCATAGGGTGAATAGAGAGTTCAGTGTTGGGGATCATGTTTACCTCAGAGTGAGGGCAAAGAAGATTTCCTTGAAGCTTGGAAGTTGTGCCAACTTGTCACCTAGATATTGCGGGTCATTTGAAGTGCTTGAAATAATAGGGCTAGTTGCATATAGACTTGCATTTCTTGCTAGCACTAGAGATCATAATGTATTTCATGTTTCTTTGCTTAAGAAATATGTACATGATCCTAACCATGTGATAAATTAGGATGTGATTAAGGTGGAACTCGAGGGAGAGTTCCGAATAGAGCCAAAGCGCATCCTCGAGAGGAAGGTCACCATGCTCTGAAATCGATCCATAGGGCAGGTAAAGGTTCAATGGGAGCACTACGGCCCTGAAGAGGCTACATGGGAGCTAGAGCGTGCCATGCGATTGGCACATCCATTTTTGCTCAATTCTGCGAAGCACTGAGGCGATGCCAGTGCAGCATTTTGTTCAATTTTGTAAAGCACCGAGGACAATGCTATTGAAGGGGGAGGGGATTGTAACACCCCGATTTTGACCCCGTTTGCATTAAATGTATATGATTTATATATTGTAATGGATCATGGTGTGGAGCTATAGGAAAACGCCCCACCATTGATTATCATATTATGTTTCGGTGATGCCAATGGTATTTTGTGCTAACCAGGCACGTTATAATGTTGGATACCATGTACATATGAAAAATCAATTAAAAAACTACAACCAGTTATGCCAATGAACCAATAATCAAGAGGGGCATGATTTCCTAAGGATAAGGGGGGGTGTCTAACCCTTGGGAATCCATTGGGGAATGACCAAGTGTCAAAAGATGAACCCATCTAGATGTCCACCATCCTTTTTGTCTTGCTCACCCTTTCTCCCTTGTCTCATTCAACCAACTGACTTAATTCTGCAGGAGTTGGTCGAGTAGTTATTGCCCTTGGGGAACGTATGCATGGGCAGCCGTGAAAGTTGGCAGTACTGTCAGTCCTTTCCCACACGTAAGCCTATGGGCAGGGGCATTCTTATTTTTCCTCACGGGAACAGGGAACCCATTCCACTATTCTCCCTCACGTAGTCATTCGTTCTCCCTCACGCAGGCAGCTGTGTTTTCTTCTTCCTTCCCGATTTGGGGTTTGTGTGTGTAATTCTTACCCATGACTGGGTCTGTGTATGCCAGAACCCCTTCACGCAGGACATGTTCTTCATCTCACACAGTCTGAGAGGTTGGGTTGTCTTACCCACATCTTTGGGTTTTTGTTGAGTCGTTTTTGCCACGATAGGGCCATAAACGACTCTGGAGTCGAATGCTCAGTCGGAGCGATGTATTACCCAATTGTCGTTCCTATTTTGCTTTGTGGTGTTTCCTTTCAATCCCATAGCTATTGTTTTGCTATGTGGGAACAGTGCTTGGTCTTTGGACTGTTTGGGAGTGGAAATGGAGCCTGAGTGTGCTTAATAAACCTAGTGTGTGCAGGAGCCTCACAACAGAGCTAGAGGGATGGCTTTCTTCTCTACACCCCCTGAATAGCACTGGAAGGGAAGTCATGGCATGAGGGCCTGTGCAGCAGAGAAGGGGATGATTCCTTGTGTTGGGTGTGTGTGTATGTCTTAGAAGTCAGGCTAGCTCTGGTGCAGGTTTCCTTAGCTCTTTAGTGAGCCCACTAGCTTAGTAGCCAACGTTTCCAGCTCCTGATAGCTTGATAAACCCAACTCTGTTGGCTTGGTTATGTATTGTTGTGTACCCTTGGCTTGATAAACCCAACCGTGTTATCTTGGATGAGTTGTGTATCCTTGGCTACGTGTGAGCCTGCTAGTTTTCCCTTACTCCTTGTGGAATCATGCCCAGCTTGGGGGTGTTTGTGTTGTTGAGAGATTGATGATCGTACTGGCCTATGGTTGGGTGGAACGTTGCAGCTACGTAGCTAGTTGAAGGACAAGCTTTCATGAAGACAAGTACTCTTGTCCTTGAGTCCTTGCAACTGTAATATTTTATGAATGAACTTGATGAGTGCTTATATGCTGTGAATTTATGATGACATGTATTTGCTTCCGCTGTATGTTTACGTGAATTAGATATATGCATATGTATATTGCATCTAGCATCTATGTATGATTTTATCATTATGCATTTTAGATTACTTTGATGTTTATGTTCATGGGGCACGGTTTTTCCCAGGTGCTTATTTAGCATGTTCAATCGTGTCCTCTTCGTCGGCCGAAGGGTTGGGGACATGATAACTTGGTATTAGAGCTTACAGGTTGCAGTATTGGGCGTCTATGGGCCAAGAAAATCAGTTAACAGAGATGGGGTAACCTCTGTTGAAGCACAGGCCAACAGAGAAATTTTGAAAATTCCTCTAAGTATAAAAATATCGGATGACTTTGGCCAAGTCCATCCGATACGTCGAATGCCTTCACCAAAAGTGAGCTAATTCAGTGGTTGTATTGTTCGAAGGAGAGACGCTATGATGGAGGGCTTGGAGGGAAGAGAGACGATGCGTGTCCGCTGAGGTAAGCCGTGTTGATGTATTTGTAACTTCGGAATGTATTCACTTGTATATCTTATGTATTGTACCCCAATGTTTATTCCGGCAAGTATTTGTAATGTAATTGAGTCATGTCATGCCCCGATGTTTCGATCAAGAGATTCAATAATGTAAATAAGTCATGTAAAGTCATAGAGCATAACCCTCCTTATTGATCAATGGTTAAAGTCCCCGTAGTTGTGGGGCCCTAGGGTTATTAGACTCTCCTAGAGAAGTCAGCCCTAGTGAGTTATTGTCAAGTCAGGAATTAGTATAAATAGAGAGGGAGCCTCTCTATTTAACACACATTCTTACAGATTCACTCACACTTAGTTGTAGCACATAACTGAGAGAGAGAGAAGAAGCTGTGACAAGAGAGAGAGAAACTACTGTTGTCGGGAGATCATCTTACTCTCTTTGGGTTTTAATTTTGGTGTTGATTCTATCTCTGAGGAAGTTGTGGGGTTTTCTCCTTTATGGTTTCCCTGAGAAAAATCTTTGTGTTCATTGTCTCTTGTGATTGATTGTTGTGCTTATTATTCTCTCAGATAATATCCTAAGGTCATATAACTTAAATGTAAAAAATCTAACATGGTATCAGAGCTAACCTGCGAAGAAGACACTGTACAACTGCTAAATCTAGGGCCTCCTACTTTTTGGATCTCTCTCCAAAGATTTTCAGCAAAAGGAGGTTGGGCTGACTCTCCTTTCTAGGGCGCATCTTTCCGTCGAAGCAGAATCTGATTCTGAGCATTTTCAATTTTTTACCAGACACTGCTACCAGAAATTAGGGCTTTCCAAAGAAGTGGAATTTTTGAGTGAGCCCAAGCCTAGATTGATCTCTTCCCCAAAATCGAAGTTTAGAGATCAAGATCAAAGTTTTTGGTTGGGTAGAACTCTGGGAAAGTCAAACCCTAATCTGCTCCTGAACTAGAAAACCAACTCTGCAAAAATTCAGCTCCATATCTAGTTCTGGCATCTTAACCTGGTAAGATCTAAATCTTTTGCATTTCCATTTGAGGTTCTTTGTTAAGATGTCTCATCATACCAATCTTAATGAAAGGCTTGAGGGAGATGATAACTTCTGAGCTTGGAAGTATAGGATCTTCCTGGTCCTAGAAGAAAATAACTTGGACTCTTACATGAATGAAGAGGTTCCAGTTCCAGAGGGAGATGAGGCTAAGGTCTTACACAAGAAGAAATTGGTCATGGCCAAGAGGATTATTGCTGATTCAATCAAGGATCACCTCATACCACATGTGCCCTCTCTAAAGACAACTAAAGAGATGTTTGATGCCCTGACCAAGTTATTTGAAGGGAAGAACATAAACTGAAAGATGACTCTGAGAAACCAATTGAAGAATGTAAAGATACAGAATGCGGAGACCATCCAGTCTTACTTTACAAGGGTCTCTCAAATCAAGGAACAACTGGAAGTGGTAGATGAAGAAGTAGAGAATGCAGAAATTGTGATGACCACCTTGAATGGTCTTCCTAGGGCATGGGACTCTTTCATTCAAGGGATATGTGCCAGAAAGAAGCTAGTCAAGTTTAGCAGACTGTGGGAGGAATGCTCACAAGAAGAAGCTCGAATATCAACTCGAGAAGAAAATATGGGAAGTGAAGATCAAGCCCTCACAGTACAATGCAAGAAAAGCAAAACAGACCATCATGAAGGTAAGCACTCTTGCCAAAAGAAAAACACTAGAAAGTCCAACAAAGATTTGTCTAAGTACATTTGCTTTACATGTGATGAAAGAGGACACCTTGCAAGAGATTGTCCTAGAAACAAAGATAGATCTCAAAAGAGGAAGGGAAACAAGAAATACATCATGCTCATGTTGCAGAAGATGATGAGCCTTCCAAGAAGAGAATCAAACAAGAAAGTGATGATTGTTCAAGTGATGAAGAATATGTTTTGATTTCTACTCTCACGTGAAACATCACACTTGGAAGCAATGATTGGCTTATAGACAGTGGGGCTTCCAAACACATGACAGGATTCAAAGAATCATTTGTGAAACTATCAGAACATGAATCACCCCACAAGGTGAAACTTGGGGATGACTACCAATATCCAATAAAAGGTAGTGGAGAATCCTCCTACAAATTAGACTCTGGAAAGTCTACGAAAATGAAGGATGTCCTATTTGTACCAGGACTAAAGAAGAACCTTCTCTCCATCTCTGCATTAGATGCAAAAGGTATAAGAGTTAGATTTATAGATGGCCAAGTCATCATGTGGACAAAAGGAAAGACTATTGACGATGTAGTAGTAATTGGAGAACAAGAGGGAGGACTATACAGATTAAAGGGCCAACTAGAACAAGCTTTGGTTCATGACTCAGTAGAACCAAATGAACTTTGGCATAGAAGGCTTGCACATGTACACTATAGGGCAGTACCACTTGCGAGCAAAGTTTTTGAAGGTCTTCTAGAAATACAAACAAAACATGAAGGAGTATGCAAGGGATGTGCGAAAGGAAAGAACACAAAGAAGACATTTCCAAGTAGCGAAAGCAAGGCTAAAGGAATCTTGGAAATCATTCACTCCGATGTATGCAGTTNCAAGGGATGTGCGAAAGGAAAGAACACAAAGAAGACATTTCCAAGTAGCGAAAGCAAGGCTAAAGGAATCTTGGAAATCATTCACTCCGATGTATGCAGTCCGATGTCATCCAGTTCATTAAGGGGGTATGTATAATATTTTTATTTCATTGATGATTTTTCTAGGAAGACATGGATATACTTCATGAAGAACAAAGACAAAGTATTCAGCAAGTTCAAGGAATTCAAACCCTTGATCGAAAACTACACAGAGAAGAAGATCAAGATTTTCTGATCAGACAATGGTGAAGAATTCACATCAAATGAATTCAAGGAATTATTCAAAGATTCAGGGATTAAGAGGGAGTTGACCACTCCATATAATCCACAACATAATGGGGTTGCAGAAAAAAAGAATAGAACGATCATGGAAGCTGTAAGGTCAATGCTTCATGATGAATATCTTCCCATGCATCTATGGGCAGAAGCGGCTAGAAAAGTTGTGTATGTATAGAACCGTACTCCACATAGAGTACTCAAGAACAAGACACCTGAAGATGTATTTTTCAATAAGAAACCAAAAGTCAATCATCTCAGAATATTTGGCTGTCTAGTGTACATACACATTCCAAAAGAAAAGAGGTCAAAGTTAGATCCTTCAGGAAGGAAGGGTATATTTGTGGGAAACTCTGAAAGCTCAAAGGCTTACATAATATACTTCCTAGGATTCAAGAAGATCAACATTAGCAGGGACGTAACATTTGACAAAGACAAAGCTTGCAACAAATCCAGAAAGAGACCTACTGAAGAACCTGTAGAAATAGAAGTACCCATAATTCATGACACAACCATGAACTAAGCAATTCCAGAAGAAGATCGAGAAATAGAAGAACACGAAGATCGAGAAATGGAAGAACCTCAAGAACATGTAGATCCACGTCAAGAGAAGACTCCTCACAAGAGGAAACCTACTTGGGTACCAGAAGCTATCCAAGGTGCATAAAGATATGGGGCTCCAGAAGAGATACACAAAGAAAGGAAAAGAACTAGGTCCTGCTCCGGTTATGTAGCCCTATTATGTCACTTCATTGATAAAGAACCTTCCAAATATGAAGAAGCGACAGAAAAGAAATAATGGAAGGATGCTATGATCGAAGAGTATCAATCGATCATGAAGAATGATGTTTGGGATGTTTTCCCAAGACCAGAGGAGAAGTCTGTTGTGACTTCCAAATGGATCTATAAGATCAAGCATGCTGCAGATGGTAGCATAGAGAAATATAAAACATGATTTGTGGCTTGTGGTTTCTCCCAGAAAGAAAGAATAGATTATGAAGAGACTTTTGCTCCTGTAGCCAGATATACTTCCATCAGATCAATACTTTCTTTAGCTGTAGTAATGAAATGGAAAGTACACCAGATGGATGTCAAGACAACTTTCTTGAATGGTGTAGTAGAAGAGGAAGTATATGTGGAGCAGCCACTCGATTTTGAGACACATGACAGAGAGACTCATGTGTGTAAGTTAAAGAAATCCCTGTACAGTTTGAAACAGGCACCCAGGACATGGTACGACATAATTGACAGCTTCCTATCCAGTTTGGGCTTTACCAAGAGTAAAGCGGATTCCAACCTTTACTATAAGGTTGAAGAAGGGAACCCAATGATACTCCTAATGTATGTAGATGATTTATTTGTAACAGGTGAGGATGGGTTGATTGCTGATACAAAGAGGAATCTTGCTGCCGAGTTCGAAATGAAGGACTTGGGTATGACACACTATTTTCTAGGTATGGAGGTGTGGCAGAATGCAGATGGAATTTCCCCGGGACAAGGGAAGTATGCAGTAGAGATCCTGAAGAGGCTTGGGATGATGGACTGCAAAACCATGACCACACCTATGGCATCGAACCTGAAGCTATTGAGTGATGCTTCATCAGAAGCGGTTGATGCTACAATTTATCGTCAGATGATTGGGTCCTTGATGTACATGATGAATACGAGACCATATATTTGCTTTGCTGTGAACACATTGAACCAGTTCCTGATGGATCCAAGACATGTTCACTTGATTGTTGCAAAGCATATTCTGAGGTACCTAAAGGGTACAATTGATTATGGGCTCAATTATGAGGTGAATCAAAAGATTAACCTGGAAGGTTATGTGGATTCAGATTGGGCAGGCAATGCCATTGATAGAAAGAGCACTTCAAGGTGTTGCTTCAATATGGGATCAGGTGTGATCTCCTAGTTTAGCAACAAGCAATCCTGTGTGGCACTGAGTACAACCGAAGTAGAGTATGTTACAGCTTGTTCGACTAGTTGTGAGGGAGTGTGGCTGAGAAAGATACTTTCTGATTTATTTGATCTCTGGATGGATGCTACTTATATATATTGTGACAACCAGAGCTGTATGAAGTTGTCGGAGAACCTAGTGTTCCATGACAAGTCAAAGCATATCGAGATCAAGTATCACTATATCAGGGACATGGTGTAGAGAGGAGCAATGAAGCTCCAGTATGTTGCGACGGACAAGCAGATAGCTGATGTACTGACCAAGCCATTAGCCAGAGTAAAGTTTGAGTACTTTAGGGAGAAACTTGGTGTTCTCTAGATCGAGGTTCCCTCCAAAGGGAATTGATGTGTCTATTGGCCTTTCTGACATGGTGGAAGGCTGAGCTTCACATGGGTAGATGTAAGTGCAGAGATGCTCTAATGTGGTTGTGGGTTGTGTTACCACATGATCAGTGCAGAGATATTCTGATGTGATTGTGGGATGTGTTCCCACATGATTAGTGCAGAGCCATTCTGATGTGATTGAGGGATATGTTCCCACATGATCAAATATAAGTGCAGCGATGCTCTGATGTGATTGTGGGTTGTGTTACCACATGATCAGTGCAAGGATATTTTGATGTGATTGTGGGATGACTTCTCACATGATCAGTGCAGAGCCATTCTGATGTGATTGAGGGATGTGTTCCCATATGATCAGATGTAAGTGCAACGCCTTGTTGACACGATGAGGTCGGATGTAAGTGCAAAGCCTTTATGACATGATGAGGTCAGATGTAAGTGCAACGACTTTATGACATGATGAGGTTGGATGTAAGTGCAGAGCCTTTCTGACATGATGAGGTTAGATGTAAGTGCAGAGCCTTTTTGACAAGATGAGGTCAAATGTGAGTGATGGTCCTTTCTGACATGGGTTTTGGATGTGTTCCTCCCATGGTCAGATGTGAGTGTTGGGCATTCCTTTCTGACATGGTTCTTGGATGTGTTCCTCCCATGGTTAGATGTAAGTGCTAGGATGGCATTTCTGACATGGTTCATTCCATGGTCAGATATAAGTGCTAAAGACGATGAATACATACATGAAGGCTAGGCCTACAACTACCATGAAAAAGGGCTAGCTCTGTAGAATTTCCTGTGACGAGTAGAATTGAGATAGCACCAGTGATGATGACCCTGTGATGATCTTGATCAAGTGAACATCCAGACTTGATGATGATCCAGTGATGATCTAGATCAAGTGATGATCCAGACTTGACGATGATCCAGTGACGATCCAGATCAAGTGATGATCCATACTTGATGATGATCCAATGACGATCTAGACTTGATGATGATCCATTGACGATCCAGATTAAGTAATGATCCAGACTTGATTATGATCCAATGATGCTCTAGATCAAGTGATGATCCATACTTGATGATGATCCAATGACGATCTAGACTTGATGATGATCCATTGACGATCCAGATTAAGTAATGATCCAGACTTGATTATGATCCAATGATGCTCTAGATCAAGTGATGATCCATACTTGATGATGATCTAGCGATGCTCCAGATCAAGTGATGATCCAGATTCGATGATGATCCAATGATGATCCAGACTTGATGAAGATGACTTGATGATGAAGATGACTTGAAGATGAAGATGACTTGATGATGATCCATATGATACAGAGAAGAAGACTTGTGTTGATAAATTTTGTCGAGAGAATACCTTCCTAGTTAAGAGGGAGTGTTGATGTATTTGTAACTTCATAATGTATTCACTTGTATATCTTATGTATTGTACCCCAATGTTTATTTCGGGAAGTATCTGTAATTTAATTGAGTCATGTCATGCCCCGATGTTTCGATCAAGAGATTCAATAATGTAAACAAGTCATGTAAAGTCATAGAGTATAACCCTCCTTATTGATCAAGGGTGAAAGTCCCCGTAGTTGTGGGGCCCTAGGGTTATTAAACTCTCATAGAGAAGTCGACCCTAGTGACTTATTGTCAAGTCAGGAATTAGTATAAATAGAGAGGGATCCTCTGTATTTAACACACATTCATACACATTCACTCACACTCAGTTGTAGCACATAACTGAGAGAGAGAGAAGAAGCTGGGACAAGAGAGACAGAGACTATTGCTACCGAGAGATCATCTTACTGTCTTTGGGTTTTACTTTTGGTGCTGATTCTATCTCCAAGGAAGTTTCAGGGTTTTCTCCTTTATGGTTTCCCTAAGGAAAACATTTGTGTTCATTGTCTCTTGTGATTGATTGATGTGCTTGCTATTCTCTTAGATAAGATCCTAAGATAATATATCTTAAATGCTAAAAATCTAACAAGCTAGCGAGAAAATCCTTTAAAATTTTTCTAAGTGTGAATAGTTCTTCCCCGACAGCGGCCAAAAGTCAAATACTGAGTCGCAACGACGGCTAGTTGGGTAGGTTTTGAGCCGACGAGCGGTGGGCAAAAACCTAGAAACTTTCTGCAGCGACGGTGGATGGAAGCGAAATTGAGAGCCGCTACGGTAAATGGAATGTGAAGTTCGAGCCACAATGGCGGCAGGAGAAACTTAAATAAGAAGATGCTACGGTGGTAGAGTGAACAGGAGGACCGAGCCGCTACGGCAGCTGGAAGACGAAAATGATTTCGACGTGGTGCGGCGGCCAGAAGTCGAAGAGCGAGCCGCTACGACGGAATACTTGGCCGAGAGAGGAGACAAACGATATTCCGTGACAACGAAGGAAAGATGGAAATGAAGCAGACGTAGCGGTGACTACCTTCAAAGGTAGCATTCCAGATAGTGTAGTTTGGTAAAGTGAGTCTTGGTTCAGCCATGAGAACCCATGACGGATATGATGCAGGAGATTCCTACGAGCGTGCGCAAGATGCTAGGGGGGGAATGCCAGAGTTGGAACTAATGGTATAGAGTCTAATGGAAGGAGATTTTAAGAGACTCTGCCAGACATTGCAGCTACCATGAGAAGCTTGATTAAAGCTCAGGAAGAGCAGCATCAGCTATGGGGGGAAATGCTAGAGTTGGAAATAATGATATAGAGTCTAATGGAAGGAGATTTTAAGAGACTCTGCTAGACATTGCAGCTACCATGAGAAGCTTGATTAAAGCCTAGGAAGAGCAGCATCAGCTGAATGCTGCTATGTTGCAAATTTTAATTGAGTTGCAAAGAAAGATGGACTTTGCGAAGGGAAGTCATGGCTTGAGGGACTGTGCAGCAGAGAAGGGGTTGATTACTTATGTTGGGTGTTTGTTGATGTCTTAGAAGTCAGGATAGCTCTAGTGCAAGTGTCCTTAGCTCTTCAGTGAGCCCACTAGCTTAGCAACCAACGTTTCCAGCTCTTGATATCCTGATAAACCCAACTCTATTGACTTGGTTATGTATTGCTGTGTACCCTTGGCATGATAAACCCAACTGTGTTGACTTGGCTGAGTTGTGTATCCTTGGCTACGTGTGAGCCTGCTAGTTTCCCATTACTCCTTATGCAATCATGCCCAGCTCGGGGGTGGAAGTGTTGCTGAGAGATTGATGAGCACACTGGCCTACGGTTGGGTGGAATGTTGCAGTGACGTAGTTGGTTCCTGGACAAGCTTTCCTGAAGATAAGTATTCTTGCACTTAGGTCCTTGCAACTATTATATTTTATGAATGAATACGATGAGTGCTTATATGCTGTGAATGTATGATGACATGTATTTGCTTCCGATGTATATTTATGTGAATTAGATATCTGCATATGTATATTGCATCTAGCATCTCTGTATGATTTTATCAGCATGCATTTTATATTACCTCAATGTTTATGCTCACGGGGCATGGTTTTTACTGAGTGCTTAGTTAGCATGTTCAGTCATGTCCTCTTCATCGGCCGGAGGGTTTGGGACATGACACCTCTCTTGGTGGCTATTATGCTTAGTCTGGGTTCCGTCTGATTGCTGAAGATTGCTCTTGCAAGGCGATTTTGTTCTTTCCTGGTCTGTGCTTAGAGGCACCTTGATTCTGAATTTTTGAGCCTTCTTTGGAGGTGTCTTATGTATGTCTTCTAGTGGCCCAACCTTATGAATTCCATAGGGGATCCTCCATTGCCTCTTCCTCCTTATCTCGATGCTTTCAAGAGATTAATTGCTTCTTGTGGCAAGAGGAAAGGGGGTCCATCTTGGAAAGTTGCCAAGAAAGTTGATATCCCTTCGGTTGAATTGCTTGCTGAATGGATCTGTCATATGACTTTAAATCTTGTTGAACATGGGCTCATCGGGAAATTCACAGGCCTCTGGCCTTCTCCAAAGGCCATTGATGGTTGGGTCCATAGAAACTGGAGGCCCTTAGTTTTTGAAGGCATCCGAAATCACTTTGTTGGAAGAGGTTATTATGTTTTTGTTTTTGAATTTGTAGAGGATCGTGACCTTATCTTTCGAAATGGTCCATACTTCATGGGCCCTCATGGGCTCTACTTGAACAAGTGGACCCCTGATTTTGACCCCACTCAAGATGTTTCGTTTGCTATCCCTGTTTGGGTAAGGCTCCTGCATCTTCCTTTACACTGCTGGAACTTAGAATCCCTTGAAACAATTGGGAACAAGCTTGGAAAATACATTGACAGGGCTGAAAGGAAAAACCAATTTTCATGCGTAAGAATATGTGTAGAAGTCGATTTGGAGACAGGCCTACCTAAGGAAATCAAGTTAATAGTTGCAGAGTGGTCTCATATACACAAGTTGGATTATGAACAAATTCCTTTCAAATGTATATATTTCCATGGTTATGGCCATTTTGCTCAAAACTGTAAGAAAAAATCAGAAGAGGAAATTGTAAATGAGAAAGATGACCAGTGGACCCAAGTCTAGAAAGCAGGAACTTCCAATTAGGTCCCTAGAAAGGAAGGCAAAGAAGGTAAAACTGTGAAACATGACTCTACTGTTGGGAAGAATCCTCCTATACGTTAGGCTATTGATATCCCCAAAGTTACTTCCAATGACTTTGTTGTCTGTAGCTCTTCTGAAGTTATCCTTGAAGAAGATGAAATGTAGCAATTCAATGGGCATGAGTTGGAATATGAAGTAAACATAGTATCAATGGATCAAGCTGGTCCATCTATTTTGGAACCTCCCTAGGTTGGAGATCCCTCCCATGTTTCTCCCCTTCTTATGCAGACATTGCTCGGAAGAAGCTGGCTGAAAGCTCTGGATCTTCTGATGATGATTCCATTGAGCAACTCTCCAAAAAGGTTGGTAGGAAGTCTAAGAAGGAGGTTTGGGAAGAAGAGGCCGAGAGGCTAAAGATGTAAGGAAGCCAGTCCACCATTGAAATGTTGTATGGGAGGAGCAAGAGAACCAGGCCCCCAAAGGGATTAATTACTCCCTCTCACATGGGTAAGTAATGCAGATAGTCTCTTGGAATTGCAGGGGACTGGGAACCCAATCAAAGCTGAAGCAGTCAAAGATTTAATGAGAATGGTGCGTTTTGAAATTCTCTTGCTCTAAGATTCTAAGATAGAGGAGGAAGCTCTCCTTCTCTTAAGTAAAAATAAATGCAAACTGAACGCTGAAAAAGCTGTTAGTGTGAGAGGCACATGTGGGGGAATAACAACTCTATGGTGTGATGAGAACTTTCAGTTAAAAAGATGGTTTTCCACCCAACAATAGATTTTTACAGAGCTCTATCATTTTTCAAGTAAGATCTCTTTAGCCCTTTTTAATCTCTATGTTCCAGTTGATTATATTGAAAAAAAAGAATGCTAGAAATCCTTATCAATCTTCCTAGAGTCCAACTCACCTCTAAATATAATAGTAGCAGGTGATTTTAACATTACATTAGCCCCAAATGAAAAAAAAGGTGGACTGTGAGGCAAGGATCATCTGCATGACATGGCAGAGGAGCTGATCCAAGTCTGGGATTTGATTGACTTAAATCCCAAGCTTGGGTGTTTTACGTGGACCAATCACAGAGTGGGTGCCGTAAGCATTTATTCCAGACTCGACCGATTTCTTGTTCACAACTCACTGATGGATGGGAAATCCATTATCTCATCTAAATTTTTACCCAATCTCACGTCATATCACCACCCAATTTCTTAGTTGTTTGAAAAAGAAGAGCAACTTGGGCCAATCCTGTTCCAGTTCATCCCTCTCTGGATCGAGAGAGATGGGTTTATGGACATTGTATCTCAGGCTTTGTCCTAATATGTAGTTGGATCTCCCACTTTTGTCTAGGAACAAAAATTGAAGAGCACCAAACTTGCATTGAATAAGTGGGTCAAAACACCTCTTTCTTCTCCTATGAGCAGTAGGAAAGAAAGAGTGTTCAAGTTATCTGCAATATAAATAGGAATGGAAGAACATGAAATTACCATTTCTCAATTAGCCCTGTAACAACTTGCCCAGTTTAACACTTCTTAATCTTTCAGACAGGAAGAGGAACATCTTAGGCTGAAGTCTCGAAGCCTCTAGTTGAAGGTGGGTGATAAGAACACTGCCTTATTCCATTGTCAATGTAGGGCTAGACTATCCCAAAATCATATTTCGGAAATCTCCACCGGTAAGGGGGACATCATTAAAGGTCAAGATCTTCTTAAATAGTCTGCTGGTAGGCATTTTCAGCTTTTGTTTCAGGATTATGGTCTCTCTGATGAGGAAGTATCTTCTGAATTTTTGGATAATGTTCCTTTTCTTGTCAGTGCTGAGGACAATTATGATTTAATAAAACCCATCTCTGAAAAGGAAATTGTTGATGTCATCTGGGCAATGGAGTTGGATAAAGCTCCTAGTCTAGATGGCTTTTCTTTTCATTTTTATAAAGTTTGTTGGCCCATTATCAAATCATATCTGATCCGTATGGTGACAGCCTTCCAAAAAAAAGAAAAAGTGGGAGGGTGTACTAACTCTACATTTCTCGCCCTTATCCCCAAGGAAGTCAATCCTTCTTCCTTCGACAGGTTTCGTCCTATTTCTTTGTGTAATGCTTCTTACAAGATTCTTGCCAAACTTCTAGCCAATAGATTTAAGCTCTTGCTAGGTAAGTTGATCTCTCCTCTCCAGGGGGGGGGTTCGTAAAAGGAAGAAATTTAGTGGATAATGTAATAGAAGTTCAAGAAGCTCTCCATTCAAGTTTCCAAAGGAAGGAAAAAAGGCATGTTAATTAAGTTGGATATGAAGAACGCCTTTGATCGAGTAAAGCTTCCCTTTCTCTATGATGTCCCGCTCTCTTTTGGTTTTTGCTCCGAGTTTGTAAACTTGATTAAAGCATGCACAGATAGGCCTTGGATTGCGCCATTAGTTAATGGAAGACCGACTAATTTTTTCAAAGCTACTAGAGGTCTCTGCCAAGGATGTTCGATGTCTCCTTTTCTGTAAATCTTAATGGCTGAAACTCTTAGCAGAAAACTCATAGTTGAAAAGGAAGTTGGTTACATCTTAGGCATTAATATTGCTAGGGGTGTGGACCCAATCAACCATGCTCTTTTCGCAGAGGACTATCTTATTCTAGGAGGGGCCTCTTCGAAGATTGGTTGGGAATTTAATGAAATTATTTAAAAGTTCTGCCAAATTTCAGGAGCATTGATTAACAAAAATAAAAGTGTTGCTTATGGCTGGAATGTAAATCATTCTACAATTCTTTGAATAACAGACTTCTTGGGCTTTCCTGGCTTTGATAAGTGGGAGAAGATAAATTATTTGGGGCTTCCCTTATCTCTTGGATTGTCCCCTCTTTCTCTTTGGATTGATGTGCTGGCTAAGTTTAAACCAAAAATCGCTTCTTGGGGTGGCCAGTGGTTAAACAAGACTGGAAAATTGATCTTGATCAAGGCAGTTCTTTCAGCATTTCCTATTTTCCAATCCTCTTTGTTGTTTTCCCCTAAGTCTATCTCGACTCATATTTCTAAACTATTGTGAGATTTTCTCTAGAATGGCGGTAAAGGAAGTCAAAATAAGATGCATTTGGTAAGCTAAGAAGTTCTTAAGAGACTTATTTCAGATGGTGGATTACATATTCGTGACCCTGGTTTGGCTAATGTGGTGTTGAGTGGAAAACTGATTTGCCAGTTATTCGTGGACAAAAAACACTGAGTCAACAATATTTTTCGAATGCAATACATTAAAGGTGGCTCACTGAGAAATATTACTTCTGCTAATACACCAATTGGCATTGCTATCTAGAATTCTTACAGAAAGGGTTTTGATTTTTTTAATCAAAAGCTATTAAGAATCCCCAGCAATGGGAAGAGGATCCTTCTCTGGGAGGATAAAATCTTCAGCAAATCTCCTCTTTCCTATGTCATTTTGGAAAACTGTCTGGTTTTCTCATTGTCTTCCAAAGGTTAATTTATTTTCGTGGCTGTTATTGAATAACAAGGTGCTGATAGGTGACAACCTTTTAAAACATGGCTACAATGGCCCTTTTTGCAGCTGTTTTTGCAAATCATCCTCGGAGATAGCTGATCATCTGCTTGTTGAATGGAATTTCTTTAAAAACGTTTGGGATTTGGTTCTTCACAGTGTTAACTGCTCATTTCCTATTCAAAATTCTATAAAATATTTTTATTCAACCTGGCATGATCGATGTCCACCGAAATCAAACTCTGTAATTCTGAACAAAAATTAGCACTCGATCCTGAAATTCACGTGGTAGTCTCTATGGCTAGCAAAAAATAACTGCATTTTTAATGAATATATCCCAATCTCCCAGATCTTGGAATTCAAATCCAAATCGTGGTTTGCTGAATCTATTGGAAAAACTTGCCCTCTTCTACCCTGCCAACTTCATTGTGGTTGGGTTCTTGTCCTCAAGTTGTTGGAAAAAAATTGATTTATGTCAAACCTGTCAGTCTTCCTTTCTGGAGGTTTTGTGGGAATAAAGATGCATTTAAATAATTTTGGACGAGTTCATCTTTAGCGACAATTTTATTTGATGGTGCTTCCAAGGGGAATCCTGGGCCCTCTGGAGCTGGGGGCTTGGTTTTCTCTCCTGACATATTGACTAAATTCAGTTTTAGCTGGGGACTTGTAACCATGTCAAACAATCAGGTCGAAAGCTACAACCTCCTCATGGCGAGTCAGTTTGCTAAGGAGAAAGGATTCAAGTCCATTCAAATATTTGGTGATTCTGAGATCCTTGGAGACAACTGATCATCTGCTTGTTGAATGCAATTTCTTTAAAAAAGTTTGGGATCTGGTTCTTCACGGTGTTAACTACTCGTTCCTATTCAAAATTCTGTAAAATATTTTTATTCAGCCTGGCATGATCGATGTCCACTGAAATCAAACTCTGTAATTCTGAACAAAAATTAGCACTCAATCCTAAAATTCACGTGGTAGTCTCTATGGCTAGCAAAAAATAACTACATTTTTAATGAATATATCCCAATCTCCCAGATCGTGGAATCCAAATCCAAATTGTGGTTTGCTGAATTTATTGGAAAAACTTGCCCTCTTCTACCCTGCCAACTTCATTGTGGTTGGGTTCTTGTCCTCAAGTTGTTGGAAAAAAATTGATTTATGTCAAACCTGTCAGTCTTCCTTCCTGGAGGTTTTGTGGGAATAAAGATGCATTTAAATAATTTTGGATGAGTTCATCTTTAGCGAGAATTTTATTTGATGGTGCTTCCAAGGGGAATCCTGGGCCCTCTGGAGCTGGGGGCTTGGTTTTCTCTCCTGACATATTGACTAAATTCAGTTTTAGCTGGGGAATTGTAACCATGTCAAGCAATCAGGTCGAAAGCTACAACCTCCTCATGGCAAGTCAGTTTGCTAAGGAGAAAGGATTCAAGTCCATTCAAATATTTGGTGATTCTGAGATGCTGATAAAAGCTTTAAATTCAGCTAATAGCTTGAATAAATCTACCTTGAATATATTGATGTAGAGAATTCAGATTATATTGAAATAATTTGACATGGCTGATTCTTTCCACATTCTCTGGGATTTAAACAATCTTGCAGGTGCCTTAGCTAACAAAGCATGTCTTCTTCCTCAAGGATTTCTTAGCATTAACAGGGAACCCAGTTATTTCCATCCTATTCCGTAATTGTGCTTCATGCAGTTGTAATTTGTTTTAATGGGTGATCCCCTCCCTCTCTGTAAGGATTTGTGCAGTCTCTGGCCCTTCCCAAATATGTAAATAGGATGATTGGTATTTGACAAAAAAGACCCGTGACCTTCCTCAAAATAAAATTACTCGTTTGAGTGAAAAAAAAAAAAATTGACACTCTTCTATTTTTCATTAATCTCTGAGTTATCTTAAAGGCTGAAGATGATCTTGTTGACAACAAAAAAGCACTGAAGGTGGCACAAGAATATCATGTTATAACATTATTATTCATGAAAAAAGGTTGTTACATGTTTGGTAGAATGTTCATTTATGTTAGGAATTGAATTAAATTTTCAAATACTGATGAGAGTTGATTTTGCAGAATCAAGTAGTGACATCCCCAACGCTCTATTTGATCCAACACCAGCATGTCTTGGTTTTTTCTTTGCAATCAAAAGTTTATGCATGAAAATGAAAACCATATTAAACTTCTAAGTGACTTTCTGGTCCTTGCTTGCGTAGAAGTTCGTAAAGAAAATTTTCAAAATGTTTGATAAAATCTGTTGATTAATGTTTCATTTTTAGTATTTTCCTACATCTAATATTTAGTTTGTTCTTTCTTTTCTGCTTTTATCAAAATAAGGGTAACCTTCCCGACTATTTTACCTTAAGCTAGTAAAATTTGAAGGACCTAAGTGATTTTCTTGATGACATATATTGAATTATGGAGAGTATATGATGCATACTGAAGTGTTTTAATTACAAATTTTAATTTTATGATATGATGATTACATTTACTTTCCATATTTTGTATTTTTTGGAGAGACAAGGCTTAATGGATGTTATGAAAGGTTCAAAAGGGGCCTACGCTATTAGTACTCTTATTATTCTTAATTTATCATATTATAATTATCTCGCCTAAATATCTTAACTACTCCCTAATTATCTAAACTTATTTCTTCAAGAATAAAGAGGGAGGCACAAGGAGTTTTAAGGGAAAGAGTTGGAGAGGAAGGATTTTTGATAAAGGGTATCTCTTGATAAATTTGAGACTCTTCTATTTTTCATTAATCTTTGAGTTATCTTAAAGGCTGAAGATGATCTTATTGACAACAAAATAACACTGAAGCTGGCACAAGAAGATCATGTTATAACATTATTATTCATGAAAAAAGGTTGTTACATGTTTGGTAGAATGTTCATTTATGTTAGGAATTGAATTAAAATTTTCAAATACTGATGAGAGTTGGTTTTGCAGAATCAAGTAGTGACATCCCCAATGCTCTATTTGATCCAGCACCAATCTATCTTGGTTTTTTCTTTGCAATCAAAAGTTTATGCATGAAAATGAATACCAATAGTGACTTTCTAGTCCCCACTTGCCTAGAAGTTCGTAAAGAAAATTTTCAAAATGTAACTTAGAGATATTTTTAATAAAATTTGTTGATTTATGTTTCATTTTTTGTATTTTTCTACATCTGATATTTAGTTTGTTCTTTCTTTTCTGCTCTTATAACGTGTTCTATATTGAGTTTTTTCTTTTAGCATTCTCATAAATTTTTACTTAATTTTATCTCTCATTATCAAAGAAATTGATGTTGATGTAAATAGGATTTAATATCAGGGTAACCTTCCCGACTATTTTACCTTAAGCTAGTAAAATTTGAAGGATCTAAGTTATTTTCTTGATGACATATATTGACTTATGGAGAGTATATGATGCATACTGAAGTGTTTTAATTACGAATGTTAATTTTATGATATGATGATTACATTTACTTTCCATATTTTGTATTTTTTGGAGAGACAAGGCTTAATGGATGGTATGAAAGGTTCAAAAGGGGTCTAAGCTATTAGTACTCTTATTATTCTTATTTTATCATATTATAATTATCTCGCCTAAATATCTTAACTACTCCTTGATTATCTAAACTTATTTATTCAAGAATAAAGAGGGAGGCACAAGGAGTTTTAAGGGAAAGAGTTGGAGAGGAAGGTTTTTTTTATAAAAGGTAGCTCTTGATAAATTTGAGACTCTTCTATTTTTCATTAATCTATGAGTTATCTTAAAGGCTAAAGATGATCTCGTTGACAACAAAAAAGCATTGAAGGTGGCACAAAAATATCATGTTATAAGATTATTATTCATAAAAGAAGGTTGTTACATGTTTGGTAGAATGTTCATTTATGTTAGGAATTCAATTAAATTTTCAAATACCGATGAGAGTTGATTTTGTAGAATCAAGTAGTGACATCCCCAATGCTCTATTTGATCCAGCACCAACCTGTCTTAGTTTCTTCTTTGCAATAAAAAGTTTATGCATGAAAATGAATACCATTTTAAACTTCTAAGTGACTTTCTGGTCCTCACTTGCATAGAATCTAAGTGACTTTCTGGTCCTCACTTGCATAGAAGTTTGTAAAGAAAATTTTCAAAATGTAACTTAAAGATATTTTTAATAAAATCTGTTGATTTATGTTTCATTTTTAGTATTTTTCTACAGCTCATAACTAGTTTGTTCTTTCATTTTTGTTGTTATAATGTGTTCTATATTGATTTTTTTCTTTTAGCATTCCTGTAAATTTTTACTTTATTTTATCTCTCATTATCAAAGAAATTGATGTTGATGTAAATAGGATTTAAAATCAGGGCAACCTTCCAGAATATTTTACCTTAAGCTAGTAAAATTTGAAATCGTTGGTCTTAGTATTTTCATTCCTTTGCATTAACAGGTGGTACTATTGCAGGTATGTGGACCACTTCTGATGGATTTCATTATGTAAATTTCCTTAAGTTTGCATGAATTGCATGGGATTATGATCAATGTGGATGGTTCTATCCCTTCCTAGGATGTAATGTTTGCATTGTCAACATGATTGCACAATGGAGTACATCTCCTTGTCATACGTGGGATACCGACAAACAAAATTAGAGAGTGTCTCGATATGATAGGACATTGGATGTCCATGTTGAGTGAGAACAAAACTGATAGCATAGTAAGAGGCATCTATCTCAATCTCAAAAGGTTGTTGCATATCTAGAAAAGCAAGGACTGGAGTCGAGCAGAAGCATTGTTTCAAATCCTTAAATGCTTTATATTGTTGCACACCCCAATAAAACTTGGCTTTGGTTCCACCCTTAGTCACTTGGCTCAAGGGAAAATCAATATGGGTGAACCCCAACGCAAACCTTTGGTAAAAGATGGCGAGACCTAAGAATTTGCATAGCTCTAATAGAATCATTGGGGCTCACCAATCATGAATCACTTGGATCCTAGATGGCCACACATACACTCCATTTTCATCCATTATGTATGCTAGATATTGAATTCTCTCCATGCCCAATGAACATTTCTCCAAATTGGCATATAACTTGTGTTGTGGTAGGGTGCTTAGGACCTGTTTAATATGCTACAAATGCACCACCCATGTTTTGTTAAAGATGAGGACGTCATCCAAATACATGACCAAAAAGGAGTTTGTGAATCACTACAATATACCATCCATCATCCTCATGAATGCTGTTGTAACATGAGTCAATCCAAAAGGCATGACCAACCACTCAAAAAGGCCTTCTTTATACTTGAAGGATGACTTCCGTAAATCACCTTGCTCAATAAAGACCTAGGTGAATCTTGACTTCAGGTCAATCTTGTTGAAGAACTTGACACCTTTGAGTTGATGAAGAAGATCATCAATATTAGGGATTGAGCATTGGTTCTTGACAATGATATTGTTCTGTAATGACCCAATTTGAAAGTTCCAACAAAGGCACAATTTGAGGAAAAAATGCCTTGACAAGTCTTGAATCTAGGGGATTCAAATGGCACAAGAGGTCTAGAATTGGTTAGGGTCTGATATGGGGAGTCTTAGGACCGCTCAATGGACTCTTTGAAAATTTTATGACAGGTTATAGATATCTGCAACTTGATTTTAGAACATTGGAAAAAGTAATAAAATTACTAGTGATTTATGGTGCAATTCCCCCTAGGTTATGGACCAAAATGGCTCTCCAACTCCTATGCAACCCTCCTAGATTGTCAAACAGAGTATGGGGATTTTTATTAGACTTCATTTACTTTGATTTTATATGGTTAATAGTTCTGCAACATAGGTTTAAAGCTTCATATTCAAATGCATAAATTCAAAGGTATTTGCTTAAGGGAAATGACATGTAAATGCTCAACTTTGACTCACAAATGGTGTAAATAATGGTTCAAAACAAATAAAAATGATTATATACCATTAATAGCATGTAAATATCTCACTAAAAACATATAAAATCAGATCCAAGTCACAACATACATCAGATATACAACTCCACTGAAATGGGAAATCAACACATGGAAACTAGTTACACCAAAGCTTGGAAATGTGGACATTTTCATATGTATTTCTTCTGATTTTGACTAAAAAAGAAGATGAGGAAAATATTTTAGAGCCATAAATAATCCAACCATTCTTGGGAATCAACTCAACTGGACTCAATGGGGTGCAACCACCATTCACACAAGTATGCCATCATAGATAAATATGGAAATATTGAAGTAGGGATTGAGAGAATGAGAGGAAAGATGGGCCACGGACAGTAGAATCCTCCTATATTCAGTAAAAAAACTCCATTAAGATATAAATTAGAGGTCAGGGTTGCCTCTCCCACAACCAACTTGGGTGAGAATCTCGGTCTCTCGAAATTGGCTCACTAGCAGGGTAAGTGAGCACTCACTGTGTAATGGACAAGATAGTGCTTTCCAAAATTCCAAAGGCAAATTATCAAATGATAAAAATATATTATAATTCTTCATGAAATATTTTTATAACATTCCTAAGGTCCTCTAAGGTTGAATTCACTCCCATAGGATTCCTCCAACTCATCCTTGGTGTTTAGTAACCTCCATGACACTTGTCCTTCTCCTCAACCCTTCATCTTCCTCCAAATTCGAATGTTTGCCACCAAAACCAAAATGTGCCCTCTTAGAGGATATTTTTAGCCCTGACATGTAATATTTTCATAGGTCTGCAATCAGGTCTGAATTTTCATAGAATCTTCCATCAATGTTGTCGTAAAACACATGGAATCTCTCTCCAAGTGGCACCTAGTTTCTTCCTAGCCTATTCCTATTTTATGGGGAGTTGCTCCTCTTCATCCATTTGAATATTTGGGCTCATGATATTTCACTTGACACCTCTTCAAATTCCAAGAATGTTCCATTACTCACAATTTTGAATTTGGGGTTAAGCCATGACATGTGTAAGGAAGATTCTAGTCACCCAAGGTCTCCATGAACTTCCAAATGTCCTTATGAAGCAATGCATATTTATTTTCTCCATATTTATTATTTTTATGACCCAATTTAATGTTTAAATGACAAAATAATGTTCTCTTGGGTCCCATAGATCCCTTATTGCAATATCTAATGCCTCCTCCCCAACGTAGGGAACTAGTAGGTGGGTGAAACATTGTCAACTAGTAGTCTCATTGAGATGGGGACATGACAACCCTCCCCACCCAATATTCCTTGTCCTCAAGCAATGCCAAGTTTGTATGTTTCAAAATTTTTTCCTCTTCCCAAGTGGTTTCCTCACTAGGAAAATCCCTCCATTGTACCAAGTATTATTTTATTATTCTGCTTAATCTCCTCTCCCTTGTTTTCAAGATTCTGTCTGGAATGAGAAAAAGTCATCCTTCATCATCCAAAGGAGGTAAAGTATCTGAAACTGAAATATGCTAACCTATAACCTTCTTTAGACATGAAACATGAAATATTTTATGATTTTTACTTCCCATGGGAAGCTCCAGTTCATAGGCCACTTATCCAACCTTTCGAATAACTTTGTAGGGACCATAAAACCTTGGTTTGAGTTTTTTCAGAACCTTTACCCTTTATGGTGGTTTTTTTGTAGGGATGCAACCTAAAATACACCAAGTCATTCACTTGGAAGTGCTTCTCCACTCGATGTTCATCTGCATATTATTTTGCTGATTTTAGGCGACCTACAAGTTATCTTTCAAATCCTTCATAATTTCTTGACTTTATTCAATCCAATGTTTAGCCTTTGGAGCTCTACAATCAGAAACATTGTGGTTAATAAAAGTGGATGCATCGTAACCACAAATTTCTTTGAAAGGAGACATGTCGATGGACATATGAAGAGTAGTATTGTAATAAAACTCACACAAATGCAACCATTTTATCCATGCTTTTTTCTGCCTACTAACATAGTTCCTCAAGTAGCATTCCAACCATTAATTCACCCTCTCTATTTGGCCATCATTTTGTGGATGATATATTGTGCTAGGTTTCAAATTAGTCCCCACCATTTTGAAGAGTTCTTGCCAAAATGCACTAAAAATTCTGCTATCTCTGTCACTAACAATTCTCTCAGGAAGCCCATGCAATATGAAAACTTATTTAAAAATTAGTTGAGCCACTTGTGCAGTAGTAAAAGTGGTAGTAACAACAAATAAATGATCAAATTTAGAGAGCCTATCCACCACCACAAATATGCAATCCTTACCAAACACCTTGAGCAAACTAGTGATGAAGTCCATGGAAATTCTCTCCCATTTTTGTTCTAGAATAGGTAAGGGATGTAAGAGGCCATATGGATGAATTTTCTCCACTTTATTTTGCTGACATGTGGGAAATTCATTAACGTACTCCAGAAAATCAACATTCAACCCTTTCCATGAGAATATTTCCCTCAACGTTCGGTATGTTTTGAAGAAATCGAGGTGACTCGCTAGAGGAGAATCATGAGCTTTCTTTAAAATTTCCTCCTTCAAACTCGAACTAGGGACCAAATAAATTATATCTTTGTAGTAGGTGATTCTTTCCAACAGCTTATACCTATCATCATGGTTAGCCCCATCAAAAATTTCACAAGAAAACTTATCCTTGGCATACTCTACTTCTAATGTGGCTTTCCAATTTTCTGCTACATCCATTAGAGAAATAGAAGGTATTCTAGAGAAGGCATCAGCTACCACATTATTTTTCCCTTCACATATTCAATACCAAAGTCAAATGCTTGAATCTTACTAGCCCACTTTTGCTTCCTTTCATTTAGATCCTTTTGAGTGAGGAAGTACCTTAATTTGTTATGGTTAGTTTTGACCACAAATTTGTTTCCCATCAAGTATTGTTTAAAATTGATCAAAGCATGCATGATGGCTAACATTTCTTTATAAAAAATGGTGTAAATATTATCATGTGGTTGTAGCTTCATACTCTCAAAAGCTACCGGGTGTTGTCCTCATTTTAATACTGCTCCAATGACCTCTCCCGATGCATCACATTCTAAGACGAATGGTTTAGAAAAATCAGGCAAGGCTAGAATAGGACAATTGCTTATTACCTATTTCATTCTCTGGAAATATTTTTCAACCCCTTCATGCCGTTGGAAATCATATTTCATTTTCAAATCAGTGAGAGGTGAAGTGATTTGGGAGAACTCCTTCAGAAACTTTCTATAGTAGGTGCAAATTCCAACGAATCCTCTCAATTCAGTGAGATTTTTGGGATGAGGCCATTCTATAATGGCTCTTATTTTCTCCACATCCATATTCACACCATCTTTACCAATGATGTCTCCAAGATAAAATATCTCTATCAAACCAAACTCATATTTTGACAGCTTAGCAAACAAAGATTGATCATGCAGAATTTTTAATACCTCTTCTAGATGATGCAAAGGTTCATTCCAAGTTTTGTTGTAAATAAGAATGTCATCAAAGAAAACTAGTACAAACTTATGAATTTTCTTGTGGAAGATATTTTTCATGCAAGATTGGAATTTGATAGGTGCATTTGTCAAGCCAAAGGGCATGGCAACAAACTCAAAGTGATCATAGTGGCATCTAGAAGCAGTCTTTGGTATGTCTTCTTCCCTCATTCGAATTTGATGATAGCCAGATCTAAAGTCAATCTTTGAGAAGAACTTGGCTCCATAGATCTCATCCATGAGCTCATCAACCCTTGGGATGGGATATCTATTCTTCACTAACTTCTTATTCAATTCTCTAAAATCAATGCACATCCTCAAAGTTCCATCCTTTTTCTTTACTGTAACAACTGAAGAAGCATATGGGATGGAACTCGGCCTTATGAGACCCAACTCCAAGAATTATTTAATGGAATACTCAATCTCATCTTGAATCCTTTTGGGGTGTCTATAGGGCTTCATTTTGAGAGGTTGTGTTCCTATCTCTAAATCAATGATATGCTACACCCCTCTATTTGGTGGTCTTCCTGGGGGAAGGTCTCCAAAAACCTTCTCATACTTACTCAATAATTGATCTACCTCTTTATTATGTTTGGTAACATTCAAGTGAGGTTTAGGAGATTTAATTAAATATCCAAGAGTAGATTCTATATCTACATGCTTCAAGACAGACCTCATACTATGAGAGGACACCACTTGATTAGGGTAAGTGTGCAATCCCCTCAAAAATATGGGTTTCCCTTTTGAATTTTTGAACCTTATTTCAGGTACTTAGTAATCCACTGTATGATCCCTAAAGAATAAAACCGTTGTACTCCCAAAACCACATTTGTACTAGCCACATTCACTACATAAAAATTGTCAGTGACAGTATGATTTCCTATAGTAACTTGAAGCTTTGGAATCCATTTAGTGCAGTCCACGGAATTGTTACCTGGAACGATGACTGTGAAACCATCAAAAGTTTCATCTTGTAGCTTTATCCTCACCACCAAGGCCACATCTATGAATTTATGAGTGGCTCCTTCATCCACTAGAACCATGACCTTTTGGCCTTTTATGTTACCTTTGAGCCTCAAGGTGTGGAATCTAGGTACACCTGAGAGTGATACAATTTTTCCTATCTCAGTAGTGGGTTCTTCTTCTTCTGTTGTTTTATACCCCTATTCTTGGGCTGCAAGTTGTTCTTCCTCCTCCTCCTCCTCTTCATCATCTTCATATAAAAATTCAATGTAGTGTGCCTTCCCCTTTGCACACTTATGTCCTGGAACCCAAGGTTGTTGGAATGTGAAACATAAATTCTTTCTTCTAAGTTTCTTTGCTTGGTCCTCATTTATTTTCTTTGGAAAATGAGTCATTTTTCCATGGTTTATTTCCTTCCTTGAATTTGGAATGGAAATTAGGCTAGGGGGGGGCGGGGTGCGCGGGGGGGTATTTGGTTATTGGCAACATGTTTTGCAAATCTTTTGTCAAATTCATGGCATCCTTCAATGTAATTGGCTTGTGGGATTTCACGAGCCCTCTCAAAGGTTCTGCCAATCCTTACAGTAAATAATAAAACCAACCTATCCATAGATACATCAGAGACCATTACCAAATTATTTTCAAATTCTAAAATTTATGTTTCAGGAGTTCCAACTTGCTATAATTGCGATAGTTCCTTGAAAGGAAGTTTGGGGTCTTTCCTCTCAAACCTCTCCATTAATGTACTAGAGAAACCTTCATAAGATAAAATATGATCATGTCCCATTGTTTTAAGTGAATGGAACCACCAATAACTAGCTTCCCTTCAGGATGTAAAATGGCCATTTTAATGTATCTTCTTCAACCATAGGATTTAACTGAAAATACTCTCTTAATTTTTGCAACCAAGTACTAGCAAACATTTGTGTTGAACCATGAAAGGAAGGAATCATTACTTTTCCCATGGTGTATTTTAATTCATGATTAATAGGAGGTTCCCTATTCCCACTTCCTCCTTTCTTAAACTAGAGAGAGGCTTTAATGAACTTATCGAAAGGTAGGACTTTCCTACATTCGTCACTTAGTTGCTGCCAATCATTTGTTGCTTCCCTCACATCATAAGTAGTGTAAGGGCCTTCCTTGGACTCTAAAAACTTAGGTATTGCAGGTCCATTCCTAGAATTGAACTTATGGGGTCGGTTATGAGGTCCAATCTATGAAAAAATGGCTTCCCCATTGGTCTTCTTCTCAACATGAGGTGAACCACTACTACTCCCGAGTGTTGACTTGCCCCCAAGTTGGCTAGACAAAAATTTGAATACTTATATAAAATGTTTGGCCATATATTAAATAAATGATTTAATGAATGTATTAAGGTCCTCATTAATTTATTTTTCATCCATATCTATCAGTCCTAGTTTTGCCTTAATCTCCTCGTAAAAAAAACTAACTTCTCCACTTTCTTCCCTTTCACTGTTAATGTCTCCAGTAACAGTGTCTAATGGAGGAAGGTAATAATTTGGAAACATGAATATATACTCCTAAAAGGTGTTATTATCATGCTCTTATACCACTGTAATGACCCAATTCAAAAATTCCCAACAAAGACAAAAATTGGGGAAAAAATTGCCTTAACTAGTCTAAAATCTAGGGGATTCGAATGGCACAAGAGGGTCTCAAATTGGTTAGGGAATGATATGGGGAGTATTAGTACCACTAAATGGAATATTTGATAACTCTATTACATGTTATAGACATCTGCAACTCTATTTTGGAACATTGGTAAAAATAGTAAAATTACTAGTAATTTATGGTGCAATTCCCCCTAGGGTATGGGCAGAAATGGCTGTCCAAATCCTATGCGAAACTCCCAAATTTTCAAAAAGAGTATGGAGAATGTTATTATACTTAATTTTATTTAATTTTATATGGTTAATATTTTTTCAACAAAGGTTTAAATCTTCATATTCGAATGCATAAATTCAGTGGTATTTGCTTAAGGGAAATGACATGTAAATGCATAACTTTGACTCACAAAAGGTGTAAATAATGGTTCAGAACAGAGAAAAATGAATATATATGATTAAAATCATGTAAATATCTCACTAACATGATATAACATCAGATAGAAGTTGCAACATACATCAGATATACAACCCCATTGAAATGGGAAATCAACACATGGAAACTAGTTACAACAAAACATGGAAATATGGAAATTTGCATATGTATTTCTACTGATTTCAACTTAAAAAGAGGATTTGGAACATATTATAGAGCCATAAATAATTCACACATGCTTGGGCATCAACTGGACTCAATGGGGCACAACCACCATTCACACAAGTGCCCCATCATAGAGAAATATAGAAATATTGAAGTTGGGATTGAGAGAATGGGAGGAAAGATGGGTCACAAACAGTAGAAGCCTCCTATATGAAATCAAAAAATCCATTAATATCCAAATGAGAGGTCAAGGTGGCCTCTCTCACAACCAACTTGGATGAGAATCTCACTCTCTTGAAATTGGCTGACTAGTAGGGTAAGTGAGCACTCGCCGTGCAATGGACAAGCTAGTGCTTTCCAAAATGCCAAAGGAAAGTTATAAAATGATCAAAATATATTCTAATTCCTAATTAAATATTTTTATATCATTCATAATGTCCTCCAATATTGAATTCACTCACATAGGCTTCCTCCAACTCATCCTTGATATTTAGTAACCTCCATGACACTTGTCCTTCTCCTCAACCCTTCATCTTCCTCTAAATTTGAATGGCTCCCACCAATCCTCAAATGATCCCTCTTGGAGGATATTTTAGCCCTGGAATTTCATAATGTCACAGGTCTGCAATCAGGTCTACAATCAGGTCTGTCTTTTCATAGAATCTTCCATCATTGTTGTCATAAAATGCAGGGAATCTCTCTCCAAGTGGCATCTAATTACTTCCTATCCTCTTCCTCTTATATGGGTACTTACTCCTCTTCACCCATTCAAATCCTTGGTATCATGATATGTCACTTGACACCTCTTCACCTTCCAAGAATGTTCCATTACTCATAATTTAAAATTTGAGGTTAAGTCATGACATGTGTAAGGAACAATCTAGTCACCCAAGGTCTCCACGAACCTCCAAATGTCCTTATGAAGCAATGCCACTTTATTTTCTCCATATTTATTATTTGTATGACCCAATTTAATGTGTAAATGACAAGCTAAGGTTCTCTTGGTTCCCATAGATCCCTTATTGCAATATTTAATGCCTCCTCCCCAACCTAGGTAACTAGTAGGTGGGTGAAACGTTGTAAACTAGTAGTCTCATTGAGATGGGGACATGACATGTTCAAGGCTTTGTAATCAATGCAAAGTCACCATGTCCCATCCTTTTTCTGTATTAACAAAATCGGGCTCCTGTAAGGTGAAAAGCTTCAGCAAATGTGTCCCTTTTGGACGAGCTCTTAAATTAATGTTTTATTTCCTCACCCCTTTAGGTGAGGCAAAGATATCTCTATATTATTCTACAATATTGTCAACCTAATTCAACTTTGTAGAGGGGTATCACACTG
>LPNX010810541.1:7594-23201 GCA_001517045.1 Pseudotsuga menziesii | reverse complement strand
CCTCCCTCCACCACTCTCTCTCTATCACTCATCCCCCCCCCTCTCTCTCTCTCTCTCTCTCTCTATGTGTGTGTGTATCCCCTCCCCTTCTCTCTTTATATATCTATGTGTCTGTGTCAATCCCTCACCCCCCCTCTCTCATAGTATCTCTCCACCTTCTATATACCTCCCTTGCTATCCCTCCCTCCATATCACTCTGTATATCATTCAGCCCCCTCCCTCCCTCTTTGTCACTCACCCATCCCTCCCTCTCTCCCACACAATCTTTATGTGTGTGTGTGTGTGCCCCTCCCTCACTTCCCATATCTCATAATCTCTCTCCGCCTTCTCTCTACTTCCCTCACTATCCTTCCCTCCATCACTCTCTCTCTATTTCTCCCCCCCCCCTCCCCCTATGTCGCTCACCCATCCCCCTCTCTCCCACATAATATTTGTGTGTGTGTGTGTGTCCCCTTCTCTCAAAAAATCCCTCTATCTCTCCCTTTGTCTCCACCTTCTATTTACCTCCCTCTATCAATATCTCCCTCCTTTCTCCCTTAATTACCAACCTTATGTGCAATTATTCGTCTCTCTCCCTATCTCAACTTGTACCCCTCCCTCCTTATCTCTTTTCACCCTCCCTCTCCGTGTTTCTCTCTTTCAAAACCTCCCTCTCTCTCCATCTCTCAACCCTCCACCCTATGTATTTGACACCATCTCTCTCTCTCTACATGTGTGAACCTGCCCCTTTCTCTCCTTGTGCCTACCCCCCTGTAACCCCTCACACACACACACCTTCTATCACTCCCTCAATATCTCTTTCCTTCACTCTATTTCCATCCCTCCCTTACCCCCCCTCCTTCCTCTATGTCTTATTGTCTCTCACACTCTCCACATCTCTCTCTCTCTCTCTCTCTCTCTCTCTCTCTCTCTCTCTCTCTCTCTTCTTTTATGCTTTCAACTTATCCCTTCTCCTCAACCCCCTACCTCACTATGACCCCTCATTAGAGGAAATTTCGACTCAAAATGGGCCTTTTAACCATAATTCAAATTCCATGGCATCATGTCTTAGCCAATGAAATTGCTTTAAATCTAAAATACCGTATAGGTATTAAACAAATTTTTAATATAAATTTAGGGATAGGTATCACAAAAAAAACTACTTTTTTTATTTTTATTTTTGACATATCTCTCTGTGATTTTACTCAAATTTCGATTGGGAGAGCTCGTTGGATGCGAAATTAAATTCCGCATCCAATGAGTACCCACTCGGCATACTTTTTACGGACCCCTCTACCCCAAAAACAATAAATACCTGAAAAAACGTGATGATGATGTCATCATCATGTTTTTTTAGATATTTATTGTTTTTGGGGTAGCGGGGTCCATCAAAAGTATGTGTATTGGGTACTCGTTGGATGCGAAATGCAAACTCTCTCGATCGAAATTTGAGTGAAATCACAGGGATATATGTCAAAAATACGAACAAGAAAAGTAGTTTTTTTCTTTTCTTCCTCCAAAATTAATAAATATTATTTTGTTATTTTTCTTAGGAGGCCCATTTTGAGTTGAAATTTCCTCTAATGATTCTCTTTTTTATCGCATTTAATTCCCATCTCTTCAATTTCCCCCTCCACCTCTCTCCTCCAACACATCCTATTCCTCCTCTAATACTCCATATCCACCTTTCCATTCACCAATCCTCTCTCTCATCAAACCATCTCCCACTTCCTCCGCTCCACCTTATCCCCCTTCATCACTCAAGTCTCGTGTACTGCTTCTAAACCTATACGTCTTCAACACCTCTTCTCCTCCTAATAATTCTCTCAATCCCCACTCCCCTTCACCCTTGTAACCCATAATGTTCCCATTTCATTCATCTTTCTCCACTTAAATTTACAACATCCTCATAGGACCTTGACCCTTCCCCACCCCCTCTCAACTATTAACCATCCCCACTTGAACTGCAAACATCTTCCTTGAACTGCAAACATCTTCATAGGCCTTTGACCCTTCCCCACCCCCTCTCAACTATTAACCATCTCCGCCTGAACTCCCAACATCCTCCTAGGCCCTTGACCCTTCCGTACCCCCTATAAAATATTATCCATACATTTGATATATTACATATAGTGCTAGATTTTTAGCTCTTCAAAACGTGTGCGCGTTATAGAACTACATAACATGTGCACGTTTTTTAGTTCTATAACACACACACGTTTTGTAGTTCTATAACACACGCGCATTTTGTAGTTCTATAACGCGCACGCATTTTCCAATTCTACAAGGGCGAGAGATGTAATTTGAATTTAAACATGCCAATTCACTTGCTTGCATGTCACCAATAGTCCTATGTGTATGGTATGGATTTTTCTTCGGTAATACCAAACCTGTGCTATGGTAAATGATAAACCATAGCTAATTGGGCATTTCTTCCATTTTATGAAGAATTCGTTGTTTACGCACTCGTATTTTTTTGTAAGTAAAAGTATTCACATTATATTAACAACATTGAAAGTCCTTACATAACAACATTACTGAGCCTATCATCATCATATGGAAGATAATAGCACAATCCCTTCCTCCAAAATTCACGAACCCAAAATCTCTTACCCCATTCCCACATAAACCCAAAAAGAAGATACAGACTTGGTTCCCATCAAACCCCCTGCCTGCAGGAACAAGCATTCATCCTCCAAGCCATCCTGAGACAAAACTTATCTAAATTGACATCTTGCGACAATTATTGTAGGAAAAAACCAGGCCCATAAGTCTGTACAACTTAACCTTACAGAGATCAGAAATAAAAGAAACACAAAGAGACTAATAACATGACCCTACCCAAACTAGCCATTTAGATAAATTATAATAAAATATAAGAAAGGTCCTGCCCACCACCTTGACTGGTACCCTAAAATCTCGTTTCGGCGCTCCAAGAGGAGGGGAAGGCGAATATTGGAAGCCCATGTGAGAGATAAGGAAATCCACTTTTGCTTCCTCGCGCTTGACAACCACTGAGATAGAAAAATTCCATGGATGTTGAACGCTATCCCACATTTCAACATTTTTCCTATCCCACTCCGCCCGACCAACTAAATTCTTCATCAACCAATACACCGCCATTGTCTTCTCATATTGACTTACATGTCCAACCGCATGACGCGGGTCGAGGATCCATTCCTTAGCCTTCTTACACTCCTCCCTCAAATTTTGGTGGTCCAACTCCCGCCAAAGATTCTTCTCCATTTTTGCGATGTGGTTTTGGATCTCCAGGGGCAGTTCTAGTTCGTAGATATGATATTCCCAAAGATCTTGTCTTTGCACCCTCGACAATCGCTTGGGAACTTCTGGTTGATCAGACAACTGTTTACCTCGACTCTTACCACCCTCCATATTTTTCATACTAGCACAATTCAACAAATTCCAGAGTTTAGCACAAGGAGCATAAGGGAAAACAAACAACAATTTCATGTCTCTCGCTCCACCACCCTGCTTCCTGCTAAATAACATCTTCCTTCCCTTAGTCATTACGTTCACATGCCAGGCTATGATGCTGCCTTTCTGTTCCACTTTTCGTAAATGGATATTTTCATTTCTACATTTAACGTTTCCACTTATAGTCTTCATATCAATTTGTACCTCCCACCGTCAACTGGGCTTATTGTATGAACACGCCGGATTTTATTCAGGAGGTGCCTGGTCATTACTTAAGATAAGCGATCTCCATCACACATCTCCATGTGCTAGCATGATCTACCACATGCATGGTGTCCCATCCTGACATCCACCTAGAGATTATCCTTGTCCTGTGCTTCAAGAAACTTACCCCTATCGTGGTCAGTCCCATCCGGGTTCAAGTCCCAATCCTTTGCTCTTACGGCCCTACGCGTGTTAACTCCAAGGTTTTCTAAGTTGTCCGCAACTTTTTTTCCTCCCCGCCTTACATCAGAAAACTGTACAATAACCCATTAATCACAAGGTTACGTAGGATTTCCACCCGCCCTTTCAGACGCCACGAGGCTGCTACCTTAATACTCTGGGTGCCACTCTGCAGTTTGTTTTCCATGTTGATGAGAAGTTGTGAGTCACCTTCCACTAACATCGGCATATTGTAGTTTTCCATTGCCCATTCCAAACCTTGCAGAATTCCCTTGATTTCCCCGTGTTGTTGGTCTCCTGGCCTAGGAAGCCATAACTAAAACCTCTCATGGCACCCCACTCGTCACGAATAATAAAATCATAACCCATCGAACCTGGATTACCCTTAGATGCCCCGTTGAATTTTAGTTTGGATAGGCGCTCCGGAGGAGAGAGCCATCTATCAAGACTTTGCATGTTTCATAACTTCTCTGCACTTTCCCTTATTTTTGTCAGAATACCCCTGAAGCCCCAGACATGTAGGATATGCCTCTCACTACCAGTCGGATCCCAATCCGTATTCTCCCATTTTTCCGTAAGAATTGCTTCAGCCATGTTATTGGTAATACAATCCCAGACTCTACTGACCAAACTAGCCTTTTCCCTGAAAATTCTAGAGTTTCGTTCAAGCCATATTTCCCATATAAGAAAAACATGGAGAATTTGTCAAAGGAGGTTAAGAATGCCGTTTTGGAAACATTTTTTTGAGCCATTCCTTTAGATATCCGACCGAATTATGTCATAACCTAGATGAACAATGGAATATCATTGTTCCATGGTCCCAGAGTGCCGAAGAGAAGTTGCAAGAGTCCAGAAGATGAGCGAAAGTCTCCTCTTCCTATTCACACATGGAGCACCGGTATGGTCCGACCATCCCTCGTTTTTGTAATTTTTCTCCTGTTAATTTTTTTTCCTTAGCACTAGCCAAAAAATAATTGAGATATCAGGCCATACCTTCTTCTCCCATAAGGTTCTCCAGGTTTTGTCCTCCTAGTCCATGTTGCTGCGTATCAAAATGCTATAGGCTTCTTTTAAAGAAAAAAACCATTTCTAAGAGTAACCCCACCGAAGTTTATCATTACCCTCATGCTGCCTGATTCTATGGTTTGTTAGTTCCTCTTCCAAATGATCGACTTCCATCCTTGGACCTAACCATTACAGTTAGGTTCATGGATCCCAAAAGTGGTAAGAGTTCATGGGTTCCTTCCCCTCCCAAAGATCCTTAACCCTGGAAATGCCTCTGGACCTACACTCTGCCTAGATGAGTTGGAAATCCACCCCCCCTCCCTAGAGGTGGGAGTTGTCGCCATGAATCCCCCCATATTCTAGCCATATTTCCATTTTGAACCTCCCAAAAAATGTGGTCCTAAACCAAGCTTCGACCTTGCCATGTTGATCTCCAAATGTGCGGCCCTGGTTTATCTCCTGAGAATCAGATAATATCTCGATAATCCCAACACAGGGTTCCTGGGTGTGAGTTGCCCAACGTCACCAGAGTTTCGCCCTAGCCACTATGCTTTCCTTTTCTAGGTCATGAATCCCCATCCCACCTTGCGACTTGCGTGTGCAGACTATGTCCCATTTGACCAAGGCCCATTTCTGGGGATCCTGGGTTCTACTCCAAAGATATTTTTTTTGCATATTCCGCAGATCCCTCAGAATGGATTTTAGAGCCATCATAGAAGAAAACATATAAGTCGACATTGCTTGGAGAACAAAGTTAACCAGAACCAAGCGACCAGACAGGTTTAACGGTCACAACATCCAATTTCCCAGAAGTTTCTTTATATTATCAAGCAGATCAATCCATGAACCTTTTTTAGCTATGGAGTTGATTAGGGGGATTCAAAGGTATTTGGACAGAAGGGATCTTTCCTGAAACCCTAGGATTCAACAGATATTGTGGCGAGTAACCCTGGGGTGTTGAAAAATAAAACTTTAGATCTTTTTTCATTGACCTCTAAACTCGAAGCTCGGCCAAAAAGTTCCACACAATGTTTGAAACTTCCATCCTTCTGAACAGAGGGATGCCCCATTAGCATAGTTTCATTGAAAAATTGCTGTGGGTTTGTTTCTCCCCTCTAGTGGTCACCCTTAATCCTCTTATGGAATTGTTATCTCTTAGGTCCGAAATATATCTCCCCAACCCTTCATCCATGAGAATAAACAAAAACGATGACAGGGGATCCCCTTCTCTAATTCCTCTTGAGGGTTTAATGATTCCGTAGGGAACCCCATTCACAAGGATGGAGAAAAAGTTTGAATAAACCAAATTCATAACCCAGTTAATCTAGTTTCGATTAAAACCAAAAGCTTTAAGCATTTTCCTAATAAATTGCCAATTTAATTTGTCATAAGCTTATGCAATATTTAATTTGACCAACATACCTGGGCTTCGTTTTTATTTTTAGAGAGTGTAAAATTTCATGAACTAGAATAATCCCATTCGATATCTATATTCCTTCCACAAAACTCGACTGCTCCAGAGATATAAGAGATGGCATAATGGGTTTAAGTTTATTTGCTTTGACTTTAGTATTTTGTAGATGAAATTGCACAAACTGATAGGCCTAAATTTATCAGGGGTATCCACTCCTTCACATTTGGGGATTAAGGTTAGAAATGTGGCATTCAACGCAGGCAGAAAGCAGCCCGATGTCCTTGAATCTTCCACTATTCTCCACACATCCATTTTGACCATATCCCAAAAATGATGGAAATTTTAACTCTAAAACCATTCGAACCCGGGCAGGTCCCTTCCTTCATTTGAAAAACCGCTTCCTGCACCTATTTTAGAGTGATGGTTTTCATCAGTAACTAATTATGTTCATTGGAAACCAGAGTCAGGAAGCTTCTGGTAATAGATTCTATATCCTATAAGCGATTTCTCCTAGGATCTCTTAAAATATCTACGAAGTGAGAGTTTAAGATAGATTCAATGTCTTCCCTCATCTCCACCCTTTCTCCTTGCATTTTTGAGTGAAAATATCTTATTTTGAAATTTGTTCTGGATAATTGAGTGGTGAAAAAACTTTGCGTTTTTCTCTCCTTCTTGGAGCCATCGAATTCTGGACTTTTTTCACCAAAAAATTTCCTCCTGTTTCTCCCTTTCTTGTAGCTTAGCTTCCAGAATTCTCTCTTCCTCTTTCAAGGCTAGATAATATCCTTCATTTGTCCCAATAGCGTGGATCTCCTGGAGACGGACCTCCATCCGTCTCTTTTCAAGGAAGATATTCTCAAACTCCTCTTTATTCCACTTTTTTATCTTGGATTTCAAACTCTTCAAGTTTTGCTGGAAATTATACATACTATGCTCCTGACCTTCTCGCAGTTATCCCCGCCAGGACTTAATCTTTTCTTCAAAGTTTGAATTCTACAACAAAAAATGTTCAAAATGGAACAAATACTTAAATTGTGGTCCTATCCCACTCCACATAAGCTCAATTGTCCAGTGATCAGATCCCATTCCCGAAAGTGTCGCACTATGGATCTCACTTCCCAAGTCTATTATTGATTCAGTGACTAAAAATCGGTGCAATATTTATGCTATGTGTTGATCCCCGGACCTCTTATTATTCCAGGTAAACCAGCCTTCCCCCGGAGTGATTTCTAGCAGATCTAGGTCCTTTATGGTTTCCCTAAAATGATCACATTCTTCCTCCAAACAACGTCTTCCTCCCTTTTTTTCCTCCAAAAAAGTGATTAGGTTAAAATCACCTCCCACCGCCTAGTGGGAATTGGGCAAGATCTCCCTCAAACCTCTGAGATAGCCAAGGAAATCCCATATATCCCCTGCTCTTTAAGGACCGTATACATTTATCAACATCCCCTTGATAGGAAAACCCACAACCCTAAAATATGTTGTGAGCGAGTACCGAGTCCCTTGAAACCCACTCAGGTTAGCCCGAGATGGACCCCAAAGGATACCTAGACCTCCAAAAAAACCTCTTGGATCTATCCGCATACTTTCACATTTTTCCCAGATTCTCCCCTTAAGCTCCTGGATCTGATCTGCTAAACACTTCATTTCTTGCAAGAAGATTTTAGCCAAGCTTGTCTTCTTAATCTTTTTACTCAGAATTTTATTCTTTCTCGAGCTATTTAAGTTTCGAATATTCCAGGAGAGGATCTTCATTGGGAAAACTTAAAACCCTAGGGAATATTTGATTGTCGGGTATTGTCTCGAATCGACCAACCTCCTTCCTACTTCCGCAACCCTTTGTTTGTTTGTTTCTCAGCTTGTCTTCCTCCCCTGCTCCTCAGCTTTCTTTTTTGTTTCTTTTTAAGAGCCTGAGCTGATACCCAATAGGTTAGAGGATCTTAATTTCAAAATAGCTTCCTTAAGGAAGCTAACTTGTTGCTGGGGAGCGTACCCTTTGTATTTCTTTGTGCATTCTTTTTCAATCCCTTCCAGATCCAATTCCCCTAGATCCATATCCTCGGCTTCCTCCTGATATTCTTGTCCCATACTCTTCCTCCTGAGATTCTTCTCCCATACTTTCATCTGTGTTATTATTTTCTAGTTCTCACTCTTTTACCAAATTCTGGTCAGGCTTTTCATTCTTCGGGTTGGGGACCTTATTCATGTTGCTCATTGTTTCCAAGGTCTCCTCCTCCTTATCTCCTAATACTCCGAAAGGATTTGTGGTAGCAATTTTCTTATGAATTTCTTGATTTTCATGTTTTCGGCTTCCTCTCTTCTAGGATGTGACTTTTGTAAAACCTTGATCAACTTGATCTCCTTCCTTCCTCGGTTTCATTTTAGGTTCCTTTAGAGGGAATTCCTTGAATAAGTGACCGTATTCATGACATCTACGACATCTAAAGGGAATTTGTTCATAGTCTAGGGTTTGCATCCAGTTCTCACCATCCCATATCATCCTAATTGCTTATGGTAGCTCCTTAGATAGGTCCATATAAACACAAATTTGAGCATAGGAAATGTGATGAATTTACCTAAGCAATTCCCCAAATCTTCCAATATTTCTGGGTCCTAATACTCATTGGGAAGAGAGTACATCCTAATCCAGACTAGAGAAATTCTCATATCCTCTTGTTCATGACATAATTTCTCTTTCCAAGGCTGCAAGAACAAACCAGCAAGATAATAGAAATAGGCCCCCCCCATCTAAGATACAGTTCCTATCCTTTAGACTAATAAAGGAGATCGTGAAAAAACCCTTTGAGCCCAAATGGAGATCAAAATGCCCTTTCGGTTTCCATGAAGAGTTGATCCACCATATTAATGCTTTCTTCGATGGTTGTATACCTATGAATTTACCAATTAGAGCATGATTTGACATAAAATGGATTTGATATCTCAGTTTCGAATATCTAACCACCATGGATGGGATTAAGGATGCTTTTGACATGCATTGCCCTGGATTTTGACTCGTACCCATTGTACCCTGGATCAGACTTTTAGACAGGTTTATTGGTATCTCACCAATTTTCATTTCCTCAGCTTATGGGGGTTGGGCGACAGAGACACCCCCCCTTCGTTCGACATCATTGTCTGTCGGAACCTCACTCACCTGCAAAAAACACTGTAAACACCTTCCTCCTCGGTTCTTGGAGCTCATCTACCCACAAACTTCAATCTAATAAATAATTACTCTTATTTTTTTTCTTTGTTTACACACTCGTTACAGTATGCTACACACAATCATCTTTGACGAAATCTAAACATAAATAACAATTTTTCTGCAGATTCTAAATATGTAATATTTATTAAAAAATATTATATTTTCCTATTTTTTTTTTCAATTTTTATTGTGTTGTTAGTGTTTTTTTCCATAATTTTTTCAATTCTTAATCGTTTTAAAAAGAAATTATATGGTGCAGCAGAAGACATTGACCTCTACATTCTATAAAAATCCCATTTCATGATTATTTTATTAAGACCTTCAAAAGGTGCACCCACAAAAGACTTACTATTTAAAAGGAATGATCACTTAAATAATTATAAAAATAAAATAAAAAATTTTCCTAATTTTATTTTCAAAAAATAGCTTTGCACTAGTGCTATATGTTCTCTACATGCCTACAAATTTTTGTATCCCGAAAGCATCATTTAGGTCATCAAAGGTTGCACCCATAAAAACATATACCTTATCATTTGCCTAAAAAATAAAAAGTAACTTTTAGAAAAAATGAAACTTGACATAGTTATACAAATTTTCTATAAACCTTATATATTTGCAAACGTGATTCAATTTGCTACATTTAATCTTATTTACTCAAAGCAAGATATTTTGTGTAAGTATCTCAAAAAATACAATTAAGTTGAGAGATACCTGATTTTTCAGTTTTTGCATCTAACGTGCCAAAAATATCCTTCATTATCTTGCACTCACTCATAATCAAATATATAAATTTTGAAATTTTTTTTTTTTAAAATTTAAAAAATATATTTTCACTTAGTTATATATATATAAAAAAATTCTTAAAATAAGTTATTTAAAATGTGTTTTTAGTTGACATATGTTTTGAGTTGGATGTCTTACAATTTGGTTGAGACCATTTAATTACAATTTACTTAAGACATATTCTAACTTGGATATCTATTGCATTACAGATTCCCAGATCTAAATACTCTTTGGCCCCACAGCATTCCCGTCACCCTTGCTTCCGTTTCCTGCATGCATGGCACAACCTGGCACAACCTGTCCACAGACCCAGCACATCGAATAATGCCCAAACTGTGTAATGTGACGTGTCAATATTCCATCTTTCATTATCGTGGTTCTTTAAATAATAATATATTGTTAATTAATTCCTCGTTGTCACTGTAAGAAAACCCCATTGTTCGCAGTTAAGCCTACTTAATTCCATGTCGCGTGAAAGCTTACAATCCAAGATCCAAGTGGTGGAGGCTTATTTTATTTTAATGGAGAGAGAAAAGCCTAGGTTGAACAATTTGCACTTTGATTTTTTTAAGAAGCAAATGGCCTATATAATGATATTGTATTGATATGCCGTAAACCCGCAACATTCCACGCCACCAAGTTGACAGTTCAAAACTAGAAGATTCATTTACTGAGCAAGACAAATTGGTCTGGATGGGAACCATCAAACCTTGCAAAGATCAAGATTTCGTTATTGGAGATTCCAAGGTTGATTCTAAAGGTAAAAAGAAGGATAAGAAACCCCCAGGTAAAAAAGGAGACAATTCCAAGTCTCATGAGGAGTCCACAAACTCTAAGAAGAAGAAATTTCAGAAGAAGAAAGGTAAAGGTGAAGGTAGCAAGTGCGCATTCTGTGGTAAGGGATTTCATCCTGAGAGCTCTTGCATGAAGAAGCATATTGATATGCCGACTCAAATCCTGGAGAAGAACAACATATCCCTTCATGATGGAGCAAAGAAGAAGGAAGGAGTATCTAGTTTCAAATACAAGGAGAGAGCTCATGCCCTTGTTGCAAGTGTTGTAAGATCTCATCCTGTTATCATCGATTCTGGAGCTTCTAGGAACATGGTTTCAACAAAGGAGGTATTTTAATATATTGATTATTTGAAATGTCCAAAGGTTTCACTGGGAGACAACTCAGAAACTAAAAGTAAGGGTAAAGGTAGCATTTATTTTGACCATGGTTCCTTCAATAATGTCTTGTATGTCCGAGGTATTGTTTCTAATATATTATCAGTATACCATATGACCCACACTGGGTCTCCTAAGAAGGTTTTTGTCTCTCCCAATGAAGTTTAAATCTTTGATATTGCGAATGGTAGATTCATTGCTAAGGGTTTTGTGGATCATAGTTCAAAAGTATATAGGTCTCACACTTCATGTCTTTCTCTAACTCATCTGCTCTCCTCACCCATACCAATGAAGCAAACAAACTTCAACATCATCATCGTGATCATCATCATCATCATCATCATCTTCATCATGATCATGATCATGATCATGATCATCATCAACATCATCATCATGTTGATCATCATCGTCTTCATCATCATCATCATCATCATCATCGTCAACATCATCATCATACATGAGAACAAATATTATTATGGTTGTAGTAGTTGAATATCATAATCAAGAAAAATCTTATAATTTTATTTACATTTTATACTTTATTATTATATTTTGCTACCTTTATTTAAAAACACTAAAAAAACTACACATTTTTAATTAATATATGTTTTTTTTGTGAGTAAGCAACTTGTATGAACTTGATATATATTATTTGAAATTTGCAACATGTTCACTTGAAGAAAAGAATTAACAACTACTAAAATACATATACATAACAATAAAGTGTTGTATTTAAAATTATTAATTTAATTAAGATGTATACATTTTCTATTATCCTTAAAATTGCCCATATTTTTTTTACTTGAAATTCACCACCATGCTATTCCTCCTCTTGGAATCAAAGGTGTCCCATAAGAATTCCTAGGACTGGATCCCAACACCTATGATGTCGTAGCAACTTCCCAATGCCATTAGAATAGAACCCCCATGAAAAACCCTTGCCAATATTTGTTTTTATATAAAGATGTAAGATAACGTACATATATTCAATTAAATGGATATATTTTAAAAAAATGTAAAATAAAGTAAAGATATCCAATTAAATGGTTACATTACTTGGATTAATGACTATTTTAGGAATACATAAAAATAATTTTACATGTAACATATTAGTCATTAAAAAATATTATTGACCTATACTACTTGGAACAAGGTCCACCCTTTGCTACACTAAATAACAAAGAACTTTATGTTAAATTGGACATGAATACCCTCCCTCTTGGTATTATGTTAAATGCAACCCTAAGACATAGGACTATTTGAAACAATTTACAAAAACATAAGGCATAGGAATTTTTGAAACAATTTACAAAACCATAGGATTAGTTTAAGCAATGTATAAAATTGAAAGGTAGACTATGTACTGGAAGCATAAAAATTGAAAATTAAAAAATGTTGATTGACAATGGTGTTTATTTGATAAAGTGGATATGGAGCTTGCTAGGGTGTTTATGTTATTATTCCTTTATGAGAATATATTTTATTTTGACAATAATAATAAAATTAGACATCTAAACTCGATTATTTAGAATTCATTATTAAATTTAATTGTTGGCAAGAAAGTTTCCAAATATTATGAAACAAAATAAAAAATGTAGATAATTCGCAAGACAACTTATGTTATGTTCATAATTTCAACAACAAAATTTTGTTTTATGCCCATTGTATAATTTTTCAGACAAACTATATCCCGTTCTTAATTTCAAGAATAAAATTGTATTATGTGTTCTATGTATGGCTAGCTAGAGTGGGTGGAGTGTATATATAGTTGTAGCCTATGAAGCTTTGCACCTTAGTTTTTGTAATCCCTCTCCAAAAAAAACTTATTCAAAAACCCTCAATAAATTCAAGTTGAGTATATAATCCCATACCCTTATTAATAAACCATTAATACATCTATATTTTAGCTTACTATTAAGAATGTCATTAAACATTTCAAGAATTTTAGATTATCCAAACTTGTAAGATTTATTCAAATTTATTAGTAAACATTTCAACCAGGGTCAGTAATATCTGGATTTTCGTCGATCTCATTTGGATTTGGGATAAATGGCCACGACAAAGGGATAAACGTCCACTACAAGGGATAAACCACGACATAGTTGATGTCTGAACCAGAGAAGAAGGAAGTATGAACCTATCACGTGCCAGAAGAGGAGGTGACCCACAAATTACTGAAGCCTTGTGGTTGTTCACCTAGAGGAGACCCACATAATTCTACACCCAGTTCTATGCCCAGAGGAGATCGAGACCACAACCGAAAAGGAGGCCGAGATGTCTTTAGTAAGTTGAAATATAAACCCAAACAATTAATATTCGAAATTCTTTTATGTGCAGAACACATAAAAAGGAATATTGCTTAACTTCAGAGAAATGCATTGCGTAGACTAGGGCCATTTGAAAAATGAATTAACTCCTTCTCTGTAGAGAAAATAGATTTTATTTTTTATTTTTTGGGGGTTTGGAGATGCATTGGGAGAACTAGGATGAAATAGGGGTTTCCTGAGTGTTTAGGGGTTTGGAAATGCATTGGGAGAATAAAATTCGGACTCAGTCAAGTCATTTGTTGACTGGTCCTTCACCATCGAAAATTCCTTAGACTGTCCCAACAATTTCTTTCATTCCTCTAGCTACTATAACCACGGAGGATAACCCCAAAAAGATATTATGTTGTAGAAGTTCAGGTCCAAGGAAACCTCAGTCAAGCTCGACAAATTTCCTTGGAGAGCAACCAAAGATTCCTCATAGGCCAACGGATTTTTCAACTCCTTTTGAAGGAGAAATCAAGTATCTTTATACGGGTTTTTTCTGAGTAATTTTACTGAGCCGACTTGCAAGAGTTTTGATTTCCTTTTATATATTTTTTAGTGCGAAGAATGAGGGTTAACCGAGTTCATTATTTTCACCCTTAAATTTCTTTTGCATAATTTGAGGGATTCTTGAAAGTTAAACTTTTAACAAGAAGTTGCCTCTTTCAAGTTCATAGATTTCTTTTGCTGGAGACAGGCAATGATGGCCATCAAAGAACATACAGCTTCATTCCATGATAGAGGATAATGGAATAAGAAAGCTCTCCAGAAAAAAAATACATGTTATATCTTTCCCTGTACATGCCTTCCAAGAAACATTGTGGGTTTTGTCTTGGACATATGATCAAGGTAGGTTAGAGAGATTTTAATAAGGCATGGAAAAAAGGTAACATTTTAACAAATTACACAAGGAAAAAAAATCCTCCCATGGATCCCCTTTCCTCTTTGCCTTTTGTGGACTCATATCTTCCTTGCGCTCTTGCATTTTGGTGGTTATTATATTATCTATTGTGCTTTGGTTTTACAACATTTAAACATAGCACCACAACTAAGCCCATAAATTGAAATCTTAACCATTAGCTAGTCAGGCCATTTCCTAGAGCTCTCAGCTAGGAATATTTACAAATCAATTCACACACACACACACACACATATATATATATCTGTGTGTGTGTGTGTGTATTATGGTGTCATTACAAATCAACTCATACTTCCAAATGTGACACCGGTTCAAATAACAACACCATTAAAATATTTAATTAATATAATATTATAACTAATATAATATTATAGCTCAGTGCATTCGATTGGTTAAAAGCTAGATGTTACAGATATACAGTCAATAAAGAGTCTCATGATTCATATAACTTACCACGACTAGTGTACATTCAGGTTATGTTTTCGACATTGTAACAAGATTCAAGATTTTTGGTTTTCCCGAGAGCTATTCATTGCAATTTTCATTATAGTCTTAGTATGTGCACAATGATAACTTTAAGTTGATCAATTGCATAGATTCAGACTAAGCAGGTGGCATAGATGAAATGAAATTTACCACAAGTTATTCATTCAGCATGGGATCGAGGGTGATTTCATGGGCTAGCAAAAAGCAACCAACCATTGCATCATCCTCCACAAAAAACTGGTACAATGCAGCAACAAGTGCATCTTGTGAAGAAATATGGATTAGAGGATTCTTAGGGACTTGAGCCTAGATACTAGAATCAACTTAGACCACACCTCTCTTTAGAAATAATCAAAATTTTTATCCAACTTAAAGGATCAATTATTTCATATTGAGACCAAGCACATTGAGGTTAATCATCACCACATCAAACAACTATTAAATCTCTCAAGATCGCC
>LPNX010810532.1:331182-391498 GCA_001517045.1 Pseudotsuga menziesii | reverse complement strand
CCTGCGAGGTTTTGTTAAACCAAACACACTGGACGCTGCTCTAAGCTGATTGTGTGGACAAAATCTCCTTATTGACTCTGATTCATAAAATCAGGCCAACACCACTCAAGAAGAAACTTTGGTGGTATAAAAGCTTTGATTAACCATTTTCGTGTATGCCACTCTTGAATATGATCTGAAATGTGTGTGGCTTTATCTTTCTGGAAGGTTGACAAGAGTTCGGCACCGACATTGTAACATACATGTAGCTGGAAATGATTAAGGAAAGTCAGAGCAAGATCATCAAACGTAGCATAAGCTCCCCGTGGTAACTCTATATACCATTTCACCACAGGACCCGTTAGGGTGCATTGAAATATCCTCAAATGAATGGAATCGTCATGTAAGGAATTGGAAGAGCACCAAAGGTGGAAAGTGGTGACATGCTCACCAGTATCTTCACTAGCCTTACCTTCGAACTTGGGAGTGTTTGAAGGAAGCTTGGTAGGGACTGCCGACCATTCCAGGTCATGAGACACAGGATCACTCATCAATATCGGCAAGTCAGGTAAGTTCAATGTCGCAAGGAAAGGGAGCCTAGGTTGAGCCGGTTGATTCCATGCTCCCTGATATTTTTGGTTCATGTAAGGTTGATTGCTATAAATACCATGGCCTTGGCCATAATAACCTCCTCCCATTTGACCCATGTAGGGTTGCATGGAAGCATTGTGATGTGGGGTACCTTGATTATGAGGTGCTACAAAGCCATAATTAGAAGAGTAAGCGGGTTGTTGATACCCATACCCATAGGGTTGGTAGTTTTTTCCATATTGTGGTCCATAAGAATGTCCATGAGAAGCTCTATAAGGTGTTTCATGGGATGTACCATGAGAAGGTCCATAGGTTGGTATATGGGGAAATCCAGGAGGTGGAACATGAGATGATCCAGAAACAGGTACATGACCTGTTGACACAACAGGAGGTACTTGGCTCTGAGATACAACCGTGTTAGTAGTAGTAGAATGAACATGGCTAGTAGCAACATTTTGGCCTAAAGGCCCATGTGAATTAGGGAGAGGACGAGTCATTAAAAATGCATTTGAAGGAACGAGGTTCGAGGATGAAGGGACATGTGAAGGAATGCAAGTGGTGTTATTAATGTTCACTCGTCTCGGTCCTGGTATCTGAATATGATTACTAACACTAGGCCTATTAGGAGCATGTGAAGATGCCTCCACCACTGGTATGGAAGGTGCAATGTGACTAGTACCCCCAAACCTCTCCACATGGAAAAGAGTGGGAGTGCCCCTAGGCATAGTGCCAGGGTTAATTTCTGACTCGACATGATATGCCGAATCAGGCTCAAGAATATCAAGTATTCCATATCTAACATTACTAGTGCTTGTGGGTTCATAGTGAGTCTCATCACTCGAAAACCAATACCGGCGACCTGTGAATGAGGGATCATAACCAGATCATGAAGGCTGTTCATGTAAAGGATCATATGTGCTAATAGGATCTTCCTCCCCAAACTCATGAGGTGGAGAATACATCTCTAGAATCTCATCCTCATGATCTACCATGGTGTGTGAATTAAAGTGAGAATTAGTCCACCCAGACTATTTGGTTTTCTCTCCCAAAGGAGGAGGAGACGTGGAAGGCAGAAGTCCTACTAACCGACAAGAACGACGGGGTGCCGTGCCCAAATCCATAACGACTCAAAAGATAAAAATAATCGATCTAATTATGCAAACCCTAGGAAAACTAGCATGCACAGAGCATACACCTAAAAATGTAAAGCCAAATCACAAGCAAACCAAGGGTAGGATATGTGAGCTCCCGAATGAAGCAGGTATGTCTCGCCTAGGAGAGGCTTGAGACTCCCATACACAACAAGTAGAGGTTCATAACCAATTATAGTGGCCCTCGGCTTCAACACATATAGCGACTGTGTTGTCCGACGCCTACCTGGCCAAGACACCTGTAGAATAACCTTTGCAAATACCCCCTCGATAACCTAGGTAAGGAAACTAAGGTCACCTCGATATAATCAATGATCAAGTGGACAGTTGCAGGTGGGATTGATTGTATGGGTAGAGTAACAAAGCCCGAATCCTGAAAGCACAAATAGTACCCCAGGGGTGCACTAGCCAATACCTCAAAGGCCCCCAGATACGAATACAATCCTAGAAATATCTCAGGTGCTAATCAATCATAATTAGGGTCATCCCAATCATAATTTCTCACACTGCCTCATTCTTAACTAACTTATAAGAGGAGGATCCTGAGAAACACTAGAGAAACACTAATTATATAAAGGATTTCACACTCTCACTTGGACAGACACCTAATTGTTTTGTTTAGTGGTCTTGGAGAATTAATTCACAATGAACTATTCCAAGACCCTAAAACCTAGTCTTGTTGGTGCACCCTAGCAAAGAAAAGAGTGTAATTCATTTTATTATGCGTTTATTTTTATTGGCTTTATTACTCAAAGGGTAAATGGTCATGCAACTAATGATGTTATGACACAACAAGAAATAAAATGCACACCTAACAATCAATGCAAATGCACTGTGTCGAATGAAAAATAGGGTATGCTACTACGTGAAGTGCAAAATTTTTCCTTCAAATGTATATGCAATCATTCCTATATGAAAATTTGACTAATATTCACCAGGAAAACCTAATGCACTTACCATGCTAATGCAAAATGCAAAGAATGCATAACTATACAAAAAGCAAAATGTTTTTGTATTTTTGAATTAAATGAGATAAAAGGAAAAAATATGACTCTACAACCCTCTGACTCCGCAACCACTCACAAACAACAGCCAAGCAAAGTACTAAGGAAAAAGAGACCTAATGCAGTAATCTCAAAACAAAAAATAGAAAATGAAATGACAAGAACATTTTCAAAAATCAAATCCAAAAGAGTCTCTGGTTAGAAACAAAGGGGAGATACAGGCTCCAGAAGCATCAAAGAAGACTTAGCAATCATCCAAACTCACCCAACAACACTTAATCTTTCAAAAAAGAAAAAAATCAGGGAATACGCAACTGTTTTTAGTAAACCTGCGTACATACGTGACTATTCCAAGAACACCCGCATGTACACGCGACTGTGAAAGCAAAACCCGCATACAGGAAGAAAATGATAGAAAAATAAGGTAATTGGACAAACTAAGACAAAATTTAATCCTACAGGACACTACTAGGAAATCATGCCCCCAGACCCGAAATAGAAATAGAGAAATCAGAGCAATAGAAGCGAATTAAATGCCGAAAACCCCCAAAGAAAAACAACTAGGAACCTCCCGAGTGGAGTCGCCAATTCTGTTACGGAGAAAACTTCCTATGGCTTGGGGTGTACCAAAATAGACAGAGAAACCACAGAAATCAATCCCTTCCCAATATACAAGAGAAATACAACATCTAACACTAAAGGATATCGAAACATACCTTATTCCGGACGGTTGAAGTAGATCCCCATTGAGTGTTTTCCAATCTCGCTTACTTTGGTAATTTACTCTCAACAACAGTAAACAAGGCAAGCATGCTACACAATATAGTGTTAGGCCTACTCTAGAATATATAATCAATAATGCATCAGAAATTAAACACATCCATGGATTCAATATTCATTTAAATGCACATCATTGGACAGGAAAAGATATTTCTATTAATAAAATCAGAGAACATAAGTGACAACCTCTGTCGGCATGTCTGCGAACCGGAGAAACTGAGTCCTCCACCTGGGCCTCCACCACCTCAATCCTCCATCTCTCGATAGAAAGCTCATAAGAAAAGGAAAGCTTGGGAAAAACACCAAGTTATCCAAGGGACAAAGGGATGCAGATTGAAGTATAAGAAAGCTACGACAACAATGGACTATGGTTTTCTTGCTCTACAATTCCTCCTCTTCAATGTATCCAAGGGGTCCATTATATAGTGCTTCAATGGGGTAATGGAAGGTCAAATCTGAGCGATCTTGAGGCATATCGAAGGCCAAGAGACAAGTGAATTGGATCCACATCAAGGAAAACTCCAAAAATATTTGGACTTATGCACACATCCCGATGTACGCGGGTTTAAAGGTAATATCCCCGTATATACGCGAGAAAGGGATTAAAAGTCGCGCACAACAAATAATGGGTGTTTTTAGGGATGATCTTGAAAACATATAAGGTACAAAAATAGTCCATGGGGTCCAAAGAGTCTACAGAGGGACATGGAAAGCCATAAAAGTGTGATCAACCATGTGTGGTAAAATCAGCTGTAACAACAACCATATCGCATTAATTACTCATTCATATCGCATTATTAAAACAATAAAAGAAACAACCACAAGACAAATAATTTCCATCAAAATTCGCTCATGTCATATTACTGTTGCACATCAAAACAAATTCCCACAAGACATCATAGAGTTGCAAGACAAAACAGACACACAAATTAAGCTTCCACAGGCAATCTCATACAAAAATGCCTTTCTCCACTCACCAACTTCTTGATGTCTTCGTAATACAATTCTAATTCTATAAATAGGCTTGTGCCTTTAAAAATTGTTCCACGTTAGCCAACTTTCTAACTGAATTGGACCAAAAACTACAAAATTATGACCAAAAAGTACAAAACTCATGACCAAGCTGACTCTTTGTCGACTTCTCTACCTTGTGAACTATCCTTTGTCTTGCACATCTTCCGCATCCACTTCTGCACTACGCACATCTATAGTGCTTGCCAACAGACCCCCAACACAATATTATGGCTCATCCTCGAGCCACATCAACTGGAGATTGTATACTCATTGATATTTATCTTGAAAACTTAATTATGTTGCTTGACTTCCTTGATTGCAGCTTTTGTCTTTTCACTGATCCCTGTGTATTCTTTTTCATCTTGCTTGAATGGATGTTCAACGAGTTTGGAGGTCACCTCCTTTTGACTATCCCGCATAGCTTGAAGAACATTTAGTAAATTAAGCGCTAACTGCTCACAAACGTCCTGGAACTCATCCAGTTGAGTGGTACGACGATGATGGCGCTCCCTTGCCTTGGTTTCTCGCAGCTACAGTGCTTTTAATTCTATTGCCTTTGTGACTTGCATGATCGGGTGAATCACTCTGAGTGATGCCCTCATCGCTTTCAATTGGGCCTCAAATTCATGCAACTGTGTGCTCAACTACTGTAAATCCTCATCTTGAACCATACTGCCCCAAAATTATGCGGTTTCATCAAATATTAACTTGTCTACTTTCTTGCTTTCTTCCAACTGCACTACTGCATCCTCTATCGTTCCTTTGCACGATGTAACTTGCTCAGGTGGTGTGCTTGGGATCACCCATGTTTACAATTATTCAATATCTCTACACATATATGCAATAACTTGGCCCAGTCACATAACCTTCACTTCTCAGAACTTCTCATCTGTAATGTCAGGAATCTCCTGACATACAAATGCAATCTGTAACGTCCCCGACCCTCTGACCGAGCAAGAGAACACTATTCAACCAACAATTCATTCGGGCATCTAGCCCCACGAACGTGAACATACATACATACATACATATATATATATATATATATATAATGCTGAAGCAGGATACTAAAAAAGAACATAAAACATATTTCGAAACATAATAATTCATATACACAATGAAAGAAAAACATATCAATCAACGTTCATGCATATATAGATCGACATTTAACATGTATATCATCATTCATCAAGGGTAAATATGATTACAGACACAAGTAAGGCAAGAATACTTATCTTATAGAGAACTTGATCCACAACCAGCTATGTCACTGCAATGTTCCTCCCAACCATAGGCCAGCGTGCTCCTTAATCTCTCAGCAACGCTACCACCCCTGAGCTGGGCATGATCCACCAAGGAATAAGGAACTAACAGGCTTACACATAGCCAAGATAACAAAACATGCCAAGCCAACACAGTTGGGATTACCAGGCCATCCAGGAGCTGGGAAAATCCAAATGCTAAGCTGGTGAGCTCATTACGGAGTTAGGGACACCTCCACCGGAACTAGCTTGACTTCTAAGACACCCACACACACCCAACAAAAGGAATTGGTCCCTTCTCTTCTACACAGCCCCTCGGGCCCTGACTTCCCTTCCAGTGCTATTTAGGGGTTGTGGAGAAGAAAGCCAGCCCTCTAGCTGGTTCTGTGTGGTTCCCAAACACACCAGGTTTATCAAGCGAACCAAGCCCTCATCCATACTCCCAACAAAGTCCGAAGTCCAACCACTACATTCATGCAGCAAACCATCAACCAGAGCTTCGATGGGGGAAAACAACCCCTGAATCCTTCTTGGACCTATCATGGCCAAAACGATTCCTCATCGATCTATAGAAGCCAATTTACAAGGTAAACACAACCAACACAAGTGGGAAACAAAAGACAATGGACGGTGAAGATAACCACAGTCCACAATCAATAGCGAGTGTCTGGACAACTACAATAGGAATGTGAGTAGGGTAAAAACCACCCTTAACATAAACAGGAAGAAAACATACCACCAAGGAAACCACGGGAAAAACATCCCCCCCAGTGAAAGCCACAGCAATCCTTCACAGTCCAGCAATGGTGGAGGAAAAAACCTAGAATTCTACATGAATAGGAGGAAGAACGTCTCTCCGATTAGCAAGGCGGTGTGTGAGAGGAATGGCGAACCCCCACACAATGGATTGTCCTCCTTTTAACTCCACTTAACATGGGGAAAACAAACAGTCGACGGTGGGGAGAGTGGGAAGAATGATCAACTAATTGCATTATGGAGGGAGTGCAGGTGTGGGCGTAGTGGTCTTCCTACCAGCATATCGATCAGCCCAGTGGAGTGTGTGTGTGAGCAAGGCATGGCAGTCCTGCCACAGCATTAACAGCTCCAACCACCAGCAGAACAATTAATATGGCCGTTAGATGAGACAAGAGAAGGTGAGCAATTAAACAAGGTGACACATGGCTTTATCCCCCCCCCATGGCTCAAGGTTTAGCATTCCCCCTCCTTATCCTTAGGAATCATGCCCCTTCTCAAGTTAGTTGCAGTGAACATAGCTGGTTGGGTTATTTAATTAATATGCGTGTTTACATGATGCCACAATTTAATATATGTAGTATGTCCTGATAAACCATCGGCGACCATTCCAATCCGAAACATAACATAACTAAATCAATGGTGGGGCCTTTTCCCTTAGCTCCTCACCATGATTATTTGAAACATATGCATTAATGCAAATGGGGTCAAAACCAGGGTGTTACATTCCCCTCCCCCTTCAGTAGCACTGTCCTCAGTGCTTTTACAAAATTTGAACAAAATGCTACACTGGTACTGCCTCAGTGTTCCGCAGGATTGAACAAAAATGGATGTGCCAATCGCATGGCATCCTCCAGCTCCCACATAGCCTCTTTAGGTCCGTAATGCTCCCATTGCACCTTTACCTGCCATATGGCTCAGTTCTGGAGCATTGTGACCTTCCTATCAAGGATACGCATTGGCTCGATTTGGAACTCTCCCTCGGGTTCCACTTGAATCACATCCCAATTTATCACATGGTTAGGATCATGTACATATTTCTTAAGCAAAGAAACATGACAAATATTATGAGCTCTAGTACTAGCAGGCAATGCAAGTCTATATGCAACAGGCCCTATTCTTTCAAGCACTTCAAATGACCCACAATATCTAGGTGACAGCTTGGCACAACTTCCAAGCTTCAAAGAAATCTTCTTTTCTTTCACTCTGAGGTAAAAATGATCCCCAACACTGAATTCTCTGTTCATCCTATGCTTATTTGCATAGCTTTTCTGTCTGTCCTGTGCTGCTTTCAAATTCTTCCTGATCTTTACAACCTCTTGCTCCATTTCCTTGAGCAACTTTGGTCCAAGCACAACTCTGTTCACTGGGTTATCCCAAGTCACTGGTGTCCTACACCTTCTTCTATACAAAGCTTCATATGGACTCATCCCCAAGGATGCCTGCTGTCCATTGTTGTAAGCAAAATCTACCAAATGCAAGTAATCTTCCCACTTGGTTGGTTTTTCCATCACATACATGCAAAGCATATCTTCAAGCACTTGATTAACTCTTTCTATCTGCCCATCTGTCTGAGGATGGTATGCAGTGCTCAAGTTTAGCTTTGTACCCAAATCCACAAACAACCCCTTCCAAAAATTGGAAGTGAACTTGACATCTCTGTCAGAGACTATTTCCTTCGACAATCCATGCAATCTGAAAATCTCCTTCATGAAGATCTTTGCAATGTCATTAGTCTTATGCGTAGACTTCATCGGTATAAAATGTGCTACCTTTGTCAACTTATCTACCACAACCATGATGGAATCATGTTGTCTCCAAGTCATTGGCAATCCTGTAATAAAATCCGTGGAAATAACTTCCCATTTCCATTCCGGAACTGGCAAAGGCTGCAACAAACCTGCTGGGTGTTGATGCTCAACCTTTACTTGCTGACACTTCATGCACCTTGAAATGTATTCAGCCATATCCTTTTTCATTCCTGGCCAAAAGTACTGCTTTCTAGCTGTATCAATTGTCTTCTGATATCCTGGGTGACCAGAATATAGAGCTTGACGGATTTCATCCATAACAACTCTCCTCAAATTTGCTGCATTTGGAATATAAATTCTTCCTTTATAAGTAAGAAGTCAATCTTCTTCCAAATTATATCCTTCATACTTCTTCTCAAGACTTTGCTGCTGCAATTTGTCTTTTACCTGCTCATACAATTCATCTCCGGCAACATGATTAACAATCTGCTGCCTCAAATCTGATTGGCAAATACTAAGAGATTCCACATGCATTTCCTGTACCTTCCTACTGAGTGCATCATCTATGTTGTTTTCTTTTCCCTTTATTTGCTTTATTTCGAAATCAAACTCACATAAAAGTTCCAGCCATCTCACTTGCCTAGTATTCAGAGTAGGCTGATCAAACAAATACTTCAGTCCACGGTGATCTGTTATGAGTTCAAATATTCTACCCATCAAGTAATGTCTCCACATCTTGAGAGCATGTACTATGGCTGCAAGCTCTAGATCATGAGTGGCATAGTTCTTCTCATGCTCTTTCAGCTTTCTTGACTCATAACATATCACGTGGTTATCCTGCATAAGGAATCCTCCAAACCCTTTTCTGCATGCATCGGTACATACCACAAAATATTTCTCTGGGTCTACAACCTTCAATACTGGTGCACTGGTGAGAATATTCTTCAACTGTTGGAAGCTTTCTTGACACTTCAAAGTCCATTCGAACTTCATCCCCTTCTTTTGCAAAGAAGTGATGGCATGTGCAACCTTGGAAAATCCTTCAATGAATCTCCTGTAGTATCCTGCAAGCCCCATATAAGATCTTACATCCGTCACATTTCTTGGAGTAGGCCAATTCATAATGGCTTCAATCTTCTCAGGGTCTACTGATATACCCTCTTCTGAGATAATATGACCCAAGTACTGAATTCTATCCATGTAGAAGTCACACTTTCTCAGTTTTACATATAGCTGATGTTCCCTGAGCACTTGCAATGTCAATCTCAAATTCTCTTCATGTTCTTCCTCATTCTTAGAATAAACAAGAAAGTCATCAAGGAAAACAAGAACAAACTTGTCCAAATATTTGCTGAAGACGCTGTTCATAAGGCACATAAATGTAGCTGGTGCATTTGTGAGACCAAATGGTACCACTACAAACTCATAATGTCCATACCTTGTCCTGAAGGTTGTCTTATGATTGTCTTCATCCTTGATTCTCACCTGATGGTAACCAGACCTCAAGTCAATCTTGGAGAATACCTTTGCTCCTCTCATTTTCTCAAAGAGGTCATCAATCCCAGGAAAATGATATTTATTCTTCATAGTAACCTTGTTCAACTATCTGCAATCAATACATAACCTGAGTGTACCATCTTTCTTTTTCACAAACAAAATCGGTGCTCCCTAAGGAGACACACTCGTTCGGATATACTTATTTTCTAACAACTCTTGCAGTTGCATCTTCAACTCTAGCATCTCCAGTGTACTCATCTTGTAGGGTGTCTTAGATAGTGGTGCTGCTCCCGGCACAATTTCAATGGTGAAATCAATGTCCTTCTTTGGAGGAAGCCTCGGAATTTCATCAGGAAACACATCCTTGAATTCCTGTAACACCTGATAGTCCTCCAACCTAGGAGTCTCATCTCCTGTTGGTTCCAGAATATGAGTTGCATACAACTGGAAACCTTTCCTACAGAACTTATTCAACTGCATTGCTGAAACCTGCCTTATTGAAATTACCTTCGGAATACCTTTCATTACTACTGGGTTTCCTTCCTCATCCGTGCAGTCAAAATTCTTGTTATAATAGTCAAGCTTCACTCGGTGAGCTTCTAACCAATCCATTCCAATGAGAACATCATAGGAACCAAGCAGTAGAACATTCAAATCTACACAAGTGATCAATCCATTCATAACCAATGGACATTTCTCTACCACTTCACTGACCTTTCTCTTAGTCCCCGTGGCTAGCTGAACTAGCCAAGTTTTCCTATGCTTGTCCTTCTTAAAAGCACAAATCTCCACTATTCTAGGATTAATGTAACTGTGAGTAGAACGAGGGTCAATCAAAATAGAAACAGATTATTCAACAATCTTACCTGCAACTTCAACCATAGCTGATTGGTGATTTGCTTGGTGGTCCTCCAGTGCTGCATAAATTCTAGGGATTGCCCTTGCTACTTGACCCATTGTTTCTTCTTCTTGAATGTTATAAGCTGGCCTTGCACTCTCATTTTCGAGTGGGCAAGTCCTGCGCATGTGGGGCCCTCCACATCTCCAACATTTAAGTGGTCCTCTATTCTATTTTGGATCTTTAGGCTTTCCACCTGTCACTCCAACTGGATTACTCGCAGCTTGGGATGGTTGCTTCTGTTGATTCATGAATCTAGAAGATTTGAAACCTTTCTTCCTTTGGTCAAACTTTTCATTCTTCTTGTCCTTCCATGCCTTATGGTAATCAAGTTTACCTTTGCTTTGCTCATAGAAATACTTGGCCTTCCTTATGGCTTCTTCAAGAGTTCTAGGTTCATAAAACTCAATTCTATCTTTGTAGGATTGAGGCAATCCACTTAGAAACCGCTGGACCTTCACTTTTTCATCTCTGATGTACCGGACATACCTCGACAGTTCCAAAAACTTGTTTGCATATTCATCCATGATATGTTGTCCCAATCTCAGCTCATGGAACTCCATAATCTTGTCATCATAATACCTATCAGAGAGGTATTTCTCCCTGAAATACTTCTTGAACTATTTCCACTTCAGTCTTCTTTCATTGATCCTCTTTACTTGCTTGAAGTGTTCCCACCAAATGGATGATCTTCCATTGAGATTGAAAATGGCAACTTGTGCCTTCATGTTTCCTGGATATTCTTGCACTTGAAAGTACTTCTTTATCCCAAGAAGCCAAGATTTCGCTTCTTGTCCCGTCTTTACCTCACCATCAAATGTAGGAGGTTTATCTTTCCTATACTCATCTCAAGAGCGATCCCTATGGTGTCTTATTCTTTTCCTCTTATGTGAAGATGAACTTGTATCTCCACTGGATTCTTCAGAATCATATGGTTTACTAGAAGTACTTCTCCTTCTCCTAGTGCTGCTCTTACTGCCTTCTAGCCTTGATGTACCTCGTCCAGAGTCTATCTTCCTTTGCAAATCTGTCAAACTCTGTGACATAGCAGCATTCAATTGAGTCTGCTCTTCCTGGGCTTTAACCAAGCTTCTTATGGTGGCTGCAACATCTTACCGTGTCTCTTGGAATCTCCTTCCATTAGACTCTATGTCATCATTTATGTTATGGTCATTCTCTCCCATGGAATCTCTCGCACGCTCGTAGGAATCCTGAGCATCATACCCGTCATGGGTTCTCATGACTGAACCACCCCTTGATTTACCACACTGTTCTACTTGGAATACTACTCTTGGAGGTGTCTATAATTCTGCAAACGTGTTAGTAGCAAACTGTTAGATGCATATCATCAATATAAATCAAAACTACTTACCTTCCTCTTCTGGAAATTCATAAAACAACAATTTTTCTTAAAACACAAAATTTTCCTCTCTCTCATGTCCAACCCTGTAATCCACTAACAGTCCGCTGAAATATGCTAAAACAGTTGGAATTTGCTAAGAAAATTTCCACTTTGAAAAACCCAAAATTTTCTTCTCTTCATCGGGTCTCTTCCACACTAATTTTCCGGTGTTTCAGTGGGAAAATCGCCCAAACTTCCGATATGCATCAGCGATGCCAAGGACTATTCACCTATTTTCTTTAGCTGTATCGTATCTGCATCCAACTTCCCTAACCTAATCGGAAATGAAACCAGTTTATGCGCTGCATCGACGGTCGGGTGTCTTGTGCATCGGGTGGCTAGTCATCTCGGCTTCTGGAACGACATCCAATAAATATTTTGTGTCTTCTGTGTCCATAAGTCTATCGGCCATCAGAAGGACTAACCTCTGCACAATGGCGATCCAAGTCACTACATTTCCTATCATTGCGGCGATCCAAACGAAAACTTACCTTCGATGTGTCGACGATCGGCTGCGTTATTGCATCGGCAGTTAGTCTCTTAGGAAGCCGCAACGGCAGAAAGCGATCTCACTGTGGGTTCTGTGGACATTATCGACTGTCAGACCTACTAAGGATCGGGTGGGTAGTGCTTTAGACTACTGCAACAGTGGGTCCTCAAACCTTTTAACGTTCCCGATCGGTGGTCTGATCCTTAATAACTTTTCGATGACCTTATTCTTAAACAAAGTTTTCAAATTTTCTTCTCATCGGCTGTCGGAAGCATTAATCACTACGGCATCGACGATTGAAGTCTCTACCCGTTGGAAGGATAGCCCACTAGCCAGCCGCAACGGCGGACGCACGACCAACTAAACTTTCCCGACGTTCATCAGCGGTCCGATCTTCTAATGTCTTTCGATGACGTCCATCAATGACTTCATCAACTAACTTCCGTTGATCACCGATAGGTTTCAACACTTAGACAAATTTTTGAAATTTTCTTGCCGCCGCGTCGGCTAATTTATCCTTTAGATTTTGCCGATCCGTCTAATCTAACCTTCACTGAATTCCTCTTTCCTTCACCGACACCGAAAGTCAATATCGGGTGTTCCTTCCACTATATTGAGCCGACATTTCGGCGGTCTTCTGCTGATCTTTGCCAAAACTGTGGCTCCCACTTTCATTAAGTTTTGTCGATGAACACTTAGAAAATTCTTTCTCCGCTACTGCATCGGCTGTGCAATCAACTAATTCTTCCAAATATCGTCGAACAAATTGACTAAGCTTCGCTAGCGGCCGAGTCTGTATCGGATGGCATTTCAACTAGCTGCCCACTACATCGAAAGGACTTCCCACTGAGTCTTCCGATGCACTGACGGTCTGTCCCTTAAAAAAATTTCTTCAACGAAATTTTCTATCATTCACAGATTTCTTCCTGCTGCACTCTGGCAGCCTGCCTTTGCTAACTGGCCTTTCATGGCCCATGCTGCAACCAGGGATCTGATACCACACTGTAACATCCCTGACCCTCCAACTAAGCAAGAGGATGCTACTTTACAACAACATATAGGCATCTAGCCCCATGAACATGAACATAAATATATATATAATGCTGAAGCATGATACTAAAAAGAAAAACATAAAACATATTTCGAAACATAATCATTCATATACAAAATGGAAGCAAAACATATCAATCAACATTCAAGCATATATAGAGAAGTATTTAACATGTATGTCATCATTCATTAAGGGTAAATATGACTGCAGATGCAATTTAGGCAAGAATACTGATCTTATAGAGAACTTGATACGCAACTAGCTACGTCGCTGCAATGTTCCTCCCAACCATAAGCCAGTGTGCTCCTTAATCTCTTAGCAACACTGCCACCCCGAAGCCAGGCATGATCCCCCAAGGAATAAGGAACTAGTAGGATTACACATAGCCAAGATAACAAAACATGCCAAGCCAACACAGTTGGGTTTATCAGGCAAACAATGGATCATCCAATCCAACACAGTTGGGTTTATCAGGCCATCTAGGAGCTTGGAAAGGCCAAATGCTAAGCTGGTGAGCTCATTACAGAGCTAGGGACACCTACAACAGAACTAGCTTGACTTCTAAGACACCCACACACACCCAACACAAGGAATCTGTCCCTTCTCTGCTACATAGTCCCTTAGGCCATGAATTCCCTTCCAGTGCTATTCAGGGGTTGTGGAGAAGAAATCCAACCCTCTAGCTCGGTCTGTGTGGTTCCCAAACACACCATATTTATCAAGCAAACCAAGCCCTCATCCCTACTCCCAACACAGTCCGTAGACCAACCACTACATTCATGCAGCAAACCAGCAACCAGAGCTTCGACGGGGGAAAACAACCGCTGAATCATTCTTGGCCCTATTGTGGCCAAAATGATTCCTTAGCGATCTAAAACAACCAATTTACAAGGTAAATGCAACCAACAAAAGTGGGAAACAACAGCCAACAGATGAAGAAGATAACCACAGTCCACGATCAATAGCGAGTGTCTGGACAACTACAACAGGAATGTGAGCAGGGGAAAAATTGCCCTTAACATAAATAGGAAAAAACATACCACCAAGGAAACCACGGGAAAAACATCCCCCTGAGTGAAAACCACGGCAATCCTTCATAGTCCAGAAATGGTGGAGGCAAAAATCTAGACTTTTGTGTGAACAGGAGGAAGAATGTCTCTCCGATTAGAAAGGCAGTGTGTGAGAGGAATGGCGAACCCCCACACAATGGATTGTCCTCCTTTTAACTCTGCTCATCATGGGGAAAATGAGCAGTCGACTGTGGGGAGAGTGGGTAGAACGATCGACTAATCACATTGTGGAGGGAGTGCAGGTGCAGGCATAGTGGTCTTCTTGCCAGCGTATCGGTCAACCCAGTGGAGTGTGCGTGTGAGCAAGGCATGGTAGTCCTACCACACTCCATTGCCAACATTAATAACTCCAACCACCAGTATAACAATTAAGATGGCCATTACATGAGACAAGAGAAGGTGAGCAAATAAACAAGGTGACACATGGCTTTATTTTCCCTCCCATGGCTGAAGGTTTAGTATTCCCTGTCCTTATCCTCAGGAATCATGCCCCTTCTAAAATTAGTTGCAGTAAACATAGCTGTTTGGGTTATTTAATTAAAATGCATGTTTACATGATACCACAATTTAATATATGCCGTATGTACCGATATACCATTGGTGACCATTCCAATCCGAAATATAACATAACTAAATCAATGGTGGGGCCTTTGCCCTTAGCTCCTCACCATGATTATTTACAACATATGTATTAATGCAAACGAGGTCAAAACCAGGGTGTTACATGATCACTTTATCTAACTACACTTTGTCATCCCATATCTAGGATTTCTCCACAATTACGACATCCTATGGCTTTTTGAGGCACTCTATCTCTTGCTTCACCAATTCTTCCTGCTCCTATGACTTCAGTAAGTGGTCGCCGATGATTGCTTCTTTATCGGCAAGCTCTTGGCTCACCATCTTCTACAACTACACCAAAGTGTGGGTTGATAATTCATTAAAATCCAATGCAACTATATGGAACTGCTGAAGTGTTGCATCCACACATTCACTTCTGGTCTCCAATGCGCATGGCTGAATTTGTACGACCTGAACCTGCTTACCTATGCTTAACTCGCCTATTTTTTGCAATACATTGGATTCTGGTACCTTCTCCAAAATAACATTAATTAAATATCGCAATTGAGTCTTTACCTCCTGAAATAATTCTGTCGAGTGTTGTTTGACCCGTGCCTTACTCGTAGCGGTCGCCGTGGTGATCGCGATAAGAATGCGAGTCACCTGGTCCCCTGTCATGGTCGAGGCACTACTTGCTTTTCCCTACTCGAAACTCTGCTTCGTGTGCCCTTCTTTGAATTGTCACTCCAGTTCATATTTCATCAGAGTCTTTGATGGCTACGCTCGCGATTCATGCTCTCTCTCAGGTTTGTGTGTGTGGTCTACCGAGGCGTTAGGTGGAGAACCTAACTCGGTATCCGATAGATCATCGCTACTCACTAGGATTCTCCACTCGGTAGGCCAGTTGTCAACTATAGCATCAAACTCTTCATCGGTTAGCTTATAATGGGTGGTCAACCATGTCTTTCCTTGATCCCGATGTGCTTGGATATGAATAAAATGTGGTCCATCACAAATCTTGCAATTTGCCTGTATTTAGCTGTTTCCCCCTTTGAAAGAAGCAAAATTTTCTCTGCTACAATCTGCAGCACATCCCAATACATCCAAAACTATATTGTATAGTTTACCAATCAATCCCTCTTATTAATATACCATAGGTTTTGGTACCGCGCTCCCTTGCATGTTCATGCAACTTCAACCTCCATGCCTTGGTACTCCTGGGGCTCTGACCATCCCACCAGTGCAATTAGTTTCAATAACCAAGAGTAAGTAAATAACCTCTTAACTTCTTGGAAAAGAATGGCATCTTCTGTCAACTGGTTTAATAAAACAAAGAACAATTCATTTGTACTCCTTCTTCGCACATCTCCGTGCATGCAATCACCTTGGATGTGCATTGATTGAGGCAGTTCTTCCTCACCACTTTTATAGCCAAAATTTTGGTCGCGATCCTAACTGCATGGTCATTTATAGAGTTGACAAAATATGTTCTGTTGTCGCGGTCCATCCCATACTTCCTCTTCAACTTAGTGGCTAACTGCTTATCATTATCCTTGCCACAAAAATATTGCGACGAATCGGGCTTGCTCATCGACAACCTGATTATCTGCAATATCAACTCCATGGAGAATGGCACCTTAGTGTCCAGCCACAAGTATCCTCCATGGAATCATGGCAACAAATTATTCACACATGCATTAGCCTTTGTCAAATGACCAAAATGCAGCATGTGTGTGTGGTCTAACAACCCCAACCTATGTAATCCCATTTCCCACTGTTGTTGTGTGCGAACAAGTGGTCCTGCATCATCCCGCTTTTGTGACTCAAATGGTTTCACAATGCAATCAACATATGCCAACAAGTCATGGTCGCTCTACGATATTCTGGTTCTTGGTGATATTTATCTGTATCGCACCAGGTTTGCATGGGGGGATAAACCCAGGAATGTATTCAACTATTGACCCCCTCTTTGCCGTAGAATATTCAAGCTCAGTTGTCGATGGTCCAACCTCCTCCCCTGCTTCGACTTCTAATCAGTTAGAACTCCTGGTAGTCCGCTTCTTTTGCATAGAGGACTTGGGATGATTTTTTCCCCTCTTATTTCATTGGAAATCACTTGGGTCATCAATCTGAATCACTCTCCAATGTTCAAACTTGATCTGTTATCACTCTATGCTTTTTTCACTCAACAACAATGATGGTTCATTCAAATCACACCCTCCCATTCTTATAGCTCAGAAGCACCTGTGCAAAATATTTTCCAATCATCACGACCAAATCTACCACTTATTAGCCGATCCGTCCAATCTAACGGTCAGATTCTCCATAAATGAGCATCTCATACCTCTATGTCGCCACTCGACTATTTTAATTATTGCATTAACTGCTTGATTTGACTGTATCGCATCCACACAGACGTCGCCAAACTCTATCCTACTGCGACTCAATCCATTTCCTCTTGCGCTGCCACTAGTTTCCAGTGCGCCACCTCCTTTGTCCTACCTCTTAAATATATATATATATTTTCATTGCACAGTGCCTTAAGCATCGCGCCACACCTGGCTATCCCGATAGGGATTTATTCGGCTTCCATTCACTAACTTAGGTAGCATCCCCCCATCTAGCTACTACAACTGTACCGCACCTCTGTTGGTAATGAAATTGATTAGATAAGGGCCTAAACAATGCATTTGAAAATTACTTGGGTGTTTCACAAACTTACTGTCATAGAGGAACACCATATCGCCTTGGTGGAAATGATTGGTTTTGATGTGTTGATCATGCCATTCCTTCTGGAAATCCTTCTTGACTCGTAGATGAAATCCTATGACAAACCAAAATTCTTCTAGCTGCAAAAACTGTGCTAGGTGTTCTTCCAACACTCCTTCAACATCCATCCCTATCGCTGCTGCGATGCATAGACTTGTAACAATATATTCCATTGGAATTACTACTTCTTGGCCATACACCAACTTGAATGGCATATGTCTTGTCAACCGTTTGTAAGTAATTCAATAAGCCCATAAAATCATCGGAACCTTCAAGTCTCAATCATTGCGGCTTGCATTGCATACCTTGGTGAGTGCATGATCCAATACCTTATTGAACGGTTTGACTATCCCATTAGATCATGGATGATAGGGAGTGCTCTTCTTGTTCTAAATTTGGAAATCCTCCGTCAGTGAGCTGATGGTGCGATTGATGAAATTACTCCCCTGATCACTCATCAGTATCTTCGAAAATCTGAATCAAGTGACAACATTGTCGAACATAAATACTACTACAACCGCAGTAGTGAAATCCGTCACTCATGCGACTTCCACACATCTTGTGAGATAATCCATCGATGTGATGATATACCACGCACCTATCCTTTTTACTGGTGGGTTGATAGGATCCATAAATTCCACTTCCTATTTATCAAATGGTTGTAGTGTAATCTATGGTACTAAGGGAATATCATCCCTTCACGAAGGCTTCCCCATTCTTTGGCATACATTACAACTCTTCGCATAGTCTGTTGCATCATTATGTATAGTTGGCCATTAGAGGCATGTGCAGAGTATCTTCCTGGCCATTGCGTGACCTCCATAGTGTCTTCCTACCACCCCACCATGTGCTTCCACCAATATCCTTTCTTGTTCATGCGGTAAGACATATCGACGTTGAATTTCATCAGGTCCCATCTTATAGAGATGTCCGACAATCAATTGAAAATACACAACCTAAACAACCAATTGAAAATCCGCAACCCAAACAACCAATTGTTTCTTGTAACTTGTGGTGAAATAATCCGACGCTTTTCCTATCACCAAAAAATGAATTATCTGCTCATAATGGTCATCGACCATGCCAACCTTTTATAGCTGTGCATCGGGTATCCCATCCTCGATGTTGGTTGGTTCTTCGTCTGTCTTGATTCAAGACAAATGATCAGGTCCCACATGCAAGCGACCTGAATTCACAATGATTTTGAAATCAAACTCTTGGAACAATAGCATCCAACAACATATATTCCCCCCCAACACAGGATTTTTGACCAAGTATTTCAATTCAAAATGATCAGCGAACATTTTGAAATGTCCTCCTAACAGGTAATGATAGAATTTTTGGAGTGCATAAACCATCACTAATCCTTCACATTCCGTCGTGGTGTAGTTCTGTTCCATAGATGATAGCTTTCGATATCCCCTTCCCCTAGTTGCACCAAAACCACTCCTAACGTGATTGATGATGCATCAACATGGACATGAAATTCCTTTGTCCAGTCCGAAAAGACCATAATTGGTATGGTGACCATCTTCTTCTTTAAGGTATCGATACTCCCTTGACACTCGAGACTCCATTCAAACTGCGCATCTTTCTTCAAAAAGTTCTTATGAACTTTATTAATATCCCATATGTCCCAATTTCGCTCTGACTTGTTTCACATTCGTCGGTGGGGGAAAGTTAACAATGAGTGCAATATTAGCTGGATCAACCAACATCCATTCCTTACAAACAACGTGCTCCAACAAAATACTGAATGGCGCACAAAAGATGCATTTCTTCGAATTCAATGCGATTTGGTGTTGTAGACACCACTCCAACATCAGTCACATATTTGCAAGATGATCTTTTAGCAGCCCATACACTATCTAACCATCCATATATACCACCATATTTTTTTTTAGTAAAGTCCTTAAACACGGCCACTACGATCCTGGAGAATATCACAGGTGCGTTTTTGAGTCCAAATGATATCACCCTAAACTAAAAGCAACGCGACTTAGTCACAAAAGTTTTCTTATGCTGATCCTCTTTGACAATCCTTATTTGATGATAGACTTAAAATACATCTGTGAATGAATAGATCTCCTGACCACCTACTCCTTCCAACACTTCATTAGTAAATGGTGTCGGGACCAGATCATGAAGACATGCGTCGTTGAGCATTCAGATATTGACATAGATCTGAACTTCACCTAAATTCTTTTCTTGTATGACCATTGGGCTGATCCATTCCAATTCTTTGGCTGGTTCAATGATCCATGCACCCAACATTATGTCAAGCTCAACCTTCACTTTCTCCTTGTATCGTAGTTTCAGGAAATACAGACGTTGCTTTACTGGCTTCACATCTGGTTTGAGTGGGATTTTTATTTCTCCCAAATATCCTAGGATCCCCTTTATTTTAGAGAATTTAGTTGGAAACAAGTCTTGAAACTCATACAACAGATCAATGATCTTTTCCATAGTTTCTTTGTCCCAATAATCTCCTATATTAGAGAACTTTGGTTCCTCTTCTGTACCAATGTTGACCTTCTGAATCTTCAGTAGTTGGTGAACCTTGTCTGTTGGCATATCTAGTGCTGCGATGTTTTGACTTCCTTTATATTTTGGATATTGATGTTCCTTGGTTCATCATCATCAGGTCCTCTTGTTACATTGTAACAATCCATCACTGATTGCATCATTGGTAACTCATATGATTCCGAAGGATATGTGACTAAAAGTATCTCCAAGAAAACATCATGGATGTATTGTACTGCACTATGAATTACTGGATCAACATCCACAAAAATAAAAGTGTGACTAAAGCAGATCGTTAATTCCTCCCATGTCATGATATCCCTTCGGATTTATGTTGATACATACCACTATCATGACATTTCATCCAATGTGTGTACAAAATCATGTACCCACTTGTCCTTCGATCATGATACCCACGCGGTCTGACATGATTTTAAATGATCATTGGGATCATTTCATCCGTCAAACTTCTCAACTTGGTAGTGATCTAGTTCACCAAATAGAACTTCCATTAACTTGCGACAAAATGACCACCTATTGATCGATTTCTTATGTGTCTCCCACCAACATGCTGGAGTAGCCTTCAACGCCTCGTCCAATGCCAATAGTCTCTGTGGTTCTGAGACCTTGTCTTCGAATTCATCAATAAATTCAGGAAAATTAGGAAAAAATTCATATGAATGTATCTCAACAACCTCCGTTGTGACCCAATGTAGAGACTGAGAAACTCATTCACACTTCCGAATCGACACCTCTTATAGCTAGTTCTACCAATTTTCCAGCACATCATCAGAATTCGATGATGCAGATCTTGAGCTTCACCAGCCCAAATCTCCATCTATAGTGGGGTGAACATAATCCTCTGAAATATTGGGTGCATGGTCCCATCCTCCAACAACTTGTTCCTTGATTGGTTCGACATATCTTCTTCCATCAATCAGATCCAATGGGGCTATGACTCATATGTCACGGTTTTCAAAAGTCATCTCCCGTTTCTTGAAGTTGATCATAGCCAAGTTTGTTGATGTATATGTAACTTCGGAATGTATTTCACTTGTATTTCTTATATATTGTAACCCGATGTTTATTCCGGGATGTACTTGAGTTATGTCATGCCTCGATGTTCCTATCGGGAAGGTCTATCATGTAAACAAGTCATGTCAAGTTATTGTGGGTAACCCTCTTATTGTCTAAGGGTTAAAGTCCCCGTAGTTCCAGGGAACTAGGGTTATTAGACTCTCCTAGTGAGGTTGGCCCTAGTAGGGTTTTTGTTATGTCGGGATTAGTATAAATAGAGAGCTGGACTCTCTATTTATCACACAACTCATACACACTCAAGTGTAGTGCATAGTTGAGGAAGGAGAAGACACTAGGGCTAGACAAGAAGAAGGTTACTGCTGTCAGGAGATCACTTAGTATTTTGGGTTCTACTTTTGGTGCTGATTCTATCTCTGAGCAAGTTGTGGGGTTTTCACCATTTATGGTTTCCCTGAGGATAAACACTGTGTTCATTGTCTCTTGTGTTTGATTGCTATGCTTGTTATTCTCTCAGTAAAGATCGTAATATAATGCTAGCTTAATGATGAAATTCAAACAAAGTTGTCATTGGCCCATCCAATCCCCAACAATGTAGGATATGGGCTTCCTTCGTCCATAGTTTTGATAACATCGAAATTCACATATGTCTTCATTCCTTCAACATCCACCATCAAGCATGGTACTCTCCCAATTGGTCACACTCAGTCCTGATTGGCTAGTCGCAATTGCACAGGGGACCAAGCCAACTTTGGCTTCCCCATCTTCTCCCACGTCTGCTTTCTCAAAATGTTGACATCTGAGCCCAGATCCAGAATAACTGAATCCAAATTATAATCACCAATCTAGAAATCCATCCTCATCTCTTTTCCAGTTTTATTTTTGTGTAATGATTTCACAACAGATTCCTATTGACCTTTCTCTGGTCGTTGCAGCAAACTTGTGATCTCGGCTAGTGCATCAGGGTCTTTTTCTAGCGATAAGAAACTCTCAAAGAAACTTTGTAATGTGCCATACCTTTGTGAAGGTCCTGCGATAAGTGTAGAATAAAAAAAATGTGACATCTCATAAATAAGCAACTTACCCGTGTCTCTTCGGATGGTGTCTCTCGCGTCAAATAATGTATCCCTCTCAACATCCACATAAAACTACACCATTTTTTGGGCCGCCATTCGAATTTGTGGGATCAGACCATCATCCCCTGTTGTCACACCTTTGTGAGTAATAACCATAACATCTGCAGGTTGAGCCTTGGGTTCTGCTGATATCTTCCCAACCGTGGGACCTTGGTTTTGGTTCGGTGGTGGATTCACCAAATGGTTTTCATTCTAGTTCACATTATGATTCTGGTTCTGTGGTGGAGGAACATTCCTTTCTTTCCATTTCACAATCAGCTGTGGAGAATCTTCAACTGTGTGATTTGTGACAGTATAGTAGGTGCATTGCGACTGCAGGTGTGGGAAATATCGCTGATAATGTCCCAAGAATCCACAATTGTAGCATTGCACAGGGCCAGGACCTTGTCGTCCTCCTCGACCGAAACCTCCATTTCATTTTCCTCAAAATTCTCCACAAAAGCCTCCTTGTTGTTTATACTAAGGTTGGTTAAACTGCTATTGCTGCGGTGGATTCAACTGTGGCAGAGAAAAATGTAGATGAGTATATTGCAACTGAGCATACTATGGTTTCTTGGGAGCATACTGCATTTGAGTATACCGTGTTTGTGGTGGAACAAACTGCAGTTTTGGATGCACAACTTGAAGTGTCTGCTGCGATGGTGGTCTCTTCATCGATTAGTGTTCTTATCCATTTATATAGTATGTCTCCATTTTAGTTTCCTGAAGTAGGTCATATTCTCAATAGTCCTTCTCTTCATGGCCAACAAAATGACAAAAATTACAAAACAAATTCGCAGGCTTGGATACCGTCTTCTGGAGATATACACATTCCTCGTGTCAATGTCCACGATGTTAACACCTCTATGTTGATCAGTTGAGAAAGAGGTATGATCGAGGAAGATAAAAGGATATATAAAATTTGCAAAGTCTAATAGTTGTGATTACATTATTAAAGTGCACATAAGGGTTAATTTGGCATACAATCCAAAGGTGTAAAGTGATTGGGGTGAAATCCATGGTTTAAAATGGATCTGCTAGGTAAAGATGCGTAGGAGATAAGTTATGTGGAGAAGTGGATATGGTTAACAAAGCTTAAAGATCAAAAGAAATGAAATAAAGCAAACAAAATCCACGGTTGAGAAATACTCTGCTGGATAAAGATGCACGTTTAAAAAAAATAGAAAAGGCTAGCGGAATGTGTACATCCAATCTCAATCCAATGGCTTAAGAAAAAAGTGAAAACCCATCAATGATCATTATTGGTTCCGGAGGATAAAGTTACGAGATGGTTAAAAAGGAAAGGTGGTAGTGGAATGTAAAAAATGTTCCACGTGGCAACTTGAAGTGAATTCCGCGGAGAAAAGTAGTTTGGGAAAAATCGCTTGATGAGGGCTCCGGAATGGGACCGTAGTATAAAAGTAAAGTTGACTTGGTTTAAAAAATCATTTCATTTGTGTGCTACGGGTGAAAGGAAGGAGGCAGTCCGCCATCTTTTCAAGTCAACTTCTACATGTTTACAATCACAGGTAAGCCTTAAAACACTTAAACTTGGTTCAAGGAGTTGCTGCCATTGTTTGTTATGGAAAGGGAACATGGTTTAGGAGTTTTATGTAGGGTTTTGGATGAAAGGGAGGAATTTGTTGTTGATAGGGACATAAACATATATGAACCTGTTTTATAAGTTGGAAATGTATCAGTCTCGAAGGAGCAGTTGTGGCAGTGTAATTTGCAGGGAAATGATGTTCTAAATATCTGCACTTCTTTTCCGTATGACTTTACTATTGAGCAAACATTACCATTTCCCGAATTTGTTGAATGGTGCGCAATCAACTATTCACCCTCTGAAAGAGTCGTCATGAGTCATACCACCTCTAAGATACTTTGTAAGGTTGATGCAAAAGCCATTCGCGGAATTATTAACTTACCCGATAGTTTCCCTGATAATTGTGAGTCTTTGAATGAGTCTGTCTTAGTCGAAATGTACAAAAGTTGTAAAACCGAAGTTAGATGCCAATTTCTTTCTAGTATTCTTAAAGAGGGTCAGTCATTAGAAGGAATTTTTCTGCCGTATAATGTTAACATTTTCAAAAAAGAGGTTCAGATGGTTATGTCTTTAGTCAGCCAAATTTTGTTAGTTTTTCAACATTAAGCTAGCATTATGTTAGGATCTTTACTGAGAGAATAACAAGTACAACAATCAAACACAAGAGGCAATGAACACAGTGTTTTGATCAGGGAAACCATAAATGGAGAAAACCCCGCAACTTACTCAGAGATAGAATCAGCACAAGATGTAAAACCCCAAAACAGTAAGATGCACTTCCGACAGTAGTAATCTTCTTCTTGTCTAGCCCCAATGTCTTCTCCTTCCTCAACTATGCGCTACACTTGAGTGTGTGAGTGATGTGTGCTAAATAGAGATCCTAGCTCTCTATTTATACTAATCCCAACATGACTAAAACCCTACTAAGGCCGAACTCTACTAGGAGAGTCTAATAACCCTAGTGCCCCGGAACTGTGGGGACTTTAACCCTTACACAATCAGAGGGTTACCCACTATGACTTGACATGACTTGTTTACATTATTGATCCTCCCGATTGGAACATCGAGGCATGCCAACATGACTCAAATACATAATAGATACATCCTAGAATAAACATCGGGTTACAATACATAAGATACATAGATGAATACATTCTAAAGTTACAAATACATCAACACTCCCTCTTAACTAGTAATGTATTATTTCGACACAATTTTCATCACTGGTCTTCTTCTCTGTATCAACTGGATCATCTCGTCATCTTCATCTCGAGTCTTTTGAGTCTTCAAGTCATCTTTGTCTTCAAGTCATATTCATTCTTCGAATCTGGATCATCTCTCGATCTGGATCAACATCACTGGATCTAGATCATCACTTGATATGGATCATCATCACTGGACTGGATCTTGATCATCACTCGATCTGGATCATCTCTCGATCTGGATCATCTCTCGATCTGGATCATCTCTCGATCTGGATCATCACTGCTAGTTCTGGATCATCACTCGATCTGGATCTCTCGGAGTCATCATAACTGGATCTTGATCATAGCTCGATCTGGATCTCACCTGGTCATCATCATGTGTGTGCTATCTCATCATAGGAAGTTCTATAGATCCAGCCTTCTTTCATGCTGGGTGTATGCCTACCTCCTCATAGGTCTTTGGTAGCCCTTACATCTGACCTACTCGTCAGAATGGCCAGCACTCACATCTGACCTGCTCATCAGAAAGGCGGTAGCTCTTATATCTGATCATATAGGACCTAATCCTATAGTCACATCAGAATGGCCAGCACTCAGATCTGACCTACTCATCAGAAAGGCGGTAGACCTTAAATCTATGTAGGAGCTCATCCTACATCAGAATGGCAACACTCACATATAACCTACTCATCAGAATGGCAGTAGATCTCACATCTATCCTACTCGACAGAATGGCCAGCACTCACATATGACCTACTTGTCAGAATGGCGGTAGCCCTTACATCTGTCCTACTCGACAGAATGGCCAGCACTCACATCTGACATGGGAGGAACCAAATCCTTTAGCCATGAACAGAATGGATCTACCCTTACATCTGACCTGCTCGTTAGAATGGTGGTAGCCCTTACATCTATCCTACTTGACAGAATGGCCAACACTCACATATGACATGGGAGGAACCAAATCGTTTAGCCATGACAGAATGGCTCAGCCCTTATATCTGACCTGCTCGTCGGGATGGATTTGGGACTCATCACCTTCCCTTGGAGGAAACCTTGATCTGGAGAACACCAAGCTTCTCCCTGAAGTACTCAAACTTCACTCTGGCTAATGGCCTTTTCAACACATCAGCTATCTGTTCCTCCGTCGCAACATACTAGATCTTCATTGCTCCTCTCTGTATCATATCCCTGATATAGTGATACTTGATCTTGATATGATTCGACTTGTCATGGAACAATGGATTCTATGACAACTTTATGCAACTCTATTTGTCACAATATATACAAGTAGCATCCATCTGGAGATCAAATAAATCAGACAGTAGCTTCCTTAGCCATACTGCCTCACAACTAGCTAAACAAGCCATGACATACTCTGCTTCAGCTGTACTCAGTGCCACACAGGATTTCTTCCTACTCAACCAAGAGATCATACCTGATCCCATACTGAAGCAACACCCTGAAGTGGTCTTCCTATCGATGGCACTTCCTGCCCAATCTGAATCAACATAAACCTCTAGGTTAATCTTTTGATTCACATCATGCTTGAGCCCATAATCAACTGTACCCCTCAAGTACCTCAGAATATGATTTGTAGAAATCAAGTGAACATTTCTTATATTTGTCAAGAACTGGCTCAAGGTGTTCAGAGCAAAGCAAATGTCTGGTGTCATGTTCGTCAGGTACATCAATGACCCAATCATCTGATGATACATCGTAGCATCAACCGTCTCTGAAGAAGCATCATTCAATAGCTTCAGGTTTGATGCCATAGGTGTGGCCATAATCTTGCAGTCCATCATCCCAAGCCTCTTCAGGATCTCTACTGCATACTTACCTTGTCCAAGTAAGATTCCATCTACACTCTGCCACACCTCCATACCTAGAAAGTAATGCATCATACCCAAGTCCTTCATCTCGAACTCGACATCAATCTTTCTCTTTGTATCAGTAATCAACCCATCCATACCTGTCACAAACAGATCATCTACATATAGTAGAAGCATCACTGGGTTTCCATATTTAACCTTGTAGTAAAGGTTGGAATCTGCTTTACTCTTGGTAAATCCTAAACTGGATAGAAAGATATCAATTTTTCCGTACCATGTCCTGGGTTCCTGTTTCAAACCATATAGGGCTTTATTCAATATGCATACATGAGACTCCCTGTCATGTGTCTCAAAACTGAGTGGTTGTTCTACATACACTTCCTCTTCCACTACACCATTCAAGAAGGCAGTCTTGACATCCATTTGGTGTATCTTCCATTTCATCACTGCAGCCAGAGCAAGTACTGATCTGATGGAAGTGTATCTGGCTACAGATGCAAAGGTCTCTTCATAGTCTATTCCCTCTTTCTGAGAGAAACCTCGAGCTACAAATATTTCCTTATACTTTTCAATGCTACCATCTGCAGCATGTTTGATATTGTAGATCCATTTGGAAGTTACAACTGACTTCCTGTCTGGTCTTGGGACAACATCCCAAACATCATTCTTCATGATCGATTGGTACTCTTTGATCATAGCATCCTTCCATTCTTTTCATTCTGTCACTTCTTCATAACTGGAAGGTTCTTTATCAATGAAATCACATAGTAAAGCTACATACCTAGAACATGATCTGGTCCTCTTTCTTTCTCTGTGATTCTCTTTTGGAGCCCCATATATTTCTGCACCTTGGATAAGTTCTCGTACCCAAGCAGGTTTCCTTTTATGAGGTTTCTTCTCTAGAGGTGGATCTACAGGTCTTTGTAATTCTTCAAATTCTCAATCTTGTTCTCGAGTTTCTTCATTCATGGTTGTATCATGAATTCTGGGTGCTTCTGCTTCTTCAGGTTCTTCAGCAGGTCTCTTCCTAGAGTTTTTGTAAGCTGTGTCTTCATCAAATGTCACATCCCTGCTGATGTCAATCTTCTTATATCCTGGGAAATATATTTTGTAAGCCTTCAAGCTTTCAGAGTATCCCACAAATATACCCTTCTTTCCTGAAGGATCTAAGTTAGTCCTCTTCTCTTTTGGAATGTGGATGTACACAGGACAACCGAATATTCTGACATGGCTGACTTCTGGTTTCTTACCAGAGAAGACTTCGTCAGGAGTCTTGTTCTTGAGTACTCTATGTGGAGTATGGTTCTGTACATACACTGCTGTTTTGGCAGCTTCTGCCCAAATATTCATAGGAAGGTCTTGATCATGAAGCATTGCTTTTGCAACTTCCATGATAGTTCTGTTCTTTCGTTCCGCAACCCCATTCTGTTGTGGATTATAAGGAGTGGACAAATCCCTCTTAATCCCTGATTATAAGCAATGGAAAGCTCCCTCTTAATCCTTGATTATAAGGAGTGGACAGCTCCCTCTTAATCCCTGATTATAAGGAGTGGACAGCTCCCTCTTAGCTCTTTGAATTCATTTGAAGTGAATTCTCCACCATTATCTGATTGAATGGTCTTGATCTTCTTTTCAATATGGTTTTTGATCAAGGTTTTGAATTCTTTGAACTTACTGACTACTTCATCTTTGTTCTTCATGAAGTAAACCCATGTCTTCCTAGAAAAGTCATCAATAAAAGAAACATAATATGCATACCCGCTTAGAGAGTTTGGTGACATAGGACCGCATACATTGGAGTGGATGATTTCTAAGATTCCTTTTCCTTTGCTTTCACTGCTTCAAAATGTCTTCTTTGTATTCTTTCCTTTCGCACATCCTTTGCAGACCCCATCGTGTTTTGCTTGAATTTCTGGAAGACCTTCGATAGATTTGCTTGCAATAGGTAGTGCTCTGTAATGCACATGTGAAAGACTTCTATGCCAAAGTTCACTTCGCTCTACTGTGTCATGGACCAAGGCTTGTTCTGGATGGCCCTTCAATTTGTATAATCCTCCTTCTTGTTCTCCAATTACTACTGCATCATCGATAGTCTTTCCTTTTGGCCACATGATAACTTGACCATCTATGAATGCAACCCACATTCCTTTTGCATCTAATGCTGATATGGAGAGAAGGTTCTTCTTGAGTCCTTGCACAAGCAATACTTCTTTCATTGTTAGGGATTTTCTAGAGTCTAACTTATATGAAGATTCCCCACTACCTTTTATTGGGTATTGGTAGTCATCTCCTAGATTTACCTTGTGAGGTGATTCATGCTCTGACAGTCTCACAAAGGATTCCTTGAATCCAGTCATTTGTTTGGAAGCTCCACTTTCTATAAGCCAATCATCACTACCATGAGTAATGTTACTCGTGAGAGCTGATTTAAGAACATATTCATCCTCGCTTGAAGAATCTTCACTTTCATATCTGGATCTTTTTCTGGATGGTTCATCATCCTCTGCAGCATGAGCATGATGTCTTCTTTTGTTGCTCTTCTTTACTATCTTCTATTTGTTAGGACAATTCCTTGCATAGTGTCCTGCTTCATCACAAGTATAGCATATGATCCTAGATACATCTCTTCTAGTACTATCTTTGTGAAAGTGCTTACCTCTGGAAACATGAGATCTTCTCTTGCTTGACTTGGAGTGAGACTTGGAGTGTACTGTAAGAGCTTGGTATTCACTTCCCATCTTCTCTTCTTGAGATGCTATCCGAGCTTCTTCTTGAGAGCACTCTTCCCATAGTCTGCTGAACTTGACTAACTTCTTCCTAGCTGTTGGGGCTCGGACCTTGAAGGTCCTTAATTTTGGCAACTCCGCGGTTTTGGTGCGAAGCTTGTAAGCGGAGTTGCGGTCCAAAATAGTCTTAGGGGCTTCGGGGTTGGGTTGAAGCCCCTCTTTTTGTAAATAACCCATGGTTTAAGCCCATGGTTTTTAAGCCCATGGTTTAAACTCATGGTATTGTAATAGTGCACTTGTATAAATAGGCACTTATGTAAAGGAGAAAAGAGCTTTTTCGAAGGTTTTTGTATGATGATAATTTGATGCAAAGAAGCTAAGGCCTATTTTGGGTTTAAGGTTAAGTCCCAACTGAGTGCGTGGATGACCTCTGCAGCTGAGTGCACAGAGGGTTTTAGAAGAAATGCTAAGTCCCAGCTGAGTGCGTGGACGACCTCTGCAGCTGAGTGCACAGAGGGTTTTGGAAGGAAGGTTCTGCAGCTAAGTGCACAAATCAGAACTATTGTTTTGTAAAGAGTTGAATATAAACGCAGTTCTGTGGACGTAGCCCCTACACTGGGGGTGAACCACGTATATCTTGTGTTGTGGTGGTTCTTGTTATTTTGTTCCTGTTATGTTTTATGCATTTGATAAGTAGATGAATGACAGAGTAAGATTAACTGTTAAGTATTGACTTCGCTGTGAATTCCCAGTTAAGGGTTAAGCAAGTAACTATCTTTTTTATCTAAACTGCAAAGCTATTTAAGAGAATATCGAAGCTATGTATTGTATGATTATTCTTTGTTAAGGCTAAAGGTACATTAATATCCCTCTTTTCCCTGCAGAAACCTGATTCTGCGGCACCCCATAGCTGTTTCGGGTGAGACTGCAACCTGTTCGCAGGTTGTTGCCGAAAGGGCCAACACTGCGGGTCTCTTTGTTGGTACAAAGATAAACGTATAAGAACCCAGGTCTGCCCTAAGCCCAACAAATTGGTTCTGTTGCTGGTTGAACCAGTGTCTGCTTCAAGAGGGATCTACGTTGTACCTGGAGGGATATGTTTTGGAGGCCCTCAGTAAAAGAAATTAGTGACTGGATTGAAGATACTTATCTGAAATTTGCTGAACAAGAAAATAAGGACCCTCGTCGTAGCTCAGATGACTTCTTGCAAAGGTACGATTTTTTTGATATTTATGAAATTTTCTTTGGTAGTATCCACATACAATTGCACCAGTGGTTATCCAGGTTGACAGAAAGAAAGACAAACTTCAAAGAAGATCATTCTCCTTCCTGGACCCCAGAAAGAATTAAGCTATTGAAAAGTGTGAACAACGTGGTATCAAGAGCTGTTGATTTCTGGATAACGTGAACCCTTGACTCATTTGTGACGGAGTTCGCCATCGACACACATACTTCTTTCAGCAAAGCAGAAAGACAGTTTTTCAAAGGACCAAGGGGTAAGTACCTGAATTCATTAAGTTTGAAAATTAAAATGCTCTTGGCTGAAAAAGGCATATTGCTTATCCAATCAGATTGCTAGATTTATTGCTACTAACCTATGTTTGGAAGCGAAAGTGACTTCAACGAGAAAAGTGGTTTGCTTCGTAACGGTAAAATATACAAGAGAACTTTTGGATCCTATACCCCAGTCCAGAATACCAATTATACCCCATTAAGTCCAGAAGAATCTGAATCTGAAGAAACCCCTTTTGTTAGAAACCCTCCTATCACTCCGCAACGAAGATCTGTTATCCCTGAGAACCCGTCGCAATCTGAAAGTAACCCTAGCCCGAGTAGTCCTGTCGCAGGTTAGTCTACCTCAGTAAGTCCCCCCCCCTGTTACCAGTCCTCCTCCTCCCCCTTCCACCCCCCCCTCGATTCAATATGGCCCATGTGAATGATGATATCAAGCTCCCAGTATTTAAAGGAACTGGATCAGAGGATCCAGAGCAGTTTTGGTTCTTATGCGAAGCTGTTTGGACTGCTAAGAATATTATGGATCAAAATACAAGAACAACGCAGCTGGTCACCTCTTTCAGAGACCGAGCTTTGACCTGGTTTATGAAGTTTTCCAGTACTCAGACCTATGCCTTGGCTGATATTAAAAAAACAATGATCAAAGAATCCAAGAAGCCTAAATCAGAGTCACAGTCTATAACTGAACTGAAAGAAATTTAGCAGAAGCGAGGTGACTCAGTTTGGGACTTTGACCAGAGGTTCAAGGTTCTATTGGATCAAGTTAGTTTCACTATTGGACCAGAACATCATAAAGAATGGTTCATCGCAGCACTATTGCCTCATATCAGGACTCCACTTATGCAATAGAAGGTTGTTGATCAGCAAGAGGCGTTGGAAATTTCTATGAAACTCGAAACAACTCCTGTTGGAGATAATTCTGGAATAGCCCAAATACAAGCACAATTAGCAGAAATGGATTTGGAGCTTCACGACATGAAGAAAGGGAAATCTATTCGAGAAGAGGTTTGGTGTACACGATGTAAGACAGAAGGTCATGACAAAGAATAGTGCCCTACATTAAGAAATTATTTGAATATTGGTGCACCGAATCCGTTTAACCCTACTGTCCTATATTGTGAGATCTGTAGAACAACTGGCCAACATTGACCTGAAGATTTCTATCTACTACAGAGATATGTTCAAGTACCTAATAATCCCTACTGCAAGTTCTGTAAGTTAGTTGGACACAACGAAGATGAATGTCGCAGCTTTGACCTCATGAGAGAGCGAACCTATGATGCTTATAGGGTACAACCCGATGCACAAGGCAATGATGGATATGGTTACCATGGTAGTACATCAGGTCGAGGTAATTACAGAGGTCGAGGTCGTGGTGGTATGCCTGGTAGAGGTCGAGGCCATGTTATTTTCTATAACTGTAATCAGGCAGGACATGTATCTAGAGACTGTTAGAACCCAACTACGACATGTCAATATTGCAGAGCAGTCGATCATGTGATTGAGAAATGCCCATAGTTGATAGCCAAGATACAAGAAAGAAATGGCGCTCCTGCTCAGAATGTTCAGGTGATTGCTGTAGAGAAAAGACTTGTCCCAGCCATTAACATTGTTACAAGGAGTGGAGCTACAACGCAAGTGCAGCATAAGGGGAAACAGCCTGACAAGGCTTGGGTCCGCAAGACCCCAGAGAAAATTCCATCCTTCGATGTTGGAAGAGAAAAAGGAACATTTATGGAAGCTAAAAAAGACTTTGCTGATCTGAGAACATCAATAGCAACTACGCAATAGCATCAAAAATAGTTATAGTTTCAAGAAGGTTCGCCGGATCAAGTAAGTACACTAACATCATTTTTACAGAGTTTTATGAAGCTATTAAGAAATCAGAATGCTTTGAATGAGTTACATAAAGTTATTTAGTCTTGCGAACCTCAATGAAGCTCTGATAGAGGAAAAACCGTTAGAGTTAGAAGGACTGGAAGAGAAATGAGATTGCATGCTCAGATAGGATATTATGACATGACTGATATCATTTTAGACCTAGGATCAGAAGTGAATGTCCTAACTAAGTAGACATGGGAACAAATGGGAAGACCTACACTTGAATGGCCCTTATACAGCTGAGATTAGCCAATCAGCAGAAGATTGTGCCCTTGGGAAGATTCCCTAGTGTACCAGTGGACATTGATGGAGTCAGTACCTTAGTAGATTTTGACGTCATTGAAATAATTGATGATAGAAACCCCTATCCAGCATTGCTAGGAATTGAAAGGGAAATAGACAATTATGCAGTAATCAACCTTAATAACAGACAGATGACTTTTGAAGGAAAAGGCTTGAGAGTCATAGTACCATTGGACCCTTCTCAAGGAGAAAGGTATACAGATCCAGTCAGAGATGAAGATCAGGATGTTTTAGATCATATTTACAACATCACAGCTAAAGAAGAAGACTATGTTAACCCTACTAATGAAGGTATAATGGATTGGCAGTGTGACAGTTCTTGCATGATTGATTCAGACGAAGGCCTAGAGAATTGGTAGAATAGACTTTATGAGCTACATGGACATCGATGTGAAAGAATTACCAAGTCTATCAGATGGGTTGGCTCACAGACAAATATCTTACCTACTTTTGATGGCTTGACAGACCCAGAAGATTTTATTGTACAATTCTCAGACCAAGTACCAGATTCACAGAAAATGGAGACTCTAGATTTAGTATTCAGAGCCACAGCTGCCAGATGGTGGAATGGTCATAAAAAGTATATTCATAGTTGGAGAGCTTGTCAAAAGTTTCTTCACCTGAGATTCATGGATCAACCTCAGGAGGTACGAAGCAGATTTACTGGTAAGACTAGCCCTTAGGAACATTTGGAGCAGTGTTATGAAGCATGGAAGCATGTACCTTGTGAAGAATGGGTACATAGGTTTGTACACACTCTGGAACCTGTAGCAAATACCTGGTATGCGGAGGTGGAGCTTCACCATGGTACTATAAATTGGATTAGCCTTGTTGATAGTTTTGTGCTCACATTTTCTATTAATGAGGATTGCTCTGCTTTGGACGTAGCTATTAGGTTGATCCATACTAAGGTGTTTGATGATAAAGAAATAGCCGAGTACCAACCTGATTGGAAGGAACAAGAAGCTAACGAATTAGAATGTTATAACCTCACCATTGATGAAGACGATGACCCTCGCAACATTAATATTCCTGAGTCAGAAGGACATTGCGAAGTACATGGACTAGTAGTCGAATCACCTGAAGTAACTCAGCGCTTGAAAACAAGGAAAGTAAACATTGGATCAGAAGAAATGCCTAAGTACGTTACGATTGGAGATTACGGGGACGAAGAAATGGTGAGAGAAGTGACTGAACTCCTCCATGAGTATCAGGACTTATTTTCGATGAAGTTTTCAGAAATGAAAGGTATCCTTGGTGATATAGGAGTGATAAAAATCCCTTTGAAAGCTGATGTGAAGCCTGTGAAGCAGTGCCCTTATAGGATGAATCCTAAGTATAAAGAAAAAGTCAGGATGGAGCTAGATACGATGCTCACTGTAGGAATCATTGAGCTTGTCGAAGAGTCCAAATGGGTCAGCCCTATGGTGGTACAAGAAAAGAAGACCAAGGGAGAAATTAGAATCTGTGTTGATCTGAGGAAGTTGAATGATGCTTGTCTACATGATCCTTTTCCTACTCCCTTTACAGATGAAGTTTTAGACAATATCGAAGGTCAAGAAGTGTATTCTTTCACTGATGATCGACATAAAACAACCTTCGCTACAGAAATGGGATCTTTTCAGTATACTGTTATGCCCTTTGGATTGAAGAATGCACCTGCTATGTTTTCCAGAGTAGTCATATCTGCATTTAAGGAATTTATTCATAAGTTCTTAGAAGTTTACTTTGATGATTGGACTATCTTTGGTTTATTGAAAGATCATATAGCCAGTTTAAGAGTTATGCTGGACAAGTGTAGACAGCATCAGATTTCATTGAACTTGAAGAAGTGTATCTTTTGTGCACCTTTTGTATCTCTGTTAGGTCACATTGTATGCAAGCAAGGATTGATGGTGCATCCTGCGAAGATAGCCATTATTGTGAAATTACCACCTTCGAAGTCTGTTAAGCAACTTCGCACTATGTTTGGTCATATTGGATATTATAGGAAATTCATTAAAGGATATGCTCAAATTACAACCCGTATGGAAAAGAAATTGAAGAAAGATATTAAGTTTGAATGGACACCTGAATGTCAGGAAAGCTTGGAAATTTTGAAAGAAAAGATGGTAACTACCCCTATCTTAGTATTCCCTGACTGGAATAAGGAGTTTCATGTTCATGTCGATGCATCCTCCATTGCTTTAGGTGTAGTATTGGCTCAGTTAGGTGAAGGTAATATCGATCACCCCATTGCTTTTGCAAGTAGAAAATTGTCCACAGCAGAAAAGAATTATACTACGACAGAACGAGAAGCTCTAGCTATGGTTTATGCTTTGTAGAAATTTCGACATTATTTGTTAGGATCTCAATTTAAGATGTTCACTGACCATTCTGCTCTGAAGTATTTGGTTAACAAGCCTGTGTTAGGTGGAAGGATATGCAAATGGCTGATTTTGTTTCAGGAGTATGACTTTGAGATCATAGTTAAGCCAGGAAGACTTAACCTGGGGCTTGACCACTTGTCGAGGCTCGAGTCAGGAGAAGAACCCACTAGTTTGGACAAAGGTCTTCCTGATGCCCAGTTGTTTTCCATCCAGATGGTTGATGAATATTTTCAGGATATTTTTCTGTACTTGTCTACAGGTTTTGCACCTTCTGAGATGACAACAAAGCAGAAGAAGTAGCTGGTGGTTATAGTAGCTGACTTTACCTTGATAGCAGGACAACTATATAAGATGGGACCAGATGAAATACTGCGCAGATGTGTCTTGGAGCATGAAAAGCCATTGATTTTGGCTGAGGCACATTCTGGAGCAGCAGGAGGTCATTATGCAGGAAAAGAGACGACACAGAAGATTCTGACAGCTGGATTGTGGTGTCCTACAATTCATAAGGATGCAAGAGAGTATTGCCACAGCTGCGATATCTGTCAGAGGACATGCAAAGAATCCAAGAGGGATGAGATGCCTCTGGTTCCACAGGTAAATTTACAAGCATTTGACAAGTGGGCTATTGATTTTTTTGGAGCAATCAATCCCCCTGCAAAGAAATCTGGAGCAAGATACATTATTACAGCAACTGATTACCTTACTCGTTGGGCCGAAGCTCAACCAGTCAAGGAATGTAGCACTGCTACAGCTGCGATGTTCATCTTTGATAATATCTTGTCAAGGTTTATATGTCCTAAAATTCTTATGAGTGATTAAGGATCACATTTTCTGAATAAGACTATTGAAGCATTGACCGAAGAATTTCAAGTATATCATCAGAAGATTAATACCTACCATCCTCAAGCAAACGGAACTGTCGAAGCCTTTAACAAGATCCTTGAGCACGCTCTGACCAAGGTTTGCAATGTTAACAGAAATGATTGGGATCTTAGAATTCCAGCAGTATTATGGGCTTATAGAACCACTTGCAAGAAGTTGACAGGACATACACCTTTTAGGATGGTATATGGACAAGAAGCAGTTATGCCCATGGAGTACATTGTTCCTAGCCTCAGAATATCTACCTTCACAGAGATGGATGATCCAGCTATGTTGAATGAAAGACTGGTGAGGATACTAGAACTAGAAGAAGACAGATTCATTGTAGGGTTCCAGCAGCAAGTGTAGAAATCTAGAGAAAAAGCATGGCATGACAGACACATTAAGAAGAAGCATTTTTAGAATGGTGATCTTGTGCTCTTGTATGACAGTAAATACATGAAGTTCCCAGGTAAGTTCAAGACACATTGGAAAGGACCATACATAGTTCAGAAAGTTACCAATGGTGGTGTAGTTCAGTTAGCTAAATTGAATGGAGAAATTTTTCCCTCCATGGTGAATGGAAGTAGATTAAAGAAGTATAGGGACAAGCCTATACCCCCTGATCAGAAGTAATAGCAAGAAAAAGAATCGAAGTACCAAGAAAAATTGAAATTGGGTACTAGACTATAATGAAGCTGTTTTCAGAGAAGATTTGGCAGGTTGATTTGAAGTGTCGAAGGTTGTGGAAGAAATTCTGTCGTGGTTCGAAGCTCGAAGCTCTGTTGAAACTGGTGTCAGGATGTGTCGAAGGTATGTATTGTGTCGAAGTTCCTTATTGTGGCGAAGCTGAAGTTAGTGGTTGTGCCGAAGAAGAGAGGTGTGTCGAAGCTTAAAATGCGACCGTTGGAAAAAATCAGATTTGGCGGCGCCGATACGTTAACTGTATTAACTTCCTATAATGACGAGATTTTGAGGAAATCTAGCGCCATTTGGACAAGATCTATAGCCACTCTGTTAGATTTGGTGTCTTTAATGCAAAATTATGGCAGATTTGGTCATTGGATTCTATAAGAAGACACCTAGACCTGGGAATTTTGTATTACGCATTTTTCTTGAGTTGAGTCCATGTCAGCTGATCGCGAAGTACAGGAATTGTTGAGAGAATTCAGACAGAGGGGTCTGTAGAACCTTATGAGTAATCCACCTGCATCTGCATCTTGTGAAGAGACTCCCCCAGCACCAAATCAGCTAATGCAGACATGATCAACCAGAAATAAATTTAAGGCAGAAGTTTGCTCTAAGTGGAACGAAGAAAGACACAAGCCACCAGGAAAGACACCAGAGGATCCCGTGATGAATCCTCCTAGAGAATTCAAAGACTTTGGTGAGAATGAGAATGTTGCACCGCAGTGTCCACCATATCTTCCACCTGTTCGACCAGGAGTTCGCCACCTTAGCCGACAGCCAAGTTCACGTTACGCACCCCTTCGCTGCCACAGGGTTTGTAGTTGGTCAGAACGATGATAGGAAAATAGACCGTCTCAGGTATGCATACCACGATACGAATGATCGTGGGAAGTTTCCACAGTTTGCACCAAGGAAATACCTACACTCTGTCCATTATCCGGAGGCCAGTACGATGCTACTGGAAGTGAAACAGTGGGCTACTGGCTTGGAGCAAGCTGGCTTGTTGGAGATGCTAAATGTCCCCCACTTCGGTCGCAACACATAGGTTACCATGGTGGTCAAGCAACTATTGGCATTGGTTCATGATTGGAACCTATGGATAGGAAGCCATAAAATAGCTATTGATGGACAGCTGATTCATAGGATTACAGGCTTACCAAAGGAAGGGCCTGATCTTGGGATTGAGTTTGTCGGAAAACACGAGGATACAAAGCTGGCGCAGCACATGAAGGACCGCTTTGGCCTGACGAAAGGAAAGAGAGGGTATCAAACCTCGACAATTTAGCACCAAAACATTCACTTCGCTGCAGAGCTCCTAGCATGCAAATTAATGCGGAAGTGCAGATCGAATGAAGTACCTGCCCCGATTGTTAATATTGCTATGAACTATGCTGAAAGCTACAGTTACAAATGGGCAGAGTACATTGCTAGGGAATTCCTCGAAGATGTCCGCGATGCGTAGGAGAAAGGTAGACCCTTTCATTACTCATGGTTGTTAGTGCTTATTGCACTGGTAAGATAGAGAGAGCCTACGGAGGCACAGTTTGTTGATGTGCCTCCAGACATGCCTGGCGCAACAAGGTATGCATCGTTTTGGGTCTCGCAGGATAAGGCCTTGTAGCAGATGACGAACTACATGTTCGCCTTTTATGCAATGAGTATTTCATATGAGATCCTGAAAACACCGTGGCTTAGCAATGAGCTATTTTCTCAGTACACCAGAGTGGCCAACTTCAAGGCTGACATGCACAATGCCTTCATCCAGGCCCGCGCAGATAACAAGCATGCATGCTAGAATTTTCCATATGTGGTGACCCAGGAAGACATCCTCACAGTATTTCATCAATGGCCGGCTGAATGGATGAAGGACGCAAGAGCAAGGCCCAACATACCAGTCCCCCCAGTGACATATGTGGGCACAGGTCCTAGTCAGGCGTCGTAGAGTGACCCACCAGAAGAGAGCGAAGAATAGGATGAGTTGCAGCGGAGCGGAGAAGACCAGGGTGGCGATGATGGAGCTGATAATGAAGAAGAAGAACCAGTCAAGAAAAGTTCTAACCCTAATCGCCCAGATAAGCGCAAGTCTCCAGAAGTGGAGGAAGTTACGAAGCCTTCGCCTAGAAAGACAGCTAAGGCATCGAAGGGATGGAATATCGTCGAAGAGCCTGCTTTGACGATTGAAGAGCTTGATCAGGCTCTGAAAAATTCCATAGAAGTATTATCCAACAAGTGGGCATAATTTGCAGCTACAAACCTTGATGCGCTCAGTGGCGTAGCGCAGCAAATTACAGAACTGAAGGAGTTAGCAGAAAGATCAGTGACTGGCGCTGCAGCAAGCAGTGCCCCAATTGGCGCACAGCTAGATATGAGGCAATGGCCAGCCAGAAACAACAGAGGGAAAGTTCCAAGTGCATCCCTTATAATAACTGATGTAGCCTATCGATCGCAGATGAGTATGACAATTGAGATAGACTACGCCAAGTTGTCTATGCCGGAGCTGCATCTTTGTAAATTGGCAATCATGAACGAGATCCAAGAACGCGACAACTACTCACACATGCAGTTAGAGAATTCCATGAAGCAGAGTGAGAGCCTCGTAGTGTAGTTGGAAGAAACTGAACAGAAAAAGAGGGAAGCAGAAAGCAAGCAGGCTGCACTAGCATGAGTATTGGATGAGGCGTGTCGAAGTCTCCCTGACTTCGACATGCAAGCTGAAGAAGAACTAGAGTAGAGACTCGTCAAGCTGAAAGACTATCCACAAGAGTCTTGAATCCTGATAGAGAATATCAAAGCAGAGCATGATTCTCAGATTGCGGAGCTTCAACTTTGCATCATTCCTGAGAGTCCACCAGAGGTCAGGGAACAACATCGCAGAGATATTCAGGCCTCAGCAACGAAGTTCTCAGATCTTGTGAACAGTACATCAAAGCTACTAGATGAAAGTGTTGAGTCCTGGGCGAACTTACAGGACAACCTAGAAGTCGAAAAGTTGCAAGAAACTATCAAGTAGCGACAGACAGAGCTGGATGCAGTAAAGGTAGAAATTAAGACATTGCCTCCTATGCAGAAGATGCTTAAGGTGAAGCATAGCAATGAGCTCTAGCAAGAAATTGAGTCTTGCAAAAGAAAAGAGACAATGTTAGTGAGCTTTGTGTAGCCTCTCATTAACGAGGCCTTGGAGTTGAGCACTGCTGTGGACAACCAGCTGAAAGTCTTAAAAGAGTATGATGCGTTAACACAGGAAAAGGCTAGCGAAGCATCTTCAGCAACATTGCAGGAGATAGTAGAGAAGGAGCAAGTAGCTAAAGATATCATGTGCAGCATCAAAAAGAAATTTAATATCTTTGCCAGCAAGATTCTTCCAGCAGAAAAGTAGCAGAGTGCCCCAGGACGGGACACTGGTGAGTCTTAGGGGCTTGTTGGGGCTCGGACCTTGAAGGTCCTTAATTTTGGCAACTCCGCAGTTTTGGTGTGAAGCTTGTAAGTGGAGTTGCGGTCGAAAATAGTCTTAGGGGTTTCGGGGTTGGGTCAAAGCCCCTCTTTTTGTAAATAACCCATGGTTTAAGCCCATGGTTTTTAAGCCCATGGTTTAAACTCATGGTATTGTAAGAGTGCACTTGTATAAATAGACACTTATGTAAAGGAGAAAAGAGCTTTTTCGAAGGTTTTTGTATGATGATAATTTGATGCAAAGAAGCTAAGGCCTATTTTGGGTTTAAGGTTAAGTCCCAGCTGAGTGCATGGACGACCTCTGTAGCTGAGTGCACAGAGGGTTTTGGAAGAAAGGCTAAGTCCTAGCTGAGTGCATGGACGACCTCTGCAGCTGAGTGCACAGAGGGTTTTGGAAGGAAGGTTCTGCAGCTAAGTGCATAGTTTTGGGTTGTTGAGAAGATCTCCAGCTGAGTGCGTAGATTAGAAATGTTGTTTTGTAAAGAGTTGAATATAAACACAGTTCTATGGACGTAGCCCCTACACTAGGGGTGAACCACATATATCTTGTGTTGTGGTGGTTCTTGTTATTTTGTTCCTGTTATGTTTTATGCATTTGATAAGTAGATGAATGATAGAGTAAGATTAACTGTTAAGTATTAACTTTGCTGTGAATTCCTAGTTAAGGGTTAAGCAAGTAACTATCTTTTTATCTAAACTGTGAAGCTATTTAAGTGAATATCGAAGCTCTGTATTGTATGATTATTCTTTGTTAAGGCTAAAGGTACAGTAATATCCCTCTTTTTCCTATAGAAACCTGATTCTTCGGCACCCCATAGCTGTTTCGGGTGAGAGTGCAACCTGTTCGCAGGTTGTTGCTGAAAGGGCCAACACTGTGGGTCTCTTTTTTGGTGCGAAGATAAAAGTATAAGAACTCGGGTCTGCCCTAAGCCCAACACTAGCATAGATTCCTTGGATGAAAGAATCCCATGACCTAGTCAGGCCATTCAATGTAGTCATTACAATCTCTGCATTTTCCACTTCTTCATCAACTGCTTCTAGTTGCTCTTTGATGTGAGAAACTCTTGTGAAGTAATACTGGATTGTTTCTACAATCTCTATCTTCACATTCTTCAGTTGGTTTCTTAGGGTCATCTTCCTATTGATGTTCTTCCCTTCAAACAATTTGGTTAGGGCATCAAACATAGCTTCAGGTGTCTTGAGAGAGGACACATATGGGATAAGGTGATCCTTGATAGAATTAGCGATGATACTCTTTTCCATAACCATGTTCTTCTTATGTAAGGCCTTTGCCTCATCTCCCTCTAGAACTAGAACCTCCTCATGGATGTAGGAGTCTAATTCATTTTCTTCCAGGACCAAGGAGATCCTATACTTTCAGGCTCGGAAGTTATCAGCTCCCTCAAGCTTTTCATCAAGCTTGGTATGATGAGACATATTAACTAAGAACCTCAAATGGAAATACAAAAGATTTATATCTTACCAGGTTCAAGATGTCGGATCTGAAACTTGAGCTGAAATCCTGCAGAGCTGGTTCAGAAGCAAATTAGGGTTTTGCTTTTTCGGAGTTCTGTCCCCCCAAATGCCTTGAAATTTGTCCCTAACTTCGATTTTGGGGAGGAGATCAATCCAGGCCCGGGCTCACTGAAAAATTCCTCTTTTGTTAATTTCCGACAACAGTGACAGGTCCAAAACTGAAAAACCTCAGAATTGGATTCTGCTTCGACAAAACGATGCACCCTAAGGAGGAGAGTTATTCCACCTTAATTTTGCTGAAAATATGTGGAGGAAGATCCACAAACTAGGAATCCCTAGTTTCTGCAGCTGCACAATGTCTTCTTCTCAGGTTAGCTCTGATACCATGTTAGTTTTTCAATATTAAGCTAGCATTATGTTAGGATCTTTACTGAGAGAATAACAAGTACAACAATCAAACACAAGAGACAATGAACACAGTGTTTTGATTGGGGAAACCATAAATGGAGAAAACCCCGCAACTTCCTCAGAGATAGAATCAACACAAGATGTAAAACCACAAAACAGTAAGATGCACTATCGACAGTAGTAATCTTCTTCTTGTCTAGCCCCAGTGTCTTCTCCTTCCTCAACTATGTGCTAAACTTGAGTGTGTGAGTGACGTGTGCTAAATAGAGATCCCAACTATTTATTTATACTAATCCCGACATGACTAAAACCCTACTATGACCGACCTCTACTAGGAGAGTCTAATAACCATAGTGCCCCGGAACTGTGGGGACTTTAACCCTTACACAATCAGAGGGTTACCCACTATGACTTGACATGACTTGTTTACATTATTGATCCTCCCGATCGGAACATCGGGGCATGACAACATGACTCAAATACATAATAGATACATCCCGGAATAAACATCAGGTTACAATACATATGATACATAGATGAATACATTCTGAAGTTACAAATACATCAACAAATTCTAGGTTTAGATGATGGTATTCATATCATTGAAGTGATTTTAGGTTTCTTATTGAGAATAAGTTCAATTGAGCCCGAGTCCCATTTAATCCATTGTCTCAATCTGGATGAGTATTTGGATGAAACTATCCATGTCTAGTTAGTCGAATTTCCCAAAGTCAGGTTTTTAAAGTATCATTCATACTTATTGAATATGTTGCTATGTTTAAATGTGTCGGAATTGCATTTCCCGTCCACCATTTTCTCTCCAGATCTTCCAAAACAAATCAATATGTTTGAGTTTATAAACACAATTATGGCCGAGATGTATAAGTTGCTATTTGATGATGTATTACCAAGGGTGTTAGAAGAAATGAAACTCATGTTGTAGTCTTCCTCAGAGGACATAATAGGAGACTGGTTCGTATATAAAGATTTTACTGTTTTTAGGGTGTATGGGTTCATTGGGGAACCATACAAGCTACCTGTTTTTATGACTCTGAGAATATTTGCGCTTGAGTTTATGAGGCATAGATTGTGTGTAGAAGAAGAGTATTTCGGGGCATTCAAAAATTCTTCAAATGTTAATTTTCCTCTTAAAGTTGGTCCATTTATTTTCAAAAACAAAAGTTCCCTGTCGGTTATAGAAAAGTTATTAAAAGTTATAGATTTCCATAAGGAGCAAAGAATCAATTATGATCCACATCATATAATTTCTCAGAGAAAATAGTGAAACAAAAATAAATCATTCAATCATCAAGTTGTCGAAGGTTTAGATAAAATATCCAATTTGTGTTGTTTTGAAGAAAGTTTAGGAATTGATGAAGGTAGGAGCAATGAGTTGATTGCAACGGTTCAAACACCTGATAATCCTAGTATTTTGAATAAGTGGAGTATTGCTGAGACTGAGAGTATGGATGTGGATGAAAGAATTTCATATAAAAATATCAAAACATACTCCCAAGATGATCAGGTTTCAGAAGAAATAATTTCAGAGGATTCAAAGAAAATGGTTTTGTTCCCAAAGAAGTCTGTGTAGGTACATCAGTATTCCTTTGGAGGAGAAGGCAGTGCAGAGCCCATTTCCTGTTTCAATTCCAGAGTAGATTTAGTGTCAAGTTATGCTGAAAAACAAATGTAGTCATCAGAGGAAGCCAAAAATTTGATTCCTCGAGTTAGAAGTCTAATGAATCAAAAGACATCGTTGATTTCTACACGAGATGTGGAGAGAAATATCTTGAAGTTTGCTGTGGTTAATGATAAAAAAGTATCTGAGATGGAAGTGAAGTTAGATAAAATTAGTGTTCTTGATAAGATACAGCTCCATAAGCAGACTAGAGATGTTATCTATTTCGATTTATTACATGCTATTATGAAAGTTAACAAATTGCAGGTCCTTGTAGATAAAATGGAGGTCCAATTGAAACATGAGAAAGTAGAAAATAAAGCAAATCTGATCCAGATTAAGAAGTTACAGGGGGATGTTATAAGCTTAGGAAGAAAACTAGGAAATGTACAGGCAACCATAAAGCTTTTAGAAGAAAAAGACAATACCATCCAGGTATTGAAAAAGAAGCTTAAAATCCCAAATACTGAACATGCTTAGTCCCCAGAATTATTTACATTGCAAGAAGAAAAAGATAAAGTTTATCAAGAGATGATGGATTACAAAGGCAAAGCATTGAAACTACAAGAGGAGAAAAACATATGGGAAGTGGGAAAAGATGAATTGATGAGCCAGATTTCAAGGTTGAAAAAAGATCAAAATGATGAAAAGGAAATTATGGAAGAGCTCATGAGTCAAACTCCTGTTGAAACAGATTTATCTCTTGTGAACATTGAAAAGCCATTAAGTGAATTCTCTGCAGATGATTTGTTGGTTCCAATGTCATAGGTAAGTTTGAAGGATGTGGAAATCAAAGAATTAAAGGAAGAAAATCAGAAGATTAAATTAGAATTGGCTAGAACCACTGAAGAGAAGAATAAAACATTAAATGATAAAATCCATTTATAGAAAAAGTTTAATGAGTTGAAGGAAATAAATATAGGAAAAGCTCCTCTACAAGGAGCTAAACATTTAATTTGGGATACATTATTTGTGGAAATTACCAAATTTAGACACTATTTAAATTTTATTGATGATTAGAGTGCATTAGTAAATCTAGCTACTCAAAGGTTGAAGTTGGAAAACAAGACCATGGAAAAGAATCCCCTAAATACAGCTCAAAATGCTTTAAATTTTTTGAATTCTCTAACTTATCAAAAGTTGCAGGACATTGGAATTAAGGACAGAGTAGCTATTGTACTATGGGTGAAGAAATTTATTAACAAACATTAGCTCTTGAAGGTGGTTCAAGATAAAGCAAATACAATGTCTTCACAGATAAAAGATTTCAGGCTTCCTTTTAAGGAGCTTTTTGAAGACGACCTCCCTTCTTTCTGGGACGATAAAGGAAGATCATTTTCTCAAGAAAATTATCACAGTATGCTAGTACAAAATCACATGGACCATTCCAAGTTTGAAGATCTGGTTAAAGGGCTGACTGGAAAAATCATTGTAGAAAAATTAACAAAGGATTTTGAAGTATTGCAAAAGTTTTTAATCATTAGAAGAGGATTTCCCATAGTATCTTATGAAGCCTATGTGGATCTGGAGGTATCTATTAGGGAAATGACAGAATATGATACACCAAATGCTGAACAATGGAGGATCGCGGAAAGATTCAGGAAGACCAAGTATATACTTCATCCTTGAAATCAGGTGTTATGCGTTGTGGAGCTGATTATTCTAGATGCCATACAGTCACCAAGTTGATTATAATCAAATGATCTATTGTTAGAATCGAAGCATGTAGTTTTATTCCTAGTTTTTAGGGATATAGTTACAAAAAACTTTGATTAACTGATTATTCGGTTATTGATCTTCTTGGGAAGAAGCTATCTTTTGTATGTATTTGAATTTATTTGATGTATTGGGGGTTGGAACCCATATGTTTTAGACTGATATTTTTGAGAACTTATGATTTTTGAATGAAATAACAAAGCCGTAATGCTGGTGGATCTTCAGAGATTCTTGTGTCGTTTATGTTACAGTTTGTGCCTTCTTTCCATGTGATTGTCTTCTTAGTGTTTACTTTCCATTTTGTTTTCTTCATATCTGAAAAGTAGTGTTGAATAGCTTCATAATTCATACCTTTTATGCTATGGCTATTGTCTCAGATATTTCACAAATAATTTTGCTAAAGTTGATATGGAATTCATCCTGTGATGCTCTATATTGATGGATTGTTCATGTTTCTTTCTTATTTTCCTGAAAATCAATGAATGACTGTGACTGAATGGTTATCTTTCCTTTTTTGAGATCCCGTGTATGAAAGCTTTGTATTATATTTATCTATTTGACTCCATTTCCCAATGGTATATGTGTTGTTTCAACCATCTACTTGATTTAAAATACCGATTTCATATATTTGGCCTTGTTAAATTTATATGTGAGAGATCCCTCTCTAGAAAGAAAAGCCATTTTCTTTTTGAAGTGGTTTTTGCTGTTACCTTGAGATTACCTTCCACAACCTTGGGTACATTTTGAGTGCCAAAAAATTGGCACCATTGTCGGGGAGAAAAAGTGCAAATCATCCCTGGGAGAGACGACAAAGTTGATAAAGATTAAGAAAACATTTCTGTGGGCAAACATGAATTTTGGTCATTAAAGAAGGTTGTATATTTGCCCTGGTGATTCCCGTTTTAAGATTATTTCAAATTTCAAAAGACATTCTGGCTTCGAGAAGACATACACAAGGTAATTCTGATACTGAAGTTTTACGAAGTTTGGATGATCTAGAAAAAATATTTAAGAAAAAAGACAAAGAAAAAATAGATATTTCTTTGTTTGGTGCATCATCTTCTCAAAATTTTCATAGCATCTTTGATAAAAAAAATGGGAAATTAATGTTGAAAAGAGTTTGTTAAAATCTAAATCTGAGTCGGATCTTAAAAACATTGAGTTCAACTCTCGGAGATTATAATCTTATTTACTTGATTCCCTTTGGAGAGATCTACAACAGTCTGCAAAAGTTGAAGAAGAGCCTTTTGTTCAAAATATTCAAAATCCCTTAGTCCCACCAATTCCACCTAGACCAATGGAAGCCAGATTTTCTCCTCTATGTTTACCTGCTGTATTGCATGATCTGCCCCAAAATTATTCTCAGAGAATTTCTTTATTTGATGGAGAAGGAGACATAACAGCCAAGGAGCATGTAGCTAAATTTGAATATTTTTTTGACTTGGAGGAAGTTGATTATATGGATGTTAAAATGCGGTTGTTTGCTCAAATTTTATCAGGGGAAGTGAAGAAATGGTTTAAATATTTTCCAGCTGCATCTATATTGACTTTTCAAGCTTTCCAGAATGCATTTTTAGAAACATGGGATGATAAACAGAGTCCTTTACAACTTTTGTCCCAATATAATAGTCTCAAGAAAGGAGGTTTTGAGTCTATTCATGAATTTTCAAGCAGATTCATGAGGGTTTATAATTCCATTCCAGAAGATATAAAACCTTCTCCAGCTGTTGCTAAACTTCATTATGATGGGGATTTTGATAATGACTTTGCTTTTTCATTGAGGGAGAGAAAATCAACAAGTCTTGCTGCTATGTTCACATATTCCTTAGAAGTGGAAGAAAATATGATGGCAAGTGGGAAAATGAAACAAAGAGACCTTGATAGGAGGAAAACAAGAGAAGAAAATATGCCTTCTACTTCTTCTTCTGCAACTGATCTTAAATTTGAAATGATGTTGAAGACAATGGAGAAGTTAATGGATAGATTGACTGTAGATAATAGATCATTCAATAGAGAACAAGATGATCCTCAAATCAGAAATCCAAATTTTAGAAGGCCAAATCCTCCTATGCCCCCACAAAACAAGCAAAGAGATATGAGAAACCTAAGGAATCAAGAAGAGCAATAGATTTGAACACCTTTCCTTGAGAATTATGTTGCAGATGAAGAGGATCCTGTTGAAAATGAAATTCATCTTTTTGGGGAATTAGATTCAGAAATATATCTTACTGAAGAAGAACATCACATGTATGCACAGAAAGGTGGAAACGAGGATTTTGAAAGGGAATCAGAGTAGTATCAAAGAGGTTATTTGCATGCTATGGATGATGTACAAATAAATATCAGATTAAGAAACATAGATGTGATTGTAAATAAAGGAAGGCTAAATTCAAGTCGGCCTTCTACTAGTGCATTAAATATAGAAAAAGAAAAAGAAATACAAAAAGACCCTATTGTAAATAAAGAAGTTGAAAATAAAATAGAAAAAACAAAAGGAACAAAACAAGCGATACCAGTAGATGTGGAGAAAGTTAATTCTGTTTTCAATTTGCAGAATGAACTTTCCAAGTTGAAAATTTCTGTTCCTTTCAATGAATTGTTGAGAAATAATGAATACAGGGATATGATAACAAAGATGGTTAAAGGTCAAGGAGAATTTCAATCAGATATTTTAGAGTTGACAGATGATAATCCTACTATTTCATTCGGATCAAAAGTTGAAAGTATAGATGACGAATAAGTTCCTCCTTTTTATTTGAATTTGAATGTGCATGACATGGTGGTACATAATGTAATGTTAGATTTAGGCGTATCACATAATTTAATTCCTAAAGGAGTGGTTGAAAGTTTGCGATTGAAAGTGACAAGAAATTATAAAGATTTGTATTCATTTGATTCTAGGAGGGTGAAGTGTCTTGGTCTAATTAAGTATATGGTAGTGACTTTGAATAAATTGTCATCTTAAACAATAGTCATGGATGTGGTAGTGGCAGACATTCCACCAAAATTTGGGGTGTTGTTATCAAGGTCTTGGACCTCAAAGTTGAAGGGTAGCTTGCAAATGGACATGTCATATGCCACTATTCCTATCCAAGATGGGAGTAGGAGGTTGTATTGTGAGAAAAGAACTCCTTATGTAGTAAGCAGTCAAGATAGACCTGATATTCATCATATATATGCTGTTGATACTGATTTCTGTTCTTCTATTTTCTTTAATGATACTGTCCCGTGTGATTTGGAGTCTACGTTGCAAATGAAATATGAAAATAATGAAGAGGGAATGATAGAACAAAATGATTTGGAAAAGAAATAGAAAATAGATGGTTTATGGACTATGTATTTTGATGGATCTGTGGCAAAGGTTGGCGCTGGTGCTGGTGTATATATAATTTCTCCTATCAGGGATTTTAAAGCTTTGTCATATAAGTTAACATTTGAATGCACGAATAATATGGCTGAATATGAAGCTCTGTTACTTGGGTTGCATACATTGAAGGAACTGGGAGCACAAAGAATAAGGGTTTTAGGAGATTCAGAGCTTGTGATAAACCAATTAAATGACAGTTATCAAACCAGACATCGCCGGATGAGAGCTTACATAAATGAAGTATGGGATATGTTTGGTAATTATTTTACAGAACATACAATTAAGGTGATTCCAAGACATGAGAATAGAGTAGCAGGTTCTTTGGCAGTTGCTGCTGGTAAATTCAAAACTCTAAGTGCTGGTCAAAGAGAGTATCAAGTAGATATTGTAAATAAACCATCTATACTTGATAATTCTAAATATTGGCAGGTGTTTGAAGATGACATGCAAATAGAAAGATTTTTGGAACTATCAGGAGAATTTGTAAACACTCATATTGATGTTGAAAACGATGATAGTGAAAATTTCCAAGATGTTGAGGAAAATGAAGAAGAAAAAACTAGTACTGGAAAATTGAAGGGAACTTTAGGAGGAAAGGACATCATCCAATTGAAAAGTAATTTTATACCAAGAGGATTGATTCCTTTAGAGAAAATGTTTGATCATAATGATGTTGCTAAAGATATGAAAGTAAAACTGGCTGATAACATTATTGAAGATAGAAATATTGGTACTAAAGAGAATCCCAAGATTGTAAAACTGTCTAAAAATTCGACTGCAAAAGAAAAAGAAGAATATGTGAATTTAATGAAAAGGTATACATATGTATTTTCTTGGAGTTATGAAGACCTTAAGGAATATGATACTTCAATAATACAACACACTATTCTAATTAAACCTGGAGAAAAGCCTTTCAGACAGAAACTCAGAAGAATAAATCCAAAATTGCTACCAGTTATTGAGAAGGAAATTAAAAAATTATTTGATGCCAAAATTATTGCGACTTTAAGATTCTCAAGATGGGTTGCTAATTTAGTTCATGTTAGAAAGAAAAATGGAGAAATAAGGCTTTGCATAGATTTCAGGAATTTGAATAAGGTCTCCATGAAAGATAATTATCCTTTGCCGAAGATGGATCATATTTTGCAGAAAGGATTTCTATGATCAATGGCTTTTCTGGATACAATCAGATTAAGGTGTTACCTAAAGATAAAGAGAAAATTTCTTTCACTAGGCCATGGGGCACCTTTATGTATGCAAAAATGCCTTTTGGTTTGATGAATAAAGGGGCTACCTTCCAGCGTGCCATCGATATTGCTTTTGCAGGAGAAATAGAAAAAATTGTGGTAATTTACATGGATGACATCACAGTTTATTCAATGTCTAATAGGGAGCATATTCATCATTTGGAATTTTTTTTCATAAAATGCAGGAAATTTGGTATATCATTAAATCCAAAGAAGTCAAATTTCACATTGGAAGAAGGAATATTGTTAGGCCACATAATTTCAAAGGATGGAATAAAAATTGATCCAGAAAGAGTCAGTGCTATTTTGAAAGTGGGAGAACTAAGAAGCAAAACAAAAATACAATCATTCTTGGGACAGGTAAACTTTTTAAGAAGGTTCATTCCCAGTTTTGCTGAAATATTAATGAATATCACAAATATGTTGAAAAAGGGTCATGAAATAAAATGGACAGCGGAGGCTAAGAAATATTTCAAAGAAATAAAACAAGCTATTTTAGAGGCTCCTTTGTTGGTGAGTCCAGATTTCACTAAATATTTTCTAGTATTTTCTTATTCTTCACAACATACTATTGCTGCAATTTTGTTACAGAAAAATAATGAGAACATGGAGCAACCCATAGCATTTTTTAGTAAGATGTCGAGAGATGGGGAGTTAAAATATGACATTATGGAGAAGCAAGCATATGCTTTGGTTAAAGCATTGAAATATTTCAGGGTGTATATTCTTCATTCACATATAATTTCTCATGTTCCAACTGCTGCAGTAAAAGGGATTCTCACACAACCTGACCCAGAAGGAATAAAGGCTAAATGGATAGTGACATTATTGGAGTATGACATAGAGATTAAACCTACCAAGTTGATTAAAGGGCAGGGATTGGCAAAGATGTTGACAAATTCAAACTGTGAATCTTTGCAGCTCAATTTCTTATCTAGTCAATTTCATCAGTTGGATACATGGGTGGAGATAATGGTTGACTTTACTACATCCCCATGGTATTTTGATATTGTTCATGTTCTTTAGAATTTACAAGCTCCTATAGGTTTAAGTAAAACCAGAGCAAGATCGGTAAAATTGAAAGCTGCTAAGTTTTGTATTATAAATCAATATCTTTATTGGAAGGATCCTAGAGGTGTGTTAATAAATTTCCTTTTAGAAAATGAATCCCAACATACAGTAAAAGAATTTCATAAAGGATATTGTGGAGGACATCATTCTTGGAAGGTGATGGCAAACAAAATTTTGAGAGCAGGTTTCTATTGGTCGACATTGTTTTCAGATGTGTATAAAGAAACTAGCATATGTCATCAATGCCATATTTTTGACGGTAAAACAAAGGTAATTCCCCTTCCTCTTAATCCAATAACAATAGAAGCTCCTTTTCAGCAGTGGGGTTTGGATTTCATTGGAGAAATAAACCCGAATTCTTTAGGACAACATAAGTGGATTTTAACGGCCACATATTATTTTACAAAATGGATTGAAGCAATACCTACCAGGAGAGCAACTGAGATTGAAATTATGGATTTTCTTGAAGAAAACATATTGGCAAGGTTTGGGTGCCCCAGAAGAATAGTGACTGATAATGCAACAACTTTTAAATCCAAGAAGATGATTAATTTTGTCATAAATATCATATCAGCTTAAATCATTCAACTACTTATTATCGACAGGGAAATGGATTGGATGAATCCTCCAATAAAAGCTTGGTAAAGATTATTAAGAAGTTGTTAGAGGACAACAAGAGATCTTGGCACACAAAACTTAAATATGCTTTATGGGATGACATGATTAGTACTAAAAGAGAGATTGGAATGTCTCCTTTTCAGTTGGTATATGGGACCGAAGTTATTTTTCCGGCATCATTGGGTGTTCCAGTAATGAGATATTTTCAGGAGCAGCAGGAAGAGCCAAAACACATGCAGAGAAGGACAAACCAAATCATTGAATTAGAAGAACAAAGGAATAAAGCTTATGATAAAGTGCAGACACACCAGGTAAAAATGAAAATTACTTTTGATAGAAGGGTGAAAGAAGAACAATTCCAAGTTGATGATTTAGTGTTAAAATGGGATGCTCCTAAAGAAGATAAACATGGAAAAATTGATCACATGTGGGTAGGTCCTTATGTTATTGCAGGTCACAGAGGGGAAAATGCATTTCTTTTGGAATATCCAAATGGGGTTTCATTGGAGAGTAACCCTGTCAATGGAAAATTTTTGAAGCATTACCTGTCCTAAGGTAGAAGGTAAGATTTGTATCATAGTTTGTAAATATTTGTTTTCCAGAAAGAATAATAGATGGTGAACCGAATATTTTTGAAGCCCGGAGTGAAGGCCCTAAGATTTAGGAGGTAAGCCATTTTTCTTTATTTTAAAAAGAAAAAACATCAGATAAAAAGTAAAAAGTTTGGAAGTTTGGATACAAATTTTAGAGACAGGAACCTGGTCTATGAGTTCTTTGATACCTCACAGGGAGGATATCATCCCCAGTTGGAGCCAGTTGTTACCACCTATATGTTGGTCAGTTGAGAAAGAGGTATGATCGAGGAAGATAAAAGGATATATGAAATTTGAAAAGTCTAATAGTTGTGATTAAATTATTAAAGTGTGCATAAGGGTTAATTTGGCATACAATCCAAAGGAGTAAAGTGATTGTGGTGAAATCCACGGTTTAAAATGGATCCGCTAGGTAAAGATGCGCAGGAGACAAGTTATGTGGAGAAGTGGATATGGTTAACAAAGATTTAAGATCAACAATAATTAAATAAAGAAACAAAATCCACATCTAGGAAATACTCCACTGGATAAAGATGCACATTTAAAAAAAATAGAAAAGGCTAGCAGAATGTGTACAACCAATCTTAATCCAACGACTTAAGAAAAAAGTGAAAATCCATCAATGGTCATTATTCGTTCCGGAGGATAAAGTTACGAGATGGTTAAAAAGGAAAGGTGGTAGCGGAATGTAAACCATGTTCCATGTGGCAACTTGAAGTGAATTCCGTGGAGAAAAGTAGTTTGGGAAAAACTGCTTGATGAGGGATCCGGAATGGGACCATAGTATAAAGGTAAAGTTGACTTGGTTTAAAAAATCATTTCATTTGTGTGTTGTGGACGAAAGGAAGGAGGCAGTCCGCCATATTTTAAAGTAAACTTCTATGTGTTTACAATCATAGGTAAGCCTTAAAACACTTAAACATGGTTCAAGGAGTTGATGCCATTGTTCGTTATGGAAAGGGAACAGGGTTTAGGGGTTTTATGCAGGGTTCTGGATGAAAGGGAGGAATCTATTGTTGATAGGGACAGAAACGTATATGACCCTGTTTTATCAGTTGGAAATGTATCAGTCTCGAAGGAGCGGTTGTGGCAGTGTAATTTGAAGGGAAATTATGTTCTAAATATCTGCAGTTCTTTTTCGTATTACTTTGCTATTAAGAAAACACTACCATTTCCTGAATTTGTTGAATGGTGCGCAAGTAGCTATTCACCCTCTGAAAGAGTCGTCATGAGTCATACCACATCTAATATACTTTGTAAGGTTGATGCAAAAGCCATTCGCAGAATTCTTAACTTACTTGATAATTCCTTGATAATTGTGAGTCTTTGAATGAGTTTGTCTTATTAGTCGAAATGTACAAAAGTTGTAAAACCGAAGTTAGATGCCATATTTTTTTCCAGTATTCTTAAAGAGGGTTAGTCAATAGAAGGACTTTTCCTGCCGTAAAATGTTAACATTTTCAAAAAAGAGGTGCAGATGGTTATGTCTTTAGTCTGCCAAATTCTAAGTTTAGATGATGATATTCATATCAGTGAAGTCATTTTAGGTTTCTTATTGAGAATAAGTTCAATTGAGCCAGAGTCCCATTTAATCCATTGTTTCAATCTGGATGATTATTTGGCTGAAACTATCCATGTCCAGTTAGTTGAATTTCCCAAATTCATGTTTTTTAAGTATCAGCCATACTTGCTGAATATATTGCTGTGTTCAAATGTGTCAGAATTGCATTTCCTGTCCACCATTTTCTCTCCAGATCTTCCAAAAAAATAAATATGTTTGAGTTTATAAACACAGTTATGGACGAGATGTATACGTTGCTATTTGATGATGTATTACCAAGGGTGTTAGAAGAAATGAAACTCATGCTGCAGTCTTCCTCAGAGGACAGAATAGGAGACTGGTTCTTATATACATATTTTACTGTTTTGAGGGTGTATGGGTTCATTGGGGAACCATACAAGCTACCTATTTTTCTGACTCTGAGAATATTTTCCCTTGAGTTTATGAGGCAGAGATTGTATGCAGAAGAGGTGCATTTCGGGGTGTTCAAAAAGTCTTCAAATGTTAAGTTTCCTCTTAAAGTTGGTCCAATTATTTTCAAAAACAAAAGTTCCCTGTTGGTTATAGAAAAGTTATTAGAAGTTATGGATTTCCATAAGGAGCAAAGAATCAATTATGATCCACATCATATAATTTCTCAGATAAAATAGTCAAACAAAAATAAACGATTCGATCATCAAGTTGTCGAAGGTTTAGGTAAAATAACCAATTTGTCTTGTTTTGAAGAAAGTTAGGAATTGATGAAGGTAGGAGCAATGAGTTGATTGCAGCGGTTCAAACACCTGATAATCCTAGTATTTTGAATAACAGGTGTATTGCTAAGACTGAGAGTATGGATGTGGATGAAATCATTTCATATAAAAAGATCAAAACATACTCCTAGGATGATTAGGTTTCAGAATAAATAATTTCAGAGGATTCAAAGAAAATGGTTTTGTTCCCAAAGAAGTCCGTGCAGGTACATCAGTATTCCTTTGGAGGAGAAGGTAGTGCAGAGCCTAGTTCCTGTTTCAAGTGTAGAGCAGATTTAGTGTCAAGTTATGCTGAAAAACAAATGCAGTCGTCAGAGGAAGCCAGAAATTTGATTCCTCGAGTTAGAAGTCTAATGAATCAAAAGACATCGTTGATTTCTACACGAGATGTGGAGAGAAATATGTTGAAGTTTGATGTGGTTAATGATAAAAAAATATCTGAGATGGAAGTGAAGTTAGATAAAATTAGTGTTCCCGATAAGATACAGCTCCATAAGCAGACTGGAGATGTTATCTATTCCGATTTATTACATGCTATTATGAAAGTTAACAAATTGCAGGTCCTTGTAGATAAAACGGAGGTCCAATTGAAACATGAGAAAGTAGAAAATAAAGCAAATATGATCCATATTAAGAAGTTACAGGGGGATGTTATAAGCTTAGGAAGCGAACCAGGAAATGTACAGGCAACTAGAAAGCTTTTAGAAGAAAAAGACAATACCATCTAGGTATTGAAAAATAAGCTTAAAATCCCAAATACTGAACATGCTCAGTCCCCAGAATTATTTACATTGCAAGAAGAAAAATATAAAGTTTATCAAGAGATGATGGATTACAAAGGCAAAGCATTGAAACTACAAGAGGAGAAAAACAGATGGGAAGTGGAAAAAGCTGAATTGATGACCCATATTTCAAGGTTGAAAAAAGATTTCAATGCTGAAAAGGAAATTATGGAAGAGCCGACGAGTCAAAATCTTGTTGACATAGATTTATCTCTTGTGAACATTGAAAATCCATTAAGTGAATTCTCTGCAAATGATTTGTTAGTTACAATGTCACAGGTAAGGTTGAAGGATGTGGAAATCAAAGAATTAAAGGAAGAAAATGAGAAGATTAAATCAGAATTGGCTAGAACCACTAAAGAGAAGAATAAAACATTATATGATAAAATCCAGTTACATAAAAAGTTTAATGAGTTGAAGGAAAGAAATATAGGAAAAACTCCTCTACAAGGAGCTAAACATTTAATTTGGGATACATTATCTGTGGAAATTACCAAATTTAGACACTATTTAAATTTTATTGATGATCAGAGTGCATTAGTAAATCTAGCTACTCAAAGGATGAAGTTGGCAAACGAGACCATGGAAAAGAAGCCCCTAAATACAACTCAGAATGCTTTAAATTTTTTGAATTCTCTAACTTATCAAAAGTTGCAGGACATCGGAATTAAGGAAAGACTAGCTATTGTACTATGGGCGAAGAAATTTATTAACAAACACAAGCTCATGAAGGTGGTTCAAGATAAAGGAAATACAATGTCTTCACAGATAAAAGATTTCAGGCATGCTTTTAAGGAGCTTTTTGAAGACGGCCTCCCTTCTTTTTGGGACGATGAAGGAAGATTATTTTCTCAAGAACATTATCACAGTATTCTATTACAAAATCGCATGGACCATTCCAAGTTTGAATATCTGGTTAAAGGGTTGACTGGAAAAATCATTGTAGAAAAATTGACAGAGGATTTCGAAGTATTGCAAAAGTTTTTAATCATTAGAAGAGGATTTCCCACAGTATCTTATGAAGCCTATGTGGATCTGGAGGTATCTATTAGGGAAATGACATAATATGATACACCAAATGCTGAACAATGGAGGATTGTGGAAAGATTTGGGAAGACCAAGTATATACTTCATCCTTGAAAACAGGTGTTACACGTCGTGGAGCTGCTTATTCGGGATGCCATACAGTCACCAAGTTGATTATAATCAAATGATCTATTGTTAGAATCGAAGCATGTAGTTTTATTCCTAGTTGTTAGGGATATAGTTACAAAAAACTTTGATTAACTGATTATTCGGTTATTGATATTCTTGGGAAGAAGTTATCTTTTGTATATATTTGAATTTATTTGATGTATTGGGGGTTGGAACCCATATGTTTTAGACTGATATTTTTGAGAACTTATGATTTTTGAATGAAATAACAAAGCCGTAATGTTGGTGGATCTTCATAGATTCCTGCGTCGTTTATGTTACAATATGTGCCTTCTTTCCATGTGATTGTATTCTTAGTGTTTACTTTCCATTTTGTTTTTTTCATATCTGAAATGTAGTGTTGAATAGTTTCAGAATTCATACTTGTTATGCTCTGGCTATTGTCTTAGATATTTCACAAATATTTCTGCTAAATTTGATATGGAATTCATCCTATGATGCTCTATATTGATGGATTTCTCATGTTTCTTTCTTATTCGCCTGAAAATCAATGAATGTCCGTGACTGAATGGTTACCTTGCCTTTGTTGAGATCCCGTGTATGAAAGATTTGTATTATCTTTATCTATTTGAATTCATTTCCCAATGGTATATGTGTTGTTTCAACCATCTACTTGATGTAAAATACTTATTTCATATATCTGGCCTTGTTAAATTTATATGTGAGAGATCCCTCTCTAGAAAGAAAAGCCATTTTCTTTCTGAAGTGGGTTTTGCTGTTACCTTGAGATTACCCTCCATAACCTTGGGTACATTTTGAGTGCTAACACATGAGTTTGAACTATCCAACACCATGGTACGCCACCTTGACTTAGTGCATTTGGAGCTCCCAACAAAAAGTAATTGTGGAAGTCTAGACATTGATCTTTATTATGTCCCTTCGTATGACATCGGTTACACCATACTTCTTTGCGGATTTCTTTTCCCTTATTGATATATTGCAATTGGATATTCAGATTAGCCAGTTGTGACTATATATGATTCATGCCAACTCCAGTTTCACCGTCTGGTGAATATTTTAGCTTCATTGTGATCTCCAGTGCTTCTGTGTGTGTCACAATATTCTGCTGTTGATGTATATGTAACTTCGGAATGTATTCTTCTATGTATATTATATATTGTAACTCGATGTTTATTCCAGGATGTCTCTATTATGTATTTGAGTCATGTGGTCATGCCTCGATGTTCCGATCAGGAGGATTAATAATGTAATCAAGTCATATCAAGTCATTAGGTAAGTCCCCATAGTTTTGGGGCACTTGAGTTATTATACACTAATTAAGGTGTAGGCTCGAGTAGTAATTATTAGGTTGAGCCTACGTGTGAAAAGGAAATTCAAGTGAATGGATGAATATAAATAGAGAGTGAGAGTCTCTCTATTTATCACTTGTGAAATACATCACTTGCTCTCACAAGTGTGGCGCACTACTGGAGAAGGAAATTTTGGGACTAGACAGAAGACAGAAGACTACTGCTGTTTTGGGAGATCTCTTACTGTTTTGGTGTTGATTCTATCTTAGAGGAAGTTGCGGGGTTTTCTCCTTTATGGTTTCCCCGAGGAAAACTCTTTGTGTCTCTTGTCTCTTGTGATGTGCTTGTGTTTTATTTCTGTGCTTGTTATTCTCTCAGTGAAAAGATCCTAAGATCATAATGCTAGCTTAAATAAGATGAAAAATTAACATGGTATCAGAGCTAACCTGAGAAGAAGACATTGTGCAGCTACATGAACTAGGGCTTCCTATTTTGTGGATCTTCCTCCACATATTTTCAGCAAAAGTATGCTAAGATGATTCCCCATTGAAGGGTGCATCTTTCTGTCAATGCGGAATTCAATCTCAAGCATTTTCAGTTTCAATGTGGAAATTAGGGATTTCTACAGAAGAAGAATTTTTGAGTGAGACCAGCATAGGGTTATTCTTCTCATTAAAACCGAATTTTAGAGACCTGGATCAAGAAATTTGGTTGGGTGAAACTCCAGGAAAGTCAAACCCTAGTTTGACCCTGAGCTAGGAGAAACCCTAAATACTAAAACTGCTAAGTTTTGGTACAGTCTCTATATTCTGAGATTGGAGAAGTCTCAGAAGCTGAAAATTGTAGGGGACGAATATAAAATCCTGATGCAGCCTGTGTCCAAAAATCAAACTCAGATTCGCTGTACTCCAGGAGGTATGATCTCTCCAAGTTAGGGTTCCATCCTCTTCCAGAATTCATCCCTAAACATGACATCTGGGGAGATCTACAATATCTTGAGCTACAGAGGTCCAAATGGAATTCCTGAAGATGTTCCAAAAATGGTACGGAATTTTTTTTCGGTGGTATGAATATCAGACTCAGAATATGAACCAGTGACACGTGGCATTCCGTAGAACTTCGCTGTTTTGAACAGTCTTGTAACAGGTCACCTTGGGAAAATGATCATAAATCCAAAATGGTGAAACCAATTTTGATGAAACCTATGGTTTTGGATCAGGAACATGATAGGTTACCTCATTGAGAAATTTCAGACACAGAGGATCAGCAATTTCAGAGATATCACAGAAACAGTAACAAGAATTTCTGGAGAAGAAATCAGTAAATTAGGGCTTCCTGTATCGGGAGCTTCCCTCCACTGTTTTCAGAAAAGGAGTACATTGGACAAATCCATTTGAAGAGATCTATCTATTTGTCCAATCAGATCTGAAAGTTTCCAAGTTTTGAAAATTAGGGTTTCTGCGACAAACCCTAGATCAGCGAACTCCGTGACAAGGACAGACACC
>LPNX010810532.1:237793-329431 GCA_001517045.1 Pseudotsuga menziesii | reverse complement strand
CTTCTCATGAAGAGAAGGCATAGTCTACAAAGAAACATTTACAGCTACTAGAAGTGAAGTCACATGACATGCATAATCATGTGTGCAAATGAAAGAAGGCTTTGTACGAGTTCAGAAGACACCCATGGGATAACGAATACATGATGAGCTTTATGAATATCTTAACCTTTGCCACAAGGTTGATAGAGGATGACAAGCTCACAGATGGGTGCAAGATGAACTTTTGAAGAAGTTTAAGATAGAGGATCTTAGTATCCAGTGATCCTAGATGGATACTACTTGTCACTCCAATACAGAATGTTTCAGTGCATAGAGTACGGAAGACAGAGGGAGTATGATGCTCCGCTTCAGAGGGAGTGATTGCAGAAGATCCTAAGGTTCGACATGGTACGACAGGATGGGAAGATTACTGATGATTCTAGGCTTTACTGAGAGTAAAGTGGATTTCAACCTTTGCTTCAAGGTTGAAGACAGAAGACCAGTGATGCTCCTGTTATGTGTCAATGCACTATTGTTCTAGGCATGGAGGTGTGGCGGAGTACAGATGGGATCTTCCTTGGACAAGGGAAGTATGCAGTAGAGATCCTGAAGAGATTCAAGATGATGGACTGCATGACCACACCTATGGCATCGAACCTGAAGCTATTGAGTGATGCTTCGTCAGAGTCGGTTGATGCTACGATGTATCGTCAGATGATTGGGTCATTGATGTACCTGACAAATACGAGACCAGACATTTGCTTTGCTGTGAACACCTTGAGCCTGTACTTGACAGATCTGAGAAGTGTTCACTTGATTGCTACAAAGCATATTCTGAGGTACCTGAAGGGTACAATTGATTATGGGCTCAAGTACGATGCGAATCAGAAGATTAACTTGGAGGGTTATGTTGATTCAGATTGGGCAGGTGGTGCCATCGATAGGAAGAGTACTTCAGGATGCTACTTCAGTATGGGATCAGGTGTGATCTCTTGGTTTAGCAGGAAGCAATCCCGTGTGGCACTGAGTACAGCTGAAGCAGAGTATGTCGTAGCTTGTTCAGCTAGTTGTGAGGCAGTATGGCTGCGGAAGCTACTGTCTGATATATTTGATCTCCAGTTAGATGCTACTTGTGACAACCAGAGTTGCTTGAAGTTGTCAGAGAATCCAGTGTTTCATGACAGGTCGAAGCATATCGAGATCAGGTATCACTATATCAGGGATATGATACAGAGAGGAGAAGTGAAGCTCCTGTATGTTGCGGCGGAGGAACATATAGCTGATGTATTGACGAATCCATTGGCTAGGCTAAAGTTCAAGTACTTCAGAGAGAGACTTGGTGTTCTCCAGATCGAGGCTTCCTCCTAGAGAAAGTGATGAGACCCATAGCCATTCTGACATGGTGAGAGGATTGGTTCCTTCCATGGTCAGATGTAAGGGCTGAGCCATTCTGTCATGGTGAGAGGATTGGTTCCTTCCATGTCAGATATGAGTAGTGAGATCCATAGCCATTCTGACGAGTAGGTCAGATATAAGGGCTGACCCATTCTCATGGTGGTAGGGTTGCTCCCTTCCATGTCAGATATGAGTGCTGGCCATTCTGTCGAGCAGGACAGATGTAAGAGCAATTGCCATTCTAGGAATGGAGGCACTTGGTCAGTTACCAGGAACACTCAGTATAAGAACTGAGTAGCCATTCTGATGTGATAGAGGGATGTGTTCCCACTTGATCAGATGTAAGGGCTGAACCATTCTGTTCATGGCTAAAGGATTTAGTTCCTTCCATGTCAGATGTGAGTATTGGCCATTTCGACGAGCAGGTCGGATGTAAGGGCAACTGCCATTCTCTAGGAGAATGGAGGCGCCTGGTCAGTTACCAGGTAGCTCAGTCAAGGAGGACTTGGGGCCATTCTGATATGATTGCTGGGATGTGTTGCCCTCATGATCAGATATGAGTGCATGCCCTTCCATCATTGTGAGCAGGATGTGTTCCCTCTTGGATGGATGTAAGTGCTGAGCCTTGTCACAGATGATAGTAGGTGTGTCCTATCATGCTGGTGACTATAAGTGCTGTTCCATTTCACAGATGATAGTAGGTGTGTCCTATCATGCTGGTGACTGTAAGTGCAGTTCCATTTCACAGATGATAGTAGGTGTGTCCTATCATGCTGGTGATTGTAAGTGCAGAGCCTTTTCACAGATGGTAGTAGGTGTGTCCTACCATGCTGGTGATTATAAGTGCTGAGCCTTTCCACATATGGTAGTAGGTGTGTCCTACCATGTTGGTGGATGTGAGCGCTATGCCTCTCCACAGATGATAGTAGGTGTGTCCTATCATGCTAGTGGTTGTAAGTGCTGAGCCATTTCACAGATGATAGTAGGTGTGTCCTATCATACTGGTGAATGTGAGTGATGGGCCTTTCTGATGGGATTGTAGTTTACTAAATGATCAGATGTGAGTGTTGGGCATGCCTTTCTGATGAGCAGGTCAGATATAAGTGCTGGGTGAAGACCTACATGAGGGTAGGCCTACAACCAGCATGAAAAAGGGCTGGCTCTGTAGAAATTCCTATGACGAGAAGAATCATGAGATAGCACCAGTGTGGATCTAGATCGAGTAATGATCCAGATCCAGTAATGATGATCCAGCAGTAATGATCCAGATTGAGTGATGATCCAAATCCAGTCCAGTGATGATGATCCAGATCGAGAGATGATCCAGATCCGATGATGACTTGAAGATGAAGATGACTTGAAGACGAAGATGACTTGAAGATGAGATGATCCATTTGATACAGAAAAGAAGACCAGTGCTGAAAATTGTGTCGAAAGAATACCTTCCTAGTTAAAAGGGAGTGTTGATGTATATGTAACTTCGGAATGTATTCTTCTATGTATCTTATATATTGTAACCTGATGTTTATTCGAGGATGTCTCTATTATGTATTTGAGTCATGTGGTCATGCCCCGATGTTCCGATCGGGAGGATTAATAATGTAATCAAGTCATATCAAGTCATTAGGTAAGTCCCCATAGTTTCGGGGCACTTGAGTTATTATACACTAATTAAGGTGTAGGCTTGAGTAGTAATTATTAGGTTGAGCCTACGTATGAAAAGGAAATTCAAGTGAACGGATGAATATAAATAGAGAGTGAGAGTCTCTCTATTTATCACTTGTGAAATACATCACTTGCTCTCACAAGTGTGGCACACTACTGGAGAAGGAAATTTTGGGACTAGACAGAAGACAGAAGACTACTACTGTTTTGGGAGATCTCTTACTGTTTTGGTGTTGATTCTATCTTAGAGGAAGTTGCGAGGTTTTCTCCTTTATGGTTTCCCCGAGGAAAACTCTTTGTGTCTCTTGTCTCTTGTGATGTGCTTGTGTTTTATTGCTGTGCTTGTTATTCTCTCAGTGAAAATATCCTAAGATCATAATGCTAGCTTAAATAAGATGAAAAATTAACATCTGCTACATCAACGACATTAAGATATGTGGTAATAGCATTGCAATGAACCATTCCTTATGCTGTACATGACTCATTCTGAATCTGACTTTTTCCATCAGTGTCTTGAATCGCTGATCGAAATCCCAGACCGAGTCATTTGGATATGCCTTGATCTCTTTCAATTCTGTGATATACTATGACCAAGATTTGGGTTTTTTGAATTCTTCAATCAATCCAGTTCTTATTTCTCCAAGAGTCTTTCGTTGGTTCTTTGACGAAACTTGAACAAAATTCATATACCAATCTAATGCGTGACCTCGAAAATTTGTTGCCAACTAATCCTTCTTAATATCTTCATCTTGGAATTGCTTCGAAGTCCATACCTCTTCGTAGAGAAACCAATATTGTTCAGGATCTTCATTCTCATTCCCATGGAAAAGAGGTAATTTCACATCATCACCTGCCATTCTGGGCCTTCTTCTTGCGTTCGTTGATCCACTACTATTAGTGTGTTGATGACACACTGGGAAATTTGGCGTTGAGCTCATGTTTCTTCCTAAATGTGGCACAATGCATAGAGGTGTAGGTACGTTGTTGCTCTAGGTTGGTCCTTCCTCAAGGTCGGGCGTAGCTAGGGCGTGTCCTTCATTGTTGTAGGGTCTCTTTGTCCATTGTGATAATATCTCGTAGCTTCTTGTTTCAATTGCATCAGGACTCTCCTCATTCCTCCACCTCTTCTCTTGCCGAAACCTTACCCCACTTTGTAGAAGAGCACACTCTTCCTCGACTTCCCTCACAGTTTTGTTGTAACTCCCATCCATCTACCTCGTATCATTCCATCCAACCCGTGTCTCTGCAATACCCTCAACCTCCGCACACCATGTATTTACTCATCAAATTTCATCTTGAATATTCCCTTTTCATGGATAAACATTTTAATCCACAATTGCAAGACAATAGAAACCTACCTCTTGGTCCTTTGAAGAATTCCCTTTCAGAGTCACTATAGGAATTGATTGTGTCGACCGCAAATTCAGTGATGTATCCTTCCAAGATGCTGTCAAGACACACTTCGACAACCATCATTGCTCTGTTCTCTACTTCCTTCAGCTACTGGATCATCTCCGGGGTCCACCGAGTAGGTTCATCTCCTTGAAAGTTTGTATTTTCAATAAGTCAGCTGCACCAACCAGTTGCATAGGATGATTGGAAACTCGATGAATAAGTACTCATTGATGTAAAAATAGATATGTCTTCCCAACCACTCCCCTGTCATTAGTCTGGAAATTGGATTTTATTTTGCTGCAAATTCTTAAGCCTTCTGATCAAACCAATCCTGAATCTCTGGTCTTGTCAGTTGCCGCAACATATCTTCCTTTTCCTCGCACTATAGTCCTGACAATGGAATCATTTTTTGACTTAGCTCTATTGACAGGGGTTCACACTCTGTCGACACCCGTACACACCATGATCTCCCTAAGCACCAACTTGGACAGGTTTTACGTTGTTCAGAAGTACTTGCGGAGCAGATGAAGTCTCACCTGAGATATTCAAGGGAGAGTTGCATGAACCATGTTTCTGCAGTAAAGAGGAGGATCGACGCATATAATTATCCACTATTTTACTATGATGATATCAACTAGAGATTCAGATGGGATTTTCATCATCATTTACTTAGATACCCATATTCATTCACATTGATCACCATTCATCTTAGATTGCATCATTAGATTTATTCATAAACAAATCGACAACCATGGCATCATTCAATATGTAGAGACATCACATCATTCGGGAATAACAACCATATCACAACGATTACTCATTCAGATCGCATTATTAAAACATTAAAAAAAGGAAACACAAGAAAAATAATTTCCATCAACATTCTCTCATGTCATATTCAATCTTGCACATCAAAACATATTCCCAAAATACATCACAAAGTTGCAAGAGAAAACAGACACACAGATCAATTTTCCGTAGGTAATCTTAAACAAAACTCATTTTTTCTATTCACCAACTTCTTGATGTCTTCCTACTACACTTCTAATTCTATATATAGGCTTGCGCCTTTTCAAAATGGTCCACATTAACCGACTCTCTAACTGACTTGGACCAAAAACTAGAAAATTATGACAAAAAATAGTACAAAACTTATGGCCAAGCTGACTCTTTGTCAACTTCTCCACCTTGCACACTATCCTTTGTCTTGCGCATCTTTTGCACTATGCACATATATATTGCTTTCCAACAGAGCAAGCCTTCTATTCCATAGTTCACTTGGGCTAGTGATCTCATGAGAAAAGGTTGTTTCATAATGTCCCTTGAGTATATATAATCCTCCTCCTTCTTCACTAATGACAACTGCATCTTCAATTGATTTTCCTTTGGGCCACATAAGTACTTATCCATCTATAAATGCAACCCTATATCCTTTCTTATCTAATGTTAAGATAGAAAGTAACTTATTTTTCAAACCTGGTACATATAATACTTCCTTCATCTTCATGGGAGTTCTAGAATCAAGCTTATAGATTGCTTCACCAATACCTTTTCTAGGATATTGATAGTCATCTCCTAAATATAATTTCTGAGGAGAGTTCTTTTATTCAAGTTTGACAAAGTTTACTTTTGTTATGTCATGTTCTTTGAAGCACTGCTATCAATAAGCGAAGTATATTCTATAGGTATGACATACCCAAAGGGTGTTAGATTTTTATCATTCAAGATAGCATTATATTAGGATCTTTAACTGAGAGAATAACAAACACATCAATCAAACATAAGATACAATGAACACAATGTTTTTCCTTGAGGAAACCATAAGTGGAGAAAACCCCACAACTTCCTCAGAGATAGAATCAACACCAAAAGTAAAACCCCAAAATAGTAAGATGATTTCTCGACAGCAGTAGTCTCTTTCTTTCAAACCCCAGCAACTTCTTCTCCCTCAGCTATGCGCTGCAACTGAGTGTTGTTACCACCTAAGTTGTACTTAGGGTTTTTTATCAAGTGAGCTTGGTGAACCGGACAAGGATAACTTGTTTGGACTTTAGAATACCTTCAGTATTACTTCTGGGAAGCTTTGTTGTACTATATCACATGTTCATACCCCATGATAGTGTCTGTAAAATCCTCGGTCTCTTAGACTTTATTTTTCAATCCGATCAGCCCAGGGTGTTTTTTCCCTTGGTTATTATTGGTTGTTGAATAAATGACTAATAATTTCTAAGATTTTCACTCCATACCTCCAAAGTTGGGGTGGTCGGCTTGGCATTTAGGCCTATTAAGGTTAGTAGAGTCTATGTGTCAATGTATAAACATGCTAGGCATCATGTTCGAGTCATATGAACATGTCTAAGTCCCCCTAGGTTTTTTCAATTTTTCAATTTTTTGATTTTTTCAGTGTTTTTTATTAAATTTTTTTTTTTTCCAAAACTTAGGCTATTTTTTAATAGTTTAATTGGAAAAATTGATTTTGTAATAAAAGTGGGCCAAATAATCAGTTTCAGTCATGTAGGTGCTCATTTTGAAGCTAAGAGCACCATGTAAACCCATGGACCCACTATTTCCTAGTTTTGAGTGATTTTCCATCACTCAGGTCAGAAATCCCCAAAAAATCAATTATTGATTATTTTAATTAATAAATTGATGAATAATGGAGCAAATCCAGAATCCTAGATCAGGGGATTCTCAGTCGATTTGATTGAAATCGGTCAGATCTGAACTAGATTGAATGGATCTGACAAATCCTTGATTGAAGGAGGTGATCAAATCAGATCCAGAGTTGATATTCAACAGCCTTTATGGGGAATTGCACCCTCTCTCTCTCCTCCACACATGTGGGCTCTCCTGGAAGCTCTGTGGACTGATGTGTCAGTTTATGGTTTTTTGTGTCAGCTCAATTAGCCACCCATTTGACAAGTAGGCTCAGTTAAGCTTCAGATCAACATTGATGGACTCTCCCTCAGTTGCAGTGATATGTCTCCTTGGGATTTCCGCCCCCCTGGGCTGGATATCCTCATTTTTGTATAAATAAAAGCACAAGCTACCTCTTCCAAGCTAGTTAGAGTTGGATTGAAGGGCTTTCTATTGTAATACTGTTGTAATTTTTGATTGTTGGAATAAAGAAGCTTTGGAGGCCAAATGGTGTAATTCTCTCATGTGTGTGGATTAAGCATTGTCTTACGGCTATTGATGTTGCCGGCTTTTCTCTCAATTTCTGCATCTAAACCCTGTCTGGCTTGAATGATTCAGCTAAATCAATAGGAGTATAGTTGGGAAAGTAAGGCTACTTGTTTTTTCTATATCTCATAGCATATATGTTTGAAGATATAGATTATACATGTTTAATAAGTTTATTTGCATGTTATTCTTGTCTCTTTTTCATATATATATCCATATCTCTTGAGGTTTCGTGTAGGATTGTGTGTTTAGCTTTCAGGTAGCAAGGATTGGATGAGCTGTGGATCTAGTTTGACTCCATTATACATCCAAAAACTTTGTGAAGCCATTGCCCCTTTGTATTCCACTAACAAGTTTCGATTGCAGATCCATCCAACAATGGGCCTTTCCCCTTCTCTTCCTCCTTTCTATTAAAATCAATCTTCCGGTTACCTGTCTCTTCCTCTTATGATCAGATCTAGTTTTAAGAATTGAATAAATATTGTTAGATCTAGTTCATAAGAGTCTTGTTGCTTAGATCTGTAATTTCATAAAGAATATCATTTCATAAAGATAGATCTAGGTGAAGGAATTTCCTTTTTTGCAAGTAGCTAAAGCATAGATCTAAATCTTGCTCATAAGGTAGTTTCTTTTTTCATTCTTCAAAGATTTAAATTCTGAAAGAAAAGTGCATATCTCATTGGCTTCCCAAATAGAAAGCCAAGATCCCAAGGAAAGCTTGCTTTCCTTGGTTCTTTTTTGCAAAACTAGATTAGCCCCTTTTAACAAATTTTTTACTTAGTTTTTTTTTGGTAACTAGCGTGGTGACCCAAAGCACTTTTAAAGTGTGTTTGGGCACATTTGATTCTAATTCCTCGCTGTTTTTTAGCAGGTCTAACAAAAAAGAGAAGGAGACTCTGCCCATTTTTCAACTCTTGGATGAACCAGAGCTTTCCGGAAGCTTCCCCCACCGCCGTGTTTTGATTTTAGCTTGTTACAAGCTTGTTGTAAGCCTTTGGATCCTAGATAAAAAGGATCAAAGTGCATCAATTTCAATTTTCTGATATTGTAAATTGCTGCTAATAAAAACAAAATATATTTTCAAATAGGCTCTTTCGAGCGTACTCACCATCCCCCCTGGGGGGATTTGCGTCCGTGTCTTTTTTTTTCTTTCCGTTTATCTTTTTTTAATATAGCGTAGTTCTAATCTGTAAAGAAGTATAATTTGATTTATAATCATTTCCATATTCCATATCTGAGGTTTCAAAGTAATTTTAATACTTATCCCACAACTTCCCGATTGACTCGAAAGGGGAAAGAGATTGGCGGTAGGACTAATTAGAAAACCAACATTGTGTATATTTGTTTTATTTTTTCATCAACTGTTTCATCAGCTATAATAAAATTAATCCCTCATTGATTCCCCCATTGAGATCCACTTGGATCGAAAGAGTTTCCTGCAGGGTTTTCTTTTTAACAAGAACACCTATCTTAAAATTTACTAAAATTGACAAGACTCCAGTGTGTATGCTTTGCACTTCTTTGTGGTTCATCTGATCAGTCAAGCTACATCAAAAGTATTTGAGTGACTAGAATAATTAGGATTCACTCTCCCAAATTGACAAACCATTAGGTGAAAATCCAACACCTCGATCAAACCATTACGGTGGCAAAATAACCAAAGGAAGCGGGAACTCCTGAAAAGTGACCTTGGGGCGCCGATCTCTGTTACACATATGGGTGCATTATGAACAATAGCCTCAGAGACTCAATTCAGCCCAGATATTCCTTGCAGGTAGCCGTGAAGGTTTAGTTTTGGACATATTCCAAGTACTCTCGGGTATATCTAGAGTCCACCCGTTCACCTAATTTTAATCAATTCACATTCCACACTAATCTAATATATACCAAGAGACATTTGCAAAACATTCATTCAAGCGCATGCAAGCACATTATTTTCTCTGTTGACTCAATTTAAGGCAATGGTGATTTGTTTCTTTCATTTATATATATATATTGAGTGTCATTATTGTGCTTATCTGCTTAAAATTTTGCATCTTGTTATCTTTTGTTTCCACTGGTTAATTTCAAAACTCCTAAGTAACTCATTCATTTTAACACGATCACACTAAATAATTAGCCTTAGTAACTTAATAGGGTCTACCCCCCTTGGCTTCATTAGGAGTTGAGCCTAAACGGAGGAGTTAAGAACAAGGTGACAGACTTGACTCGAGACTTGCCCCCAAGAACACACCGAGTGGCTTGAATATTTCTGCCATGTGACCCAGGTGTGTGAAAGGCGGCAACACTTTTTGGTGTCGTTGCTAGGGGTAAATCTTTTTATTCCCGAGTACGAATTTTGTTTTCTTCCGTTTTGTTTTTGCTTTGTTTGATGAATGCTTAGAGTAGATCTTTAATTTTCATCTGGTGACTCCACTGACCTTTTGTTTATTTTTTCAAAGAAAAGCAAAAATATTTTTTGTGAAAAGATTTATAAATGTTTATTTATTTTTTCACATGGCGACTCCATTGAAGGGATAAAACCCCGCTTTCTCATAAATTTGTTGAGTTTTGTTGTGTGTAGATGAGCCCATGCGACATATTAAAACCTTTAAAGCTCATTCACTTGATAGCTCCACCTATTCAGTCTAAGGTTTAATGGTTATATCAAATGCATACTATTAATTTTTGATATGGATGAATTAAAGGAGAAATATGGTGCCCAGATAACCGGAATTTTTCAACCTATCGATTTCTCAAACATCTCAGGTTTTCCTAACTCTTGTAATGGTGTGGGAGATGCATAAAAATGACTTCCAGTATTTCATGGAAATTATGGTGATTCGACCATCTGGCATGTCAAATATTCCCTTCAGTTGATGGATGACTTCAATATTCTTCATGAAGACAATATGATGGAAATGTTTGCTGGTACTTTTTGGGGTGAGGCCTATTGTTGGTTCTATGAGGGCCTGCCTAATAAATGCATAACTTCTTTTCCAAGCTTCCTTTGGATGTTTTTAGAGCAGTGGCATGATGGTAGGGGTAGTATGAATGGTTTGAAAAATTTCCTTGAAAAGATTTGTACCTTCTACCTATCTGGGATAGAGTATCACATGGAAACATACGATGGACCTTTTGCCATGATACAAAGTATTGAAGACTTGGAATCACTTCTTGAACATTTAAGTGAAGAGGAGATCCAAGATACTCCCATCAAAGAGTTTCCTCATAGTTATTCAAGAAAGGAAGTAATTAAGTAGCTTATTAAAGAATATGAGGTATCTCCCAATACACAACAAGATTCCGAGGAAGGGAAAATCCAGGATGATCCTATTGAAGAGCTTCAAGAGAAGCCCATGATGAATCACATTGTTGAAGATGCTCCTCATGTCACCATAGCTGAAAACATTGAAGATTTGAGGTATTATCAAGTGTGTTGCGATGTTGATATCTTTCCAGAAAGCCCTCTAGAGAAATCCACTGAGCAACACATACCAAGTGATCCTACTGAATATGTCAAAAAAGTTTCCTTGATTGAAGATAATATTGAAGATCCTCTTCATGATATCATAATAGAAGCCTATAAAGAAACTTATGATAAGATCAGTATGGTGTGTGGTGACACTAGACCTTGTTCTCCACATGTTGATGAAGGTTTGGAAAGTTCATTGCCTTGTAACATTTTTTCTGAAGAAGATTGTTATGAATACAAGGAAGACATGGATAAGCAGGAGCATGATGCCATCGATGAAGAGTCCCCCACATATGACATGGATGTGAGTGATGACTATTGGAATTTCATAGATAATCCAACTTGTGAAAATCTTATTAAAAATTCCATCTATGGTATGTCCAACAAGGGGAGTGTCTATTCAAAAATTTGTGGAAGTCCAATCTACGATACGTCCATAGAGGGGAGCACAGATCTGGATACCTGGGAAAACCTTAGTACAGAAGAGGAGCATTCAAAATTTTCACATGATCATTCAGAGTCATATCATGCAGAGCCGCACAAGTGTATTAGTAATAAAGACATTGAGAAGTAGTGTTGTGAAAAGTCAGATGTGATGTAGTAAGTGGAATATCATTCTCAACCATCTTTTTCACATATAGAGGTTCCTTATGATTTGGAGCAGCTTGGTGCTTATACAATGAGTCATCATTCGGTAAGCCTTGATGATTAGTATGATGATATAGTGAGTCTACCTCATCATGCTGATTGGTATATTAGTCCTATCCAGTCATGGATAGAAGCAGCCTGTACGAGCACATAACAATTTAGGAAGAACTTTAATGACTTTATTCATGCCTATGATTTCCCATCCATCCCACCCATTCCGAATCATCACGTAGGTTTGCATTTTCTAAATAAATTATTCTTACTTTGGCTGGTAACCAAAGACAAGGAATTTTTTTTTATGTTAATAAAATGCTTAGGTGGTTACATTGGATTTCTGATTACACTTAACCCTTTTTATATTATTCTTAGAGTAGGAAAATAAGCTCCTTGAAAAAGAGCATTTACTTTCTGCATTTTTTTTAGCTATAATAAAACATTTTTTTTCATTAGTTAGTTACATTTATTTTGTTTAGATAAATCATCTTAATGGTTCATTTGGTTTTTATGTAAAGCTTGTGCTACTGAGGTTTTCTTGTCAAGTTGAGATGTTTTTACAAGGTGTATAAACCAAAGATTCTAGTGTTCTTGTATCCTATCCTTGCCCTATGACCAGATAGAGCACATGTCTCGCAGTTGGAACTAGAATGTTACCACCTAAGTTGTACTTAGTTGTTTTTTTATCAAGTGAGCCTGGTGAACCAGACAAGGATAACTTGTTCGGACTTCAGAAGACCTTCAGTCTTACTTCTGGGAAGCTTTGTTGTACTATATCACATGTTCATACCCCATGGGGGAATTGTAATAAATGTTCTAGCATGATAGTGTATGTAAAAGACTCAGTCTCTTAGAATTTATTTGTCAATATGATCAGCCTAGGGTGTTTTTTCCCTTGGTTATTATTGGTTGTTGAATAAACGACTAATAATTTCTGAGTTTTTCACTCCATACCTCCAAAGTTGGGGTGGTTGGCTTGGCATTTAGGACTATTGAGGTTATTAGAGTCTATGTGTCAATGTATAAAAATTCTAGGCATCATGTTTAAGTCATATGAACATGTCTAAGTCCCCTTAGCTTTTTTCAATTTTTCAATTTTTTGATTTTTTCAGTGTTTTTTATTAAAATTTAATTTTTCCAAAATTTAGGCTATTTTTTAATAGTTTAATTGGAAAAATTGATTTTGTGATAAAAGTGGGCCAAATAATCAGTTTCAGTCATGTAGGTGCTCATTTTCAAGCTAAGAGCACCGTGTAAACCCATGGACCCACTATTTCCTATTTTTGAGTGATTTTCCATCACTCAGGTCAGAAATCCCCAAAAAATCAATTATTGATTATTTTAATTAATAAATTGATGAATAATGGAGCAAATCTAGAATCCTAGATCAGGGGATTCTTAGCCGATTTGATTGAAATCGGTGAGATCTGAACTAGATTGAATGGATCTGACAAATCTTTGACTGAAGGAGGTGATCAAATTATATCCAGAGTTGATCTTTAGCATCCTTTATGGGGAATTGTGCCCTCTCTCTCTCCTCCACACGTGTGGGCTCTCCTAGAAGCTCTGTGGACTGATGTGTTGGTTTATGGTTTGATGTGTCAAATCAATCAGCCCCTCGGTTGACAAGTAGGCTCAGTTCAGCTTTAGATCAGCATTGATGGACTCTTCCTCAGCTGCAGTGATCTGTCTCCTTGGGATTTGTACCCCCGCTGGGCTGGATCTCCTGGTTTTTGTATAAATAAAAGCACAAGCTACCTCTTCCAATCTATTTAGAGTTGGATTGAAGGGCTTGCTATTTTAATACTGTTGTAATCTTTTGATTGTTGGGATAAAGAATTTTTGGAGGCCAAATGGTGTAATGCTCTCATGTGTGTGGATTAAGCATTGTCTTACAACTATTGATGTTGCCGGATTTTCTCTCAATTTATGCATCTGAACCCTGTCTGGCTTGAATGATTCAGCTAAATCAATAGGGGTATAGTTGGGCAAGTAACGTTTTTTTTTTCTATATCTCATAGCATATATGTTTGAAGATCTAGATTATACATGTTTAATAAGTTTATTTACATGTAATTCTTGTCTCTTTTTCATATATATATCCAGATCTCATGAGTTTTCGTGTAGGATTGTGTGTTTAGCTTTCAGGTAGCATGGATTGGATGAGCTATGGATCTAGTTTGACTCCACTATAAATCCAAAAACTTTGTGAAGGCATTTCCCCTTTGTATTCCACTAACAAGTTTCCATTGTAGATCCATCCAACAACGGGCCTTTCCCCTTCTCTTCCTCCTTTCTATTAAAATCAATCTTCCGCTTACCTGTCTCTTCCTCTTATGATCAGATCTAGTTCTAAGAATTGAATATATATTGTTAGATCTAGTTCATAAGAGTCTTGTTTCTTAGATCTGTAATTTCATAAAGATAGATCTAGGTGTAGAAATTTCCTTTTTTGCAAGTAGCTAAAGCATAGATCTAAAGCTTGCTCATAAGGTAGTTTATTTTTTCGTTCTTCAAAGATTTAAATTCTGCAAGAAAAGTGCATATCTCATTGGATTCCCAAACAGCAATCCAAGATATTGCTTTCCTTGGTTCCTTTTTGCAAAACTTGATTAGCACCTTTTAACAATTTTTTTACTTAGTTTTTTTCGGTAACTAGCGTGGTGACCCAAAATACTTTTAAAGTGTGTTTGGGCACATTTGATTCTAATTGCTCGCTGTTTTTTAAGCAGGTCTAACAAAAAAGAGAAGGAGACTCTGCCCATTTTCCAACTCTTGGACGAACCAGAGCTTCCCAGAAGCTTCCCCGATCGTCGTGTTTTGATTTTAGCTTGTTACAAGCTTGTTGTAAGCCTTTGGATCCAAAATAACAAGGAAAAATTGCATCAATTTCAATTTCCTGATATTGTAAATCACTGCTAATAAAAACAAAAGATCTTTTTGAATAGGCTCTTTCGAGCCTATTCGCCATCCCCCCTGGGGGGATTTGGGTCCGTGTCTTTTTTTTTCTTTTCATTTATATTTTTTTAATATAGCATAGTTCTAATCTAAAGGGTAGTATAATTTGATTTATAATCATTTCCATATTCCATATCTGAGGTTTCAAAGTAATTTTAATACTTATCCCACGACTTCCCGATTGACTCGAAAGGGGAAAGTGATGTGTGGTAAGACTAATTAGAAAACCGGCATTGTGTATCTTTGTTTTCTTTTTTCATCAATTGTTTCATCAGATATAATAAAATTAAACCCTCCTTGATTCCCTGATTGATATCCACTTGGATCGAAAGAGGTTCCTGGAGGGTTTTCTTTTTAGCAAGAACACCTATCTTAAAATTTACTAAAATTGACAAGACTCCGGTGTGTATGCTCTGCACTTGGCTACGGTTCGTCTGATCAGTTAATATGCATAAAAATAATTTGAGTGAATAGAATCATTAGGATTCACTTTCCCAAATTTAAAAACCATCAGGTGAAAATCCAACATCTCGATCAAACCATTATGGTGGAAAAATACCCAAAGGAAGCGGGAACTCCTGAAAAGTGACCTCGGGGCACCAATATCTGTTACACCTCTGGGTGCATTATGAACAATAGCCTAAGAGACTCCATTCAGCCAACATATTCCTTGCAGTTACCTGTGAAGGTTTAGTTTTGGACATACTCCAAGTACTCTCGGGTATATCTAGAGTCCACCCCTTCGCCTAATTTTAATCAATTCACATTCCACACTAATCTAAAATCTACCAAGAGACATTTGCAAAACATTCATTCAAGTGCATGCAAGCACATTATTTTCTCTGTTGACTCCATTTAAGGCACTGGTGATTTGTTTCTTTCACTTATATATATTGAGTGTCATTATTCTGCTTATCTGCTTAAAATATTGCATCTTGTTATCTTTTGTTTCCACTGGTTAATTTCAAAACTCCTAAGTAACTCATTCAGTTTAACATCATCAGACTAAATAATTAGCCTTAGTAAATTAATAGGGTCTACCCCCCTTATCTTCGTTAGGAGTTGAGCCTAAACGGACGATTCGAGAACAACGTGATAGCCTTGACTCGAGACTTTCCCCCAAGGACACACCGAGTGGCTTGAAAATTTCTGCCACATGACCCAAGTGTGTGAAAGGCGGCAACAAGCATGAGTGAGTGTATGTTAAATAGAGAGGCTTACTCATATATTTATATTAATTCCCGACTTGACAATAACTCACTAGGGCCGACTTCACTAGGAGAGTCTAATAATTCTAGGGTCCCACAACTGCGGGGAATTTAACCTTTGATCGATAGGAGGGTTACCCACAATGACTTGACATTAATTGTTTACATTATAGAAACTCTCAAACGGAACATCAGGGCATGACATGACTCAATTACATTAAAAACACTTCCTAGAATTAACATTGGGGCACAATACATAAGATATAAAAGTGAATACATTCTGAAGTTACAATTACATCAACACTCCATCTTAACAAGGAAGGTATTCTCTCGACACAATATATCAGCACAAGTCTTATTCTCTGTATCATCTGAATCATCGTCAAGTTATCGTCATCTTAATCTTCAAGTCATCTTCTTCTTCAAGTCATCTTCATCACTGGATCTGGATCATCACTCGATCTGGAACATCTTTGCTGGATCATCATCATAGGTGGTATCTCTTGATTCTTCTCGTCATAGGAAGTTCTACAGAGCTAGCCCTTTTTCATGCTGGTTGTAGGCCTAGTCTCCATGTAGGTCTTCCTCAGCGCTTATATCTGACCCTAATTTAGAATGGCCCACCCAACACTTACATCTGACCATGAGAGGAACACATCCAACACCATGTCAGAAAGGCATGCCCAACACTCACATCTGACCATGAGAGGAAGCAATCTAGTCATCTATGTCAGAAAGGCCCAACACTCACATCTGACCATGAAAGGAACCAATCTAGTCATCTATGTCAGAAAGGCTCTACACTTACATTCGACCATGCGAGGAACTAATCCAACCTACATGTCAAAAGAGATCTGCACTTACATCTAATCATTTAGGAACCAATCCCATAGTCACATCAGAATGGATCTGCAGTTATATCTGATCATGTAGGAACTAGTGCCTTAGAATGGAGTCAAATCAATAAGATCAATGTGCTTGCATGTGCTTGAAGTGAATGTTTTACGATTGCATCTTGGTATGTTTTAAGTTAAAATTGAAGTATGAGTTGATTAAATTAGGCTAAGGGGGGACTCCAGATATACCCGAGAGTACTTGGAGTGTGTCCAAAACTAAACCTTCACGGCTACCCGCAAGGAATATGTGGGCTGAAATGGAGTCTCTGGGGCTATTGTTCGTAATGCACCCATTAGGGTGTGACAGAGATCGACGCCTCGAGGTCACTTTTCAGTAAGTTCCCGCTTCCTTTGGGTATTTTTCCACCGTAAAGGTTTGATCTAGGTGTTGGATTTTCACCTGATGGTTTGTTAGTTGGGGAGTGTGAGTCCTTATTATACTAGTCACCTAAGTGATTTTGATACAACTTGACTGATCGGACGAACCGCATCCAATTGCAGAGCATACACACTGGAGTCTTGTAAATTTTAATAAGTTTTAAATTGGATGTTCTTGTTTAAAAGAAAATCCTCCAAGAACCTCTTTCGATCCAAGTGGATCTCAATTAGGGAATCGAGGAGGGGTTAATTTTAAATTTGTTGATAAACAAATGATAGAAAAAAGCAAACAGATACACAGTTTCAGTTTCTTAATTAATCCTACCACGAATCTCTTTCCCCTTTCGGGTCAATCGGGAAATCATGGGGTAAGTATTACGATTACTTTGAAATGTAAGATATGGAATATGGAATTGATAAAAAAATAAATTATCCTACCCTGCAGATTAGATCAATACTAGTTTAAAAAATAAATGAGGAAAATCACAAAAAGGACATTGACGCAAATCCCCCCGGGGGGATGGGGAATGGGCTCAAAAGAGCCTATTCAAAGAATAATTTTATTACAGTGGTTACAATATCAGAGAACTGATAAATAATAAATTTCTTGGTCCTTATACAGGTTGAAACCAAGTTTTTACAATTTTGCAAAAAAGAATTAAGATTTTTTAGTGAAAAGGGAGACCCCTGGGGGGATTTGAATGCTCCTGAGACCACTTCGGACAGAAGCTTACTTTTTTTTCTGTCAGACCTGCTAAAGGACAGCAAGAAATTTATAATAACATATTCCCAAAATCACTTTAAGAGTACCTTTGGATCAGCCTACTTTATCTCAAAAAATAATGCGGTTAAACAAGCTAAACCAGCGAAAAAGGAACCAAGGAAAGCAAGATTTCCTTGGGATCTTGGATTGCTGTTTGTGAAGCCAATAAAATTGCACTGATATTGCAGAATATTAAATTTTATAACAGAGAAAGGAAATCTAATGCATGTGATCTACAAGTTTTCTTTAAAATTCATGCAAAAAAGACGATTTCCCTACAGCTAGATCTAGGATGCTTATGAAAATTTTTTAAGTGCGAGATCTAGGATATGAGATATGAAATATTAGATCTATGTATATTTTAATTTGATGAAACAGATCCAAATGAAATCACAGCTATGAACTGAACCAAGTAACCGGGTAAAGTGTTGATTTTGAGGGAGGAAGAAGAGGAGAAAAGTGATGGTTTCCTTGAAGATCCGCAGTAGAGCTTTCAGGTGGAATGTTGAGGGACTATGCCTTTGAAATTTTTTGAAGAGAATGAAGAAGCAAACTAGATCAGCATCCTCTCCAAAGTATGAACCTGCAACTCAGCTAAAATCAAAGAACTTGCCAAGAAACTTGTGAGATCCGATTAGTACATACAAAGAGATTCAAGATAACATGCATATAAGCTTATAGGACATGCTAAATCTAGATCTCTAAACATGCATTAAAGGAGAGTGAAAGTCAATAAACTTATTGAACAACACCTTTCCTATCAAGATTGTAATAAGCTAATTACCAATCTTACCCCACAGATCTACAAGAAATTAGCAGAAAATGACCACAGATACAGGTTACCTCAGTAAAACAATGGAAATAATCATCCACACATGTAATGGCACCACACCGTATTGCCTCCAAATATTTTCTTTATTTCAAATGCAGAATTACAACAATACAATAGCAGCAACACCTCAATCCCAGTTCTAACTAGCTTGGAAGAGGAGGTTGTGCCTGGATATATACAAAATACAGGACATCCAGTCGAGGGGGGGCACAAATGCCAGGGAGACACATCAAATCAGCTCAAGGAGAGTCCATCAATGCCTGATTTGTGTCTAGCTGAGCTAGATCTAAGTCTCACTGAGTGCAACTGTCAATCGGGGGGCTGATCTGACTGACACCTCAACCTGTTGACTGAAGAATCCACCAAAAATCATCCATATGAGCCAAAAACGTGTGGAGGAGAGAGGGAGGGTGAAATTCCCCATAAAGGATGCTCAAGATCAACTCTGGATATGATTTGATCCCCTCCTTCAGTCAAGGATTTGTCAGATCCAGCGAAATCTTCTCTAGATCTGTTTGATTTCAGTCAAATCGGTTGAGTATCCATTGATTTATTGATTTTGGATTTTCTCCATTATTCATCAATTTATTAATTAAAATAATCAATAATTGATTTTTGGGGCTTTCTGACCTGAGTGATGGAAGATCACTCAAAACTTAGGAAAAAGTGGGTCCATGGGTTTACATGGTGCTCTTAGCTTGAAAATGAGCACCTACATGACTGAAAGCGATTATTTGGCCCACTTTTATTACAAAATCAAATTTTCCAATTAAACTATTAAAAAATAGCCTAAGTTTTGGAAAAATTAAATTTTAATAAAAAACACTAAAAAAACTAAAAAAATGAAAAATTGAAAAACACCTAGGGGGACTTAGACATGTTCATATGACTAAAAAAATATGTCTAACATGTTTATATATTGACACATAGACTCTAATAACCTCAATAGGCCTAAATTCCAAGCCGACCACCCCAACTTTGGAGGTATGGAGTGAAAAAATCAGAAATTATCAGTTGTTTATTCAACAACCAATAATAACCAAGGGAAAAAACACCCTTGGTTGATAGGATTGACAAATGAAGTCTAAGAGACCGAGTCTTTTACAGACACTATCATGCTAGAACATTTATTACAATTCCCCCATGGGGTATGAACATGTGATATGATACAACAAGCACTTCCCAGAAGTACTTCCAAAGGTCTTTTTGAAGTTTGAACAAGTTAACCGTGTCCGGTTCACCAGGCTCACTTGATAAAAAACCCTTAAGTACAACTTAGGTGGTAACATTCTGGCTCCATCTAGGACGTGTGCTCGATCTGGTCTTTAAGGCAAGGAGAGGATATGAGAACATCCGAATCTCTGGTCTATACCCTGTAAAAACATCTCAACTTGACAAGAAAAACCTTAGTAGCACAAGTTTTATAAAAAACCGAATGAACCATTAAGCTGATTTATTTAAACGAAATAAATGTAACTAACTAAAAGAAGCCAAGTTTTATTATAGCTAAAAATAGAAATGCAGAAAGTAAATGCTCTCTTTCAAGGAGCTTATTTTCCTACTCTAAGCATGATATAAACAAGGTTAAGTGTAATCAGAAATCCAATGTAACCACCTAAGAATTTTATTAACATAAATTTTTTTCCTTGTCTTTGGTTACCAGCCAAAGTAAGGATACTTTATTTAGAAAATGCAAACCTGCGTGATGATCCAGAAGGGGCGAGATGGATGGGGAATCATAGGCATGAACAATGTCATCAAACTTCCTCCCAAACTGGTAAGTGCTTGTGCAGGCTGCTTCTATCCATGACTGGATAGGGTTGATGTACAAATTGGAATGATGAGGCGGATTGACTACACCATCATATTGATCATCAAGGCTTACCGGATGATAATTCACTGTATAAATCCCAAGTAGCTCCAAGTCATGAGGAAAATCTATATGTGAAGATGATAGTTGAGACTGATATTCTAATAACTGCATCACATCTGTCTTTTCCCAAAACTGCTTCTCCATGTCTTCATTACTGATACCCTTATGTGGCTCTGCATGATATGACTCTGAATGATCATATAAGAGTTTTGAATGCTGCTTTTCCATACTAGGATTTTCCAAGGTCTCCAGATTCATGCTTCCTCTATGGAAGTATAGTAGATTGGACTTCCACAAATCTCTAAACAGACACTCCCCTTGCTGGATATAGCATAGATAGGATTCTTAATAAGATATCCACAAAAATCCCAATAGTCATCACCATCATCTATGTTAGATGTGATGGATTCCCCATTGCTGATATCAGGTTACAATATCGAGTTCTCTTTGTCTGCATTACTGATATCGATATATGTGTTAGACTGATCATGTGGATAAACTGCATGCTCCTTTTTCATATCAAAGTTTCCCAAGGCCACATGTTCCATGCTCTCTTCTTTGGATATGCCATCAACAAAATCATCAAAAGTTTCTCGTTCATTATTTTCCTCTTTATTCATGTCATAGACTGGATTTTCCATGAATGTCCAGGACTCCTCATCAACATCTTTGTCGGGGATAAGGGAGTCTTCGTCACTTGTATCATGCGCCAAGCTATACTTGTCCTCATTTTCGTACTCATCTTCTTCAGAGAAAAGGTCACAAGGTAGTAAACCTTCCATACTGTCATCATTATATGGAGAATACATAGGAGTCCCATCATGTATATTACAGTTCTCCTCATAAGTTTCACTATAATATTCTACAATAGTTTCATCCTCAGGCTTGTACTGTTTAGATGGTGACAAAGGGTAGGCCTGGCCTACCATGTATATATGATTAGGCTTGCTTGAATTTGTTTCCTGATTACTGACCTCCGCCATTCCATGTTCTATAACTTGGTTTGCTATGTAGCAAGTGCTTTCTGGGTGGAATTTCTCACAAGGTCTACACCATGGAATTACTTCATCTACCAGGTTAGTTGAGTCTAACTTGTTTGGAATCCTAGGCTCTTGCTGAGGAAACTTCTTCTGATACACTTGATTCTGTTTTGGGTAAAAATTCCCAGGTCCATTATTTCTTTCCAGTGTGACTATTCTGTTCTGAATTTTATTCAATTGCTCAGATTGGTTTGTCATGAATTTTTCCAACAGGCTAGTTACCTTTTCCATGGGGTCTTTAGAGGTTGCCTTTTCCTCTAATTCAATGGCCTTTCCCTTCTCTTTGTTGTACGAAGTGTTTCCCCTAGTGTAACCTGGAATGTTGGATTTTCCCGAAGATTGCATATTCCTTTCTATTTTCTCGGCCAGATCTTGAGCAGTTTTTAGATCAACTGGATCTTTATCCCTTAACTGGTACCTCAAATCCCCAGTGAAAAATTCGATGTAATATATGAGTATGGAGGCATCCTTTGGCTTGATTTCGTTAGGGAGGTCCGCAACCACACGCCTGAACTTAGTGTTAAATTCATCCATGGTTTCATTGTCCATCTTCTTTTTGTTATGAAGGGCATCAAGCAGATGTCTTGGTTCTTTCTTTTCCCCCCATTTCTTCTTAAAACCTGCTAGGAATTCATTAAGGGTTTTATATGAATCATCACCAAGGTTTTCATACCATTCCGTAGCATCATCCTCTAAGGATAAAGCAAAGAGCTTCATTTTGATATCTTCATGGTTAGAGGCAACATTATCACAGTAACTGACTAGGTTCCTTTCAAACTTTCGGAGATGAGTCTTGGCAGTGGTAGCATTATTTCCCTCGAACTTGGGGAGCTTCTTGATAGCATCATTCGGAATGTAATGAGGACTACCTGCTATCTGAGAAAAGTCAAGGGGTTTGTAAAATTCCATCATTTCTTGAGATTAGTGAACATGACTCTCTACAAATATGTGATGGATATTTGAGAGGGATTGGTCTCCTAAATCTTCAAGGTTTCTACGAGAAGTCTGCCTATTCAATCTTTCCCTAATAAACCTTTCGGGATCAGGGAGATGATTGAATAATTGTCGGTGGTTTCTTCGGGTAGAAATTCTTGAAGGGATGTTTAGACAGTGGAGTCGCCAGATGGATCGAGTTTTAATTTTTATGTTTTTTAAAGACTAGATCAATCAAAAGTTTTTGTCTTTTTAATTGTTGAGCAAAAAGTTAAGCTAAGTTGTACTCAGGAATAAAAAGATTTATCCCCGGCAACAGCACCAAAAAGTGTTGCCACCGTTCACACACCTGGGTCACGTGGCAGAAATATTCAAGCCACTCGGTGTGTCCTTGGGGGCAAGTCTCGAGTCAAGGCCGTCATCTTGTTCTTGACTCCTCCGTTTAGGCTCAACTCCTAACGAAGCCAAGGGGGGTAGACCCTATTAAGTTACTAAGGATGATTTCTTAGTGTGATGATGTTAAACTGAATCAGTTACTTAGGAGTTTGAATATTTTAACTATAGACAATTAAAGATGACAAGATACGAAGATAAACACACGAAAGCACAAAGATGATACACAATATATATATATATAAAGCAAAAAATGACCAGTCCCTTAGAATGGAGTCAAATCAATAAGATCAATGTGCTTGCATGTGCTTGAAGTGAATGTTTTTTGATTGCATCTTGGTATGTTTTAAGTTAAAATTGAAGTATGAGTTGATTAAATTAGGCTAAGGGGGGACTCCAGATATACCCGAGAGTACTTGGAGTGTGTCCAAAACTAAACCTTCACGGCTACCCGCAAGGAATATGTGGGATGAAATGGAGTCTCTGGGGCTATTGTTCGTAACTCACCCGTTAGGGTGTGACAGAGATCGGCGCCTCGAGGTCACTTTTCAGTAAGTTCCCGCTTCCTTTGGGTATTTTTCCATCGTAAAGGTTTGATCTAGGTGTTGGATTTTCACCTGATGGTTTGTCAGTTGGGGAGTGTGAGTCCTAATTATACTGGTCACCCAAGTTCTTTTGATACAGCTTGACTGATCGGACGAACCGCAGCAAAGTGCAGAGCATACACACTGGAGTCTTGTAAATTTTAATAAGTTTTAAATTGGATGTTCTTGTTTAAAAGAAAAGCCTCCAAGAACCTCTTTCGATCCAAGTGGATCTCAATCAGGGAAATGAGGAGGATTTAATTTTAAATTTGCTGATAAACAAATTATAGAAAAAAGAAAATAGATACACAGTTCCGGTTTCTTAATTAATCCTACCACGAATCTCTTTCCCCTCAATCGGGAAATTATGGGGTAAGTATTACGATTACTTTGAAATGTAAGATATGGAATATGGAATTAATAACAAAATAAATTATCCTACCCTACAGATTAGATCAATACTAGTTTAAAAAAGAAATGAGGAAAAGCACAAAAAGGACACTGACGCAAATCCCCCCAAGGGGATGGGGAATGGGCTCAAAAGAGCCTATTCAAAGAATAATTTTATTACAGTGGTTACAATATAAGAGAACTGATAAATCAGAACTTTCGTGGTCCTTATACAGGTTGAAACCAAGTTTTTACAATTTTGCAAAAAAGAATTAAGATTTTTTAGTGAAAAGGGAGACCCCTGGGGAGATTTGAATGCTCATGAGACCACTTCAGACAGCAGCTTCCTTTTCTATCTGTCAGACCTGATAAAGGACAGCAATAAATTTAGAATAAAATATTCCCAAAATCACTTTAAGAGTACCTTTGGATCAGCCTACTTTATCTCAAAAAATAATGCGGTTAAACTAGCTAAACCGGCGAAAAAGGAACCAAGGAAAGCAAGATTTCCTTGGGATCTTGGCTTGCTGTTTGTGCAGCCAATTAAAGTGCACTGATATTGCAGAATATTAAATTTTATAATAGCGAAAGGAAATCTAATGCATGTGATCTACAAGTTTTCTTTAAAATTCATGCAAAAAAGACGATTTCCCTGCTAGATCTAGGATGCTTATGAAACTTTTTTAAGTGCGAGATCTAGGATATGAGCTATGAAATATTAGATCTATGTATATTTTACTTTGATGAAACAGATCCAAATGAAATCACAGCTATGAACTGAATCAAGTAACCGGGTAAAGTGTTTATTTTGAGGGAGGAAGAAGAGGAGAAAAGTGTTGGTTTCCTTGAAGATCCGCAGTAGAGCTTTCAGGTGGAATGCCGAGGGACTATGCCTTTGAAATGTTTTGAAGAGAATGAAGAAGAAAACTAAATCAGCATTCTCTCCAAAGTATGAAGCTGCAACTCAGCTGAAATCAAAGAACTTGCTAAGAAACTTGTGAGATCCGATTAGTACATACAAAGAGATTCAAGATAACATGCATATAAGCTTATAGGACATGCTAAATATAGATCTCTAAACATGCATCAAAGGAGAGTGACAGTCAATAAAATTATTGAACAACACCTTTCCTATCAATATTGTAATAAGCTAATTACCAATCTTAACCACAAATCTACAAGAAATTAGCAGAAAATGACCACAGATACAGGTTACCTCAGTAAAACAATGGCAATAATCATCCACACATGTAATGGCACCACACCGTATTGCCTCCAAATATTTTCTTTATTTCAAATGCAGAATTACAACAATACAATAGCAACAGCACCTCAATCCCAGTTCTAACTAGCTTGGAAGAGGAGGCTGTGCCTGGATATATACAAAATACAGGACATCCAGCCCAAGGGGGGCGTAAATCCCAAGGAGACACATCAAATCAGCTGAAGGAGAGTCCATCAATGCTTGATCTGTGTCTAGCTGAGCTAGATCTAAGTCTCACTGAGTGCAACTGTCAATCGGGGGGCTGATCTGACTGACACCTCAACCTGTTGACTGAAGAATCCACCAAAAATCATCCATATGAGCCAAAAATGTGTGGAGGAGAGAGGGAGGGCAAAATTCCCCATAAAGGATGCTCAAGATCAACTCTGGATCTGATTTGATTCCCTCTTTCAGTCAAGGATTTGTCAGATCCAGTCAATCTGCTCCAGATCTAATTGATTTTAGTCAAATCAGTTGAGTATCCATTGATTTATTGATTTTGGATTTGCTCCATTATTCATCAATTTATTAATTAAAATAATCAATAATTGATTTTTGGGGCTTTCTGACTTGAGTGATGGAAGATCACTCAAAACTTAGGAAAAAGTGGGTCCATGGGTTTACATGGTGCTCTTAGCTTGAAAATGAGCACCTACATGACTGAAAATGATTATTTGGCCCACTTTTATTACAAAATCAATTTTTCCAATTAAACTATTAAAAAATAGCCTAAGTTTTGGAAAAACTAAATTTTAATAAAAAAGACTGAAAAAACTAAAAAATTGAAAAACACCTAGGGGGACTTAGACATGTTCATATGACTCAAAAAAGGTGTCTAACATGTTTATATATTGACACATAGACTCTTATAACCTCAATAGGCCTAAATGCCAAGCCGACCACCCCAACTTTGGAGGTATGGAGTGAAAAACTCAGAAATTATCAGTCGTTTATTCAACAACCAATAATAACCAAGGGAAAAAACACTCTGGGATGATCGGATTGACAAATGAAGTCTAAGAGACCGAGTCTTTTACAAACACTATCATTCTAGAAAATTTATTACAATTCCCCCATGGAGTATTAACATGTGATATGATACAACAAGCACTTCCCAGAAGTACTTCCAAAGGTGTTTTTGAAGTTTGAACAAGTTAACCATGTCCGATTCACCAGGCTCACTTGATAAAAAACCACTAAGTACAACTTAGGTGGTAACATTGCCACGTGACCCAAGTGTGCGAAAGGCGGCAACAAGCATGAGTGAGTGTATGTTAAATAGAGAGGCTCACTCTCTATTTATATTAATTCCCGACTTGACAATAACTCACTAGGGCTGACTTCACTAGGAGAGTCTAATAATTCTAGGGTCTCACAACTGCAGGGAATTTAACCCTTGATCGATAGGAGGGTTACTCACAATAACTTGACATGAATTGTTTACATTATAGAAACTCTCAAACGGAACATCGGGGCATGACATGACTCAATTACATTAAAAACACTTCCCAGAATTAACATTGGGGCACAATACATAAGATATAAAAGTGAATACATTCCGAAGTTACAATTACATCAACACTCCATCTTAACAAGGAAGGTATTCTCTCGACACAATTTATCAGCACAAGTATTATTCTCTGTATCATCTGAATCATCGTCAAGTTCTCGTCATCTTCATCTTCAAGTCATCTTCTTCTTCAAGTCATCTTCATCACTGGATCTGGATCATCACTTGATCTGGAACATCTCTGCTGGATCATCATCATAGGTGGTATCTCTTGATTCTTCTCGTCATAGGAAGTTCTACAGAGCTAGCCCTTTTTCATGCTAGTTGTAGGCCTAGTCTCCATGTAGATCTTCCTCAGCGCTTATATCTGACCCTAAGTTAGAATGGCCCACCCAACACTTACATCTGACCATGAGAGGAACACATCCAACACCATGTCAGAAAGGCATGCCCAACACTCACATCTGACCATGAGAGGAACCAATCCAGTCATCTATGTCAGAAAGGACCAACACTCACATCTGACCATGAAAGGAACCAATCTAGTCATCTATGTCAGAAAGGCTCTACACTTACATTCGACTATGCGAGGAACCAATCCAAACTACATGTCAAAAGAGATATGCACTTACATCTAATCATTTAGGAACCAATCCCACAGTCACATCAGAATGGCTCTGCAGTTATATCTGATCATGTAGGAACCAATCCCACAGTCACATCAGAATGGCCCTTAGTTCCAGACTGAGTAATCCTGGTAACTAACCAGGTGCCTCCATTCTCCTAGAGAATGGCATCTTAGCACCAAGTTGAGTATTCCTGGTAACTGACCAGGTGCCTCCATTCCAAGAATGGCATTCAACACTTGTATATGATCATGTAGGAACCAATCCTATAGTCGCATCAGAATTGCTCAACACTCATATGTGACATGGAAGGAACCAATCCTTTCACCATGATAGAATTGCTCAGCCCTTACATCTAACCATGGAAGGAACCAATCCTCTCACCATGTTAGAATGGATCACAGACTCATCACTTCCCTTTGGAGGAAACCTCGATCTGGAGAACACCAAGCTTCTCCCTGAAGTACTCAAACTTCACTCTAGTCAATGGCTTCATCAACACATGAGCTATCTATTTGTCTGTCACAACATATTGGAACTTTACTACTCCTTTCTGCACCATATCCCTGATATAGTGATACTTGATCTCAATATGCTTCGACTTGTCATGGAACACTGGGTTCTCTGACAACTTCACACAACTATGGTTGTCTCAATATATACAAGTAGCATCTAACTCAAGATCAAATAAATCAAACAGTAGCTTCCTTAGCCATACTACCTCACAATTAGCTGAACAAGTTGCGACATACTCTGCTTCAGCTGTACTCAGTGCCACACAGGATTGCTTCCTGCTAAACCAAGAGATCACACCTGATCCCATACTGAATCAACACCCTGAAGTTCTCTTCCTATCGATGGCACTGCCTACCCAATCTGAATCAACATAACCCTCCAAGTTAATCTTTTGATTCGCCTCATACTTGAGCCCATAATCAAATGTACTCCTCAGGTACCTCAGAATATGCTTTGCAGCAATCAAGTGAACATGTCTCAGATCTATCAGGAACTGGCTCAAGGTGTTCATAGCAAAGCAAGTATCTGGTCTCGTGCTCGTCAGGTAGATCAAGGACCCAATCATCTAATGATACATCGTAGCATCAACCGCTTCTGACGAAGCATCACTCAATAGATTCAGGTTCGATGCCATAGGTGTGGTCATGGCCCTGCAATCCATGATCCCAAACCTCTTCAGGATCTCTACTGCATACTTCCCTTGTCCGAGGAATATTCCATCCACATTCTGCCACACCTCTATGCGTAGAAAATAGTGCATCATACCCAAGTCCTTCATTTTGAACTCGGCAGCAAGCTTCCTCTTCATATAACCAATCAACCCATCCATACCTCTTACAAATAGATCATCTACATACAGTGGGAGTATCACTAGGTTACCATCTTCAACCTTGTAGTAAAGGTTGGAATCTGCTTTACTTTTGGTAAAGCCTAAACTAGATATAAAGCCATCAATTCTACCGTACCATGTCCTGGGTGTCTGTGTCAAACCATACAGGGATTTCTTCAATCCACACACATGAGACTCCCTATCATGTGTCTCAAAACCGAGTGTCTGCTCTACATATACTTCCTCTTCCACTACACCATTCAAGAAAGCAGTCTTGACATCCATTTGGTGTATCTTCCATTTCATCACTGTAGCCAGATAAAGTATTGATATGATGGAAGTGTATTTGGCTATAGGTGCAAAAGTTTCTTCATAATCTATTCCTTCTTTCTTTGAGAAGCCACGAGCCATGAACCTTGCTTTATATTTCTCTATGCTGCCATATACAACATGCTTGATCTTGTAGATCCATTTGGAAGTTACAACAGACTTCCCTTTTGGTCTTGGGACAACATCCCAAACATCATTCTTCATGATCGATTGATACTCTTCGATCATAGCATCCTTCCATTCTTTCCTTTCTGCCACTTCTTCATAGTTGGAAGGTTCTTTATTGATGAAGTCACATAATAAAGCTACATACCCAGAGCAGGACCTAGTCCTCTTTCTATCTTTATTATTCTCTTCTGGAGCCCCATATAATTCTGCACTTTGGATAACTTCTCATACCCAAGTAGGTTTCCTCTTGTGAGGATTCTTCTCCCGAGGTGGATCTACATGTTCTTGAGGTTCTTCTAATTCTCAATCTTCTTCTTGAATTTCTTCATTCATGGTTGTGTCATGAATTTTGGGTGCTTCTGTTTCTTCAGGATCTTCAGCAGGTCTCTTTCTGGATTTGTTGTAAGCTGATTATTCGTCAAATGTTACGTCCCTGCTGATGTCAATCTTCTTGAATCCTGGGAAGTATATTCTGTAAGCCTTCGAGCTTTTAGAGTATCCCACAAATATACCCTTCTTTCCTGAAGGATCTAACTTTGTCCTCTTTTCTTTTGGAATGTGTATGTACACTAGACAGTCAAATATTTTGAGATGGCTGACTTCTGGTTTCTTGCTGGAAAATACTTCTTCAGGTGTCTTGTTCTCGACTACTCTATGTGGAGTACGGTTCTGTACATACACAGCTGTTCTGGCAGCTTCTGCCCATAGATGCATGGGAAGATCTTGGTCATGAAGCATTTCTCTTGCAGCTTCCATGATCGTTCTATTCTTCCTTTCTGCAACCCCATTCTGTTGTGGATTATATGGAGTGGGTAACTCCCTCTTAATCCCTGAATCTTAGCATAACTCTTTGAATTCATTTGAAGTTAATTCTTCGCCATTAACTGGTCGAAAGGTCTTGATCTTCTTTTCATTGTGGTTCTCGATCAATGCTTTGAATTCCTTGAATTTGCTGAAAACTTCATCTTTGTTCTTCATAAAGTATACCATGTCTTCCTAGAAAAATCATCAATAAAAGAAACATAGTATACATACCCTCTTAAAGAACTGGATGACATTGGACCATATACATCGAAGTGAATGATTTTCAAGATTCCTTTTGCTTTGCTTTCAGTACTTGGAAATGTCTTCTTTGTGTTCTTTCCTTTCGCACATCCTTTACAGGCTCCTTCATGTTTTGACTGCAATTCTAGAAGTCCTTCAACAACTTTTCTTGCAAGGGGTAGTGATATGTAGTGTACATGTGCAAGCCTTCTATGCCAAAGTTCATTTGGCTCTAATGAGTCATGAAACAAAGCTTGTTCTGGTTGGCCCTTCAATTTGTATAATCCTCCTTATTGTTCTCCAATTACTATTGCATCGTCAATAGTCTTGCCTCTTGGCCACATTAGGACTTGGCCATCTACAAATGAAACCCTCATGCCTTTTGCATCTAGTGCCAATATGGAGAGAATATTCTTCTTTAGTCCTGGTACAAACAAGACATCCTTCATTTTCATAGACTTTCCAGAGTCTAGCTTGTAGGAAGATTCACCAATACCTTTTATGGGATATTGGTATTCATCCCCAAATTTTACCTTATGGGGTGAATTATATTCGGATAGTTTCTCAAAGGATTCCTTGAATCCTGTCATGTGTTTGGAAGCCACACTGTCAATAAGCAAATGGAAGCGTGCCGTAGTCGATGAGGCGACGCGACTAGATTCCTAGCAGGTAAAGAATCACCATGCCCTCACCCTCACACATGCTGATACCAAAGACACTCGATAGCAGACTATGCGGGAATGCTGACCAATCATTGCAAAAATCAGTCTCGAAGCCTTATATATATTTCCTTTGAAATGTCGGGGATGAGCTAACATATTTTCAGAGCCCAAGTTTCCGTTTTGTCGTGAGTCCATAGAAGTTCGAAGGGTTTGGTGATGGCAATCTGGTTCAAAAATATTGTCCGTCTGGGTGTGCTGATGATTGGTGAGCACATTTCCACACTCACCTGTCACCTTGGTGTTCCATGCTAAGGATGACACCAGTCATCGAGGCCCAAACGTGAAGAGTTTTGAGAGATATACCCGCACCTCCAACGACGCATTTCCTGGACACTCGCTCCCTGTAGGTGTTTTTTCAGGGACCCCTGATACCATCGTTTCCCCCAAAGCCTCCATGGAAAAAGATAGTCATGGAATGTTCTCTGTAAAAGCATTTGTTCAGATGGGAGCATCAGGGGTCTAATACCTGTACCGCCCAGTTTGTGAATTCCAGTTGCCAAGGGTGATGGGGTTGGTGGAGGCATGCTACAGCTTATTGCTTATGGGAGAGCCCACCTCACTGGGGGTGAGGATTACGAGAATGGAAAGCCACCACAAAGGCTTGCCTCGGCCAGGAGCAATGCGATCCTTCTTCTAGAACCCATGCCTAACAGTATTAACGAGAGAGCAAGGAGGTGGCGGATGAGGTTGAGCAGGGGAAAGATGCAAACTTCCCTACTAGTATGTGCCCATGTAGAAAGCCGCATTTGAACACGACAAAAAACACACACTTTGGACAGAAAAAAGGGCACTATGCTGATTCATCATGCCGTTTAAAAGGTCCAAAATCCAGTAGATGGTGACTCACTTAAGAGCAAATGGAAGGGCGTCATACTCAGAATCCACAACAGTAGCCGAGCACGTCAGGTTGTCACTCGGCCTGATTGCACCCACTATCTCCATGATGTTTGTTCACATTTGTAAAACGTGGCAATAGTTCCACTCTCTAGACTGTTAACATATTATTGTGACTGGAAACAGTTTTTAGGTTTGTTTCAGAGAATAGTCTCAGCACTGAAATAGTATAAATACACTCCCGATAAAGGGAGATAGGAGTTAGTTGGTTGGTTAGGAAGCCTTCAAGGGCTAAGGCTCTCCATTGTAAATAGTATATGATCTCTGTGTTATGAATAAAATTTTAGAGGAAGGATTGTCTTTCAAGGTAGAGATTCCTATGTCGTTGCTTCTTTCAATATGTAATCTCTTTACGTGAAATGTTCTTCATGTTTTCATTCCAGTTTGTTAATTTCTTTCATGTCTGAAATGAGTGTATAACATTTTGGAACTCATACATGCTATGCTCCGTCTGTTGTTTCAGAAATTTATTAAGTTTTCTTCTAAAGTTACGTAGAATTCATCTTGTTGGTGCTAAGTGTGATGGACTGTTCCCTCTCATGTACTAGTCACCTGCTAAATATCTCCTGATTGCAAGATCGATTACTATCTTGCCTCTGTTTGTAAATCCATGCCATTCTTTACCTCTTGCAAATGTTCCTTACCTGGACCTTCGAATCCATTGCCAGTGGTCCCTTACCCTGATAGTGCCACCTGCATCTTACATTAACGCACTTCATTCCATTAAGGAGTCTGGCCTATTAACAGCTCTTGATCGAATATCCTACGTGAAGTAAACCTGAAAACAAGTGAGAGATCCCTCTCTGACTGCGCAGGGCCAGAGGCACAGTCTAAAGCGGTTCTGCTATTACCCAAGAGAGAGCCCTTTTTTCCACCCAACCTATGGGCACGATCCCGATGCTAACAAACTGGCGTCGTTTCTGGGGATGAGGTTGAAGATCATCACTTAGAAGAACGACATAGTTTTAGATCTAGTTATTGATGGTGAACAATGATCAGACATCAAGAAGGTTGAGCACTTTTCACTTGGCGACTCCACTCTTCAAGGATTCAGACTTCAGTGACTCCGCTGGTGGTATGACCTAGAAATCAAATGGTTAGAAAAAATGGGTAGGCTCCGTCTAGAAAAATGGACCCCTTGTAAGACCCGAAAATTCTTGGTGAAAGGTTAAGATACTCAAGTTTACGTTTCTTCCAAGATGCCTTGTCTTGTCTTGTAAGTTTTTTCTTATCCTTTCCTAGATTTATCAAAACAACCTTCTATGGTTCAATTCATTTGGAACAAAGCTATGAATATATTCTTGTTTATCCTTCTTTACAAACTGAAAGAATTGCATCGTCTTGTACATTTGGTTTTGACCCATATTTTTCTCCCAGAGCTCATGACATTAAAGGTCACCCCTGTGAACCTCATGAAACCTCGGTTGATAGCGTATCTATTGCGCCTAACCTGGTCTCTCTCAATTTTCCAAGCCGATACAAACCACTACAATTGCCTCCTATCCTCCATGATTTTCCTGCGAAACATTACAAGTACCTCCCTAAATTTGATGGAGAATACAAACACTTCACTGCTGAGAAACATTTACAAGCCTTTAAACATTTATCTGACCTTTTTGAGATAGAACATGATGATGTTTGCATGAGGGATTTTTCCGAGTATTTACAAGGAGATGCTAAAGAATGGTTCAAACACTTGCAGCCTAAGTCCATCAATACTTGGGAGGAGTTTTCTTGCACCTTTTTAAATTTTTGGGGTAGGATAAGGCCATTGGATCAAATACTTTCAGAATTTTATTCCCTGAAGAGGCATGAGGATGGGGCCGTATCTAGATTTAACAGAATATTTGCAAGCATTTATTATAACATGCCTAAGGAAGTCCAACCTCTTGAGAATGCTACTAAGATCTATTATGTAGCCACCTTTCCTCCTGAGCTGTCCTTGCTTCTTTTGGAAATAAAATCAACCACTCTGCAGCATATGTTTACTGATTGTTTGGAGGTCAGGGAAAACCTTAAGGTGTCCAAAAATTTGTCAAGTCAGGACAGCGGTGGTGACATAAAAGATACATTAAAATTGGTTGGGACCTAAAAGCAGAATGGGAAAGTTAAGCTAAAGCTTTCCCTTGGTAGATAGAAAGGTGATCAGCTTGATATAGGAGCATGTGGTTCTGCAGGCTTATTTTCTGAAGATTGCAATCTGCTTAGCACCAAATACATAAAGGATGATTTTAAGAAGGATTTCGGTGTGCTTGTGTATGGTGAGTATGATGAACAGTACCTATGGGCTATACCTGAAGAGCCAGTTATAGAACCAAGGCCTGCTGAAGGAGAAAATCAATCTGCAATGCAAAGTCAGAAGGTTGAAATAGGAAAGGGTGATAAATGTGCTGAAGGTGATAGCCTACCCCTATGTTATTCCTCGTTTGAACTAATACGACACATGATTAAAGCATCTAAGTAGAAACAAAAGTTAGAGGGTATGGTGCATTCCATAGACTTATGTGGAAAAGACGACGACAAAGAGGAATAGTCACGCAACCCCTCTCCGTCTACTAATGCATCACGAATTTGTGATGAGGTGTTGAGTCACGAAGAAGGAGGCAACAATCCTCAAATAAATACATTTTTTTATTTTCTACTTTCAGGAATATCACCCCATAAAGGAGGAATATTCCTACTCGGTTCTGTTGAAGAAAAGGAAGACGTGAAGCACATGAAGAAAGTGAAGCTCTAGTTGCATAAATTTTGAGCGAAAGGATGGATGCTTCATTGGAAAATGATTTTGTGGGCTCTTTTCTAGGATCTTCCAAGTATCAGCCTGACATATCACCAGAGGAAGGGAGTGCTGGAAATACTTCCCATGAACAGAGGACAAAATATGCTAAAGGTAACCGTGTTTTCTATGACCCCATAGTAGAGTACATGGAAAGGCTGGGTAACGGTTGTTAGCACTAAATTTACTTTTATTAGAATTGGTCTTATTGCCTCCAAAATTTTAAGTTTTCATGGGTGATTGAGTTGGTTTCCAAAGTTTTCTCATTACGCTATTTCCCAGTTGGCAAAGAAGAGAAGTTAAAGGAATTTTAGGTAAAAAGAGAAATAATTTTTTCACAAGTGGGGCAAAAAGTTTTATTAACTTTTGAATGAAATTTATAAAATGGGTTTTATAAACCTATTATTTTATTTATATTCAAACTTATATAGTTTTGGTTATTTTTCCAAAGTCAAAAACCAACCTCTTATTAATCCAATGGCTAATGTAAAAAGTGAAAAATCATCAATAGGTATTAGTGTTTCCGGAGAGTAAAGTTTTGAGGTGCTTAAATTGGAAAGGTGGTAGTGGAATTTAAACCACTTTCCACGTGGTAACTTTTGGTCAATTCTGCGGAGAAAAGTGGTTTGGGAAAAACAACTCAGTAGAGGCTCCGGAATAGACCATTATTTAAAGTTGACTTGGTTTTTTCATTTCATTTGTGTGCTGCGCACAAAAGGAAGGAGACAATCTGCCATATTTACATAGCATTTATTTATTTATTTTTAAATGACTATTTTAGTCATTTTATTCAACGACCTGTTTCCAGCAAACAAAGAAGAAGTTTCAAAACATGAAAGAGGTTTTTCATCACAAAATTGTGATCTACAATAATCTCTCTCAGTTTTTACCCAGGTGCTACATATTGGTAGCAGCAAAGTCATCTTCAGAAGGCAAATGTTTAAATGTCAAAATGACTATTCTAGTCATCAAATTAAAATAATTTTTTACATCAAATGAAGATGAATTTTGTGAAACTGAGGGAGTATTTTATTCAAAACATACCTATCCACAATAACCTCTTTCCTTTTTCACACAGATGTTACATTTTAGCAGCAAAAAAGTTAGTTGTACAGGCCATTTTTCATGTTTTCCAAAGGACTATTTCAACCATCAAATTCAAAGAATTGTTTTTGACAACTGGAATTTAATTTGACAAAACTGAGAGAGGTTTTTATTCCTAAAATTCCTATAATAAAAAAACTCCTTCAGGTTTTACACAGTAATAACAGGTTGGGAGAATTTAAAATATCTTCACAAGTCATTTTTCTAGAAATCAATAATTTTATTATTTGAGTCATCAACTTCAAAGACATATTTCGAGGATATTGTGATGAATTTGAATAAATTAAGACATGGGTTTTGTTGGGCACATGTTCAATTATAAAAACCTCTCCCAGATTTCACACAGCTGTCACCACTACAGATATGCATGATAAACGTTATTGTAACTGTTTCTATTTTTAGAGTTCAGTTAAGTTTTGAATTCAAAGTTAGGTAGAGGTTATTCTTATATAAGTTAAAATGTAATTGATAGTTTAGAGGAGGATTTTCAAGAGAGGAGAGACTCTACATTGTATTGGCTTCACGTTTTCAGTAAATGAATGAAATTTGCAGAGGAGGAATGTAAAATATTTTTCATGTTAGAGATTCTTGTGCCATCTTTTTCTTCAGTAAGTAATTTCTTTATGTGATTGTTTATCCTATTTTCCACTCCATTTTGTATTTGGTTTCATGCTTGAGCATTAGTTTTTATGGGCTAGAATTCATCCTACATGCTCTAGGTCCATTGTTTAAGCATTTTCAAAATATTTTCTTCTAAAGTCTTGCAGAATTCACCCTAGTTAGGTGCTCTGTTTGATGGAATGTCTCCGTTTGTATACTAATCAACCTGCGAATACCTCAAGACTGAGGAAATGGTGCCTACCTTGCCTCTGATCATAAAATTTCAAAACCCTACCTCCTGCAACCTATTTCAGATCTGATTATTGACTCCATTTCCCAATGGTCTCCTGCATGACTGTCCTACCAAGTCTTTAAAACAAACTTGTCCTATTTGTCCCAACAGAAATTTGACCTTCTAAGTGTCTTTGATTGAATATATTGAGTATAAAAACTTTGTAAATAGTGAGAGATCCCTCTCTGATTGTATTAGGTCAGAAATACATTCTAAAGTGGTTTTTGTTGTTACCTTGGGATTTATCTTTCACAACTTGGGTACATTCTGAGTGATAACAAATTGGCGCCATGGCCGGGGAACGAAGGTTCAAATCTTCCCTGGGTATAAACGACATACTTTTAGATTTGACTATTGATGGTGAAGAATAGTAAGATATCAGCAAGGTCGTCCATCTTTCACCTGGCGACTCCATCTTCGAAGAATCCAGTTTTCAGAATTCCTATGGTGACTCCACTGTCAAAAGATTGCAAAGTTTGAAGAGTTGATTCAGTTTATTCATTCATCGAGATGAGTTCTTTGTATGCAAAGTATGCTCCTATGAATCGTGCTCACATTCCTGGTTTTCCAAATCGAATACCTAAAGTGGATTGGCAAACAGGTCTTCCAAAGTTTAAAGATCAAAAGAATGATGATGCTACCCTTTATTTGGTTAGCTTTCATATGCATATACATAAGCTGGGAGTTAAATTGCATGAGGATTCTTTAATTAAAATGTTCATGGCTACTTGAGAAGGAGATGCAAGGTCATGGTATGAAGGGTTACCATAAAAAAGTTGATTTTCCCTTACTGATTTTCATACAGTATTTCATGAACATTACAAAAACCAATACCCCTCCTTGTTGTTGGTTCAATATTGTTGTATGCATGTTAAAGGTTTCATTGGAGATTTGGAAAACATGTATAGTAATGATGATTTAATGGATGAAGAGCTTTTAGAAATTTTATATGAGAACCCATTTCAGAAAAAAGAAATACAAATTAGTTGTCTTCACATTCAAGAAAAATCTTAGCAGTTAATAATGTCTTCCTCTATTGAAAAAGACATGAGCCAAAACTCTGATTCAACGAGTTACATTTCTTTTCTTGAAGTAGATGATAATTTCCAGCAGTCTTGTCAATATTTGTGTGACCAAGAAGGAAGTTGGGATGTTCAATGAAACCCTTCTTCATATTATTCAACTTCTGAAGTTTTGTTTCAAGATGAGACTGCTTATTCCCAATCAGAAAATTCCTTTTTGCATCAGCAATTTCCTCTAATTCTAATGCTTCTGTGGGTGATTACATAAAGAATTCTGATTCTACAAATTTTCAGTCTTACAGCCCCTCCACATATTTATTTTCTGAAAGGATAATTAAAGAGAAATCAGCCCTTGGATTAGAATTGGAAAAAAGATATGAGCATGAAGATGATCAGCATAGTGATGTGAAAGAAGAGGGTTATACTCTTGATGTTTTTTCTAATGATTGCAGTCATCTTGTTAAAAATTATGTTAGTGATGGTTTTAAAGAAAATTTTAGTTTACTTACATATAATGAAAAGGAAGCGCAATCATGCGATCAATCTTAGTATGTGAAAGAACCAATAGTGTACAATAAACCAAGGGATCATAAAGAAGGAGATGAGAACTCTAAATGGGAAGTTTCTTTAAATCTTTCAAATTCAGAAACGTTTTGTGAAGAAGACATCTTTTTGCTTAATCTTGTTGAAGAAAAAAATGATATTCCTCTTGAAGTGCTTGAGAAGAATGGAGTTGTAAATGTAGAAATATTAAATGAATTTGCTGATATATCATTGAAAAACAATCATGAGAATTCCTTTCAAAGCTCTTCTAAAGATCGGTTTGACAGTATGCAAGAGGAGTTACTTTTTGGATAGCCTTGTCATGACAAAAAAGTGATTGAGTATTTTGAAATTTGTCATGTTTTTTATGATCCAATAGCAGAGTACATGGATAAATTTTTCAGATGGAGTAGTTGGTTATATGTTTGCAGCAAAGGACAAATTTTTCATCATAACCTATTGCTATTTGGTTCTTATGTTCTAATTTTGGTCAAGCATGAGGAAGAAATGGAATTATTGGGTAAATTGCTTAATTGGCTTCATTAAAAGTCAGATTTTGCTTGACTGGGCATTTGTGCTTAGTTAAGTAGGATAGGTAGGCATGAATAAGCTCGACATGGCGAGCATTTCTTTCAGCAGTTTTCAGTTTGGTTTCAGTTTCAAGTGCAATTCAGTTACAGGTTGACAGAGTGGGATTTGTTTGCAAAATGGTTTCAGTTGATGGTTCAATTCAAAACAGGTTGAGGATTTCGGAGAAAAATTAAGAGAATCCCAATTGATTTGGCACCTGGTCTACGGGGTTCTTTGCTACCTCATAGGGAGGATAGCATCCCTAGTTAAAGCCAGTTGTTAGCACTAAATTTATTTTTGTCGGAATTGGTCTTATTGCCTTCAAAATTTTAAATTTTCATGGGTGATTGAGTTGGTTTCCAAAGTTTTCTCATTAATCTATTTCCAAGTTGGCAAAGAAGAGAAGTTAAAGGAATTTTAGGTAAAAAGAGAAATAATTTTTTCATAAGTGGGGCAAAAAGTTTTATCAACTTTTGAATGAAATTTATAAAATGGGTTTTATAAACCTATTATTTTATTTATATTCAAACTTATATAGTTTTGGATATTTTTTCCAAAGTAAAAAAGAAGCCTCTTATTAATCCAATGGCTAATGTAAAAAGTGAAAACTCATCAACAGGTATTAGTGTTCCCGGAGAGTAAAGTTGTGAGGTGGTTAAATTGGAAAGGTGGTAGCTGAATTTAAACCACTTTCCACGTGGTAACGTTTGGTGAATTCTGCGGAGAAAAGTGGTTTGGGAAAAACAACTCAGAAGAGGCTCTGGAATATACCATTTTTTAAAGTTGACTTGGTTTTTTCATTTCATTTGTGTGCTGCGCACGAAAGGAAGGAGACAATCTGCCATATTTACATAGCATATTTTTTCTGAAAATGACTGTTTTAGTCATTTTATTCAACGACCTTTTTCCAGCAAACAAAGAAGAAGTTTCAAAAATGAAAGAGGTTTTTCATCACAACATTGTGATATACAATAAACTCTCTCAGTTTTTACCTAGGTGCTACATATTGGGAGCAACAAAGTCATCTTCAAAAGGCAAATGTTCAAATGTCAAAATGCCTGTTCTAGTCATCAAATTAAAATAATTTTTTACATCAAATGAAGATGCATTTTGCAAAACTGAGAGAGGCTTTTCTTCAAAAAATTCCTATACACAATAAAATCTTTCCGTTTTCACACAGATGTTGCAGTTTAGCAGCAAAAAAGTCAGTTGTACAGGCCATTTTTCATGTTTTCCAAAGGACTATTTCAGCCATCAAATTCAAAGAATTGTTTTGGACAAATGGAATTTAATTTGACAAAACTGAGAGAGGTTTTTATTCCTAATGGGAATATAATCAAACATGTCCTTTAGTTTTTACACAGTAATCACAGGTTGAGAGAATTTAAAATATCTTCACAAGTCATTTTTCCAGAAATCTACAATTTTATTATTTGAGTCATCAACTTATAAGGAAGATTCCGAGGAGATTGAGATGATTTTGGAGAAATGAAGACATGGGTTTTGTTGGGCACATGTCCAATTATAAAAAAATCTCCCAGATTTCACACAGCTGTCACCATTAGGGATATGCATGATAAACGTTATTGTAACTGTTTCTATTTTTAGAGTTCAGTTAGGTTTTGAATTTAAAGTTAGGTAGAGGTTATTCTTATATAAATTAAAATGTAATTGATAGTTTAGAGGAGGATTTTCAAGAGAGGAGAGACTCTACATTGTAATGGCTTCACGTTTTTAGTAAATGAATGAAATTTGCAGAGGAGGAATGTAAAATCTTTTTCATGTAAGAGATTCTTGTGCCATCTTTTTCTTCAGTAAGTAATTTCTTTATGTGATTGTTTATTCTATTTCCCACTCCATTTTGTATTTGATTTCATGCTTGAGCATTATTTTTTATGGGCTAGAATTCATCATGCATGCTCTAGGTCCATTGTTCAAGAATTTTCAAAATATTTTCTTCTAAAGTCTTGCAGAATTCACCCTAGTTAGGTGCTCTGTTTGATGGAATGTCTCCTTTTGTCTACTAATCAACCTGCGAATACCTCAAGACTGAGGAAATGGTGCCTACCTTGCCTCTGATCATAAAATTTCAAAACCCTACCTCCTGTAACCTATTTCAGATCTGATTATTGACTCCATTTCCCAATGGTCTCCTCCATGACTGTTCTACCAAGTCTTTAAAACAAACTTGTCCTATTTGTCCCATCAGAAATCTGACCTTCTAAGTGTCTTTGATTGAATATCTTGAGTATAAAAACTTTGTAAATAGTGAGAGATCCCTCCTTGATTGTATTAGGTCAGAAATACATTCTAAAGTGGGTTTTGCTGTTACCTTGGGATCTACCTTTCACAACCTGGGTACATTCTGAGTGCTAACAAATTGGCGCCGTGGCCGGGGAACGAAGGTTCAAATCTTCCCTGGGTATAAACAACATACTTTCAGATTTGAATGTTGATGGTGAAGAAGAGTAAGATACCAGCAAGGTTGTGCATCTTTCACCTGGCAACTCCATCTTCGAAGAATCCAGTTTTTAGAATTCCCATGGCGACTCCACTGTCAAAAGATTGCAAAGTTTAAAGAGTTGATTCAATTTATTCATTCATCGATATGAGTTCTTTGTCTGCAAGGTATGCTCCTATGAATCATGCTCACATTCCTGGTTTTCCAAATTGAATACCTAAAGTGGATTGGCAAACAAGTCTTCCAAAGTTTAAAGATCAAAATAATGATGATGCTACCCTTCATTTGGTTAGATTTCATATGCATATACATAAGCTGGGAGTTAAATTGCATGAGGATTCTTTGATGAAAATGTTTATGGCTACTTTAGAAGGAGATGCAAGGTCATGGTATGAAGGGTTACCATCAGAAAGTTGATTTTTCCTTACTGATTTTCATACAGTATTTCATGAACATTACAAAAACCAATACCCCTCCTTGTTGTTGGTTCAAGATTGTTGTATGCATGTTAAAGGTTTCATTGGAGATTTGGAAAACATGTATAGTAATGATTATTTAATGGATGAAGAGATTTTAGAAATTTTATATGAGAACCCATTTCAGAAAAAAGAAATACAAATTAGTTGTCTTCACATTCGAGAAAAATCTTAGCAGTTAATAATTTCTTCCTCTACTGAAAAAGACATGAGCCAAAACTCTGATTCAACGAGTTACATTTCTTTTCTTGAAGTAGATGATAATTTCCAGCAGTCTTGTCAATCTTTGTGTGACCAAGAAGGAAGTTGGGATGTTCAATGAAACCCTTCTTCATATTATTCAACTTCTAAAGTTTTGTTTCAAGATGAGACTGCTTATTCCCAATCAGAAAATTCCTTTTTGCAGCAGCAATTTCCTCTAAATTCTAATGCTTATGTGGGTGATTACATAAAGAATTCTGATTCTACAAATTTTCAATCTTACAGCCCCTCCACATATTTATTTTCTAAAAATATAATTAAAGAGAAATCAGCCCTTGGATTAGAATTGGAAAAAAGATATGAGCATGAAGATGATCAGCATGAAGTTACAGGTTGATAGAGTGGGATTTGTTTGCAAAATGGTTTCAGTTGATGGTTCATTTCAAAATAGGTTGAGGATTTCAGAGAAAAATTAAGGGAAGCCCAATTGATTTGGCATCAGGTCTACGGGGTTTTTTGCTACCTCACAAGGAGAATAGCATCCCTAGTTGGAGCCAGTTGTTAGCACTAATTTTATTTTTGTCGGAATTGGTCTTATTGCCTTCAAAATTTCAAGTTTTCATGGGTGATTGAGTTGGTTTCCAAAATTTTCTCATTAAGATATTTCCAAGTTGGCAAAGAAGAGAAGTTAAAGGAATTTTAGGTAAAAAGAGAAATAAATTTTACACAAGTGGGGCAAAAAGTTTTATTAACTTTTGAATGAAATTTATAAAATGGGTTTTATAAACCTATTATTTTATTTATATTCAAACTTATATAGTTTTGGATATTTTTTCCAAAGTAAAAAAGAAGCCTCTTATTAATCCAATGGCTAATGTAAAAAGTGAAAACTCATCAATAGGTATTAGTGTTTCCGGAGAGTAAAGTTGTGAGGTGGTTAAATTGGAAAGGTGGTAGCGGAATTTAAACCACTTTCCACGTGGTAACTTTTGGTGAATTTCCCGGAAAAAAATGGTTTGTGAAAAACAACTTAGTAGAGGCTCCATAATAGACCATTATTTAAAGTTGACTTGGTTTTTTCATTTCATTTGTGTGCTGCGCATGAAAGGAGGGAGACAATCTGCCATATTTACATAGCATATTTTTTTTCTTCTGAAAATGACTGTTTTAGTCATTTTATTCAACGACTTGTTTCTAGCAAACAAAGAAGAAGTTTAAAAAAATGATATACTTTTTCATCACAACATTGTGATATACAATAACCTCTCTCAGTTTTTACCCAGGTACTACATATTGGGAGCGGCAAAGTCATCTTCAGAAGGCAAATGTTCAGATGTCAAAATGACTGTTCTAGTCATCAAATTAAAATAATTTTTTACATCAAATGCAGATGAATTTTGTGAAACTAAGAGAGGATTTTATTCAAAACATACCTATCCACAATAAACTCTTTCTTTTTTCACACAAATGTTACATTTTAGCAGCAACAAAGTCAGTTGTATAGGCCATTTTTCATGTTTTCCAAAGGACTATTTTAGCCATCAAATTCAAAGAATTGTTTTGGACAAATGAAATTTAATTTGACAAAACTGAGAGAGGTTTTTATTCCTAATGGGCCTATAATCAAACGCCTCCTTCATTTTTTACAAAGTAATCACAGGTGGAGAGAATTTAAAATATCTTCACAAGTCATTTTTCTAGAAATCTACAATTTTATTATTTGTGTCATCAACTTCAAAGGAATATTTCGAGGATATTGAGATGATTTTGGAGAAATTAAGACATGGGTTTTATTGGGAACATGTCCAGTTATAAAAACCTCTCCCAGATTTCACACAGCTATCACCATTAGAGATATGCATGAGAAACGTTATTGTAACTGTTTCTATTTTTAGAGTTCAGTTAGGTTTTGAATTCAAAGTTAGGTAGAGGTTATTCTCATATAATTTAAAATGTAATTGATAGTTTAGAGGAGGATTTTCAAGAGAGGAGAGAATCTACATTGTAATGGCTTCACGTTTTCAGTAAATGAATGAAATTTGCAGAGGAGGAATGTAAAATATTTTTCATGTTAGAGATTCTTGTGCCATCTTTTTATTCAGTAAGTAATTTCTTTATGTGATTGTTTTTCCTATTTCCCACTCCATTTTGTATTTTCTTTCATGCTTGAGCATTAGTTTTTATGGGCTAGAATTCATCCTGCATGATCTAGGTCCACTGTTCAAGCATTTTCAAAATATTTTCTTCTAAAGTCTTGCAGAATTCACCCTAGTTAGGTGCTCGTTGTATGAATAAAGGAGAAATTGGTGACAGAACTAAAGAAACATGGATGGTGTATGTGAAAGGTTACCCCAAATCGAAGGGATGAGGAGGCCTCAAGGTTGCAAGTTTCACATCCAGTGCGGAGATGACAGTGGAAGAGAGATTCATACACGTAATCTACCTCCCAGAATATTCGCTGATTCCCCAACGCCATTTGTAGCGTGCATATAGGTGAAATCATCCCTGCAGCAGAGTCGTATTGCATGAAGAAAGGCGGATTCCGTGTGAGTTGGCCTATGGAAGTAAGGAAAATAACTGGTGAATCCACTACTCACATGGGGCATGGCCAACACGAAGGGGGAGACCATTCCATTTCCTACATCACAAGAGCGAGGAAGCATCCACTTCATGTGATTTGTAGCATGGATCAACTATACAAGGTGGCGTCTGAAAATACTTCCTGTAGCAAATGGTAACGTCCCACAGTCAATGAGGCGACGTGAATAGATTCCAATAGGTAAAGAATCACCATGCCCTCATCGTCACACATGCTGATACCAAAGACACTCGATAACAGACTGTGTGGGAATGTTGACCAGTCATTGCAAAATTCAGTCTCGAAGCCTTATATATATTGCCTTTGAAATGCCGGGGATGAGCTAACATATTTTCAGAGCCCAATTTTTTGTTTCATCATGAGTCCATATAAGTTCGAAGGGTTTGGCGATGGCGATCTGGTTCGAAAATATTGTCTGTCTTGGTGTGCTGATGATTGGTGAGCACATTTCTAGACTCACCTATCATCTTGGTGTTTTTTCCAAGGATGACATCAGTCATCGGGGCCTAGATGTGAATAGTTTTGAGAGATATATCTGCACCTCCAGCGACGCATCACCTAGACACTTTCTCCCTGTAGGTGTTTTTTCAGGAACCCATGATACCATTGGTTTACCCAAAGCCTCCATAGAAGGAGATAGTCTTGGACTGCTCTCTGTAGAAGCATTTGTTTATATGGGAGCATCAAGGGTCTAATACCTGCACCGCCCGGTTTGTGAATTCCACTTGCCAAAGGTGATGGGGCTGGTGGAGGCATGCTACACCTTATTTCCTGTGGGAGAGCCCACCTCAGTGGAGGTGAGGATTACAAGAATGAAAATCCATCGCAAAGTCTTGCCTCAGCCAGGAGCAATGTGATCCTTCTTCTAGACCCCACGCCTAACAGTATTACCTGGAGAGAAAGGAGGTGGCGGATAAGGTTGAGCAGGGGAAAGATGCAAACTTCGCTGCCAGTGTGTGCCCATTCAAAAAGCCGCATTTGAACACGGTGAAAAACACATGCTTTGGACAGAAAAAAGGGCATTATGCTGATTCATCACACCAGCTAAAAGGTCCAAAACCCAGTAGATGGTGATTCACCTAATAGCAAACGTAAGGGCATCATACTTAGAATCCACAATAGTAGTCGAGCACGTCAAGCTGTCACTCAGGCTGAGTGCACCCACTATCTCCATGATGTTTGTTCACATTTGTAAAATGTGGCAATAGTTCCACTCTCTAGACTATTAACGTATGATTGTAATTGGAAACAGTTTTTAGGTTTGTTTCGGAGAATAGTCTCAGCACTGAAATAGTATAAATACGCTCCCGATAGAGGGAGATAGGAGTTAGCAGGTTGGTTGGGAAACCTTCAAGGGCTGAGGCTATCCATTGTAAATAGTATCTGATCTCTGTGTTATGAATAAAATTGCAGAGGAATGATTGTCTTTCAAGGCAGAGATTCCTGTGTTGTTGCTTCTTTCAATATGTAATCTCTTTACGTGAATTGTTCTTCATGTTTTCATTCCAGTTTGTTAATTTCTTTCATGTCTAAAATGAGTGTATAATAGTTTGGAATTCATACATGCTATGCTCCATGTGTTGTTTCAGACATTCATTAAGTTTTCTTCTAAAGTTATGTAGAATTCATCTTGTTGGTGCTCTGCGTGATGGGCTGTTCCCTCTCATATACTAATCACCTGCTAAATATCTCCTAATTGCAAGATCGATGGATATATTGCCTCTGTTTGTAAATCCATGCCATTATTTACCTCTTGTAAATGTTCCTTACCTGGAACTTCGATGCCATTGCCAATGGTCCCTTACCTTGATAGTCCCGCCTGCATCTTACATTAACGCACTTCGTTCCATTCAGGAGTCTGGCCTCTTGAGCGCTCTTGATCAAATATCCTACATGAAGTCACACCTGAAAATAAGCGAGAGATCCCTCTTTTACTGCGAAGGGCCAGAGGCATAGTCTAAAGCAGTTCTACTGTTTCCCATGAGAAATCCCTTTTTTTTCCCCAACCTATGGGCACGATCTTGGCGCTAACACCTTCTTTTGCTGAAAATATGTGGAGAGAGATCCAAAAAGTAGGAAGCCCTAGTTTTTGCAGTTGCACAGTGTCTTCTTCTCAGGTTAGCTCTAATACCATGTTATATTTTTATCATTCAAGTTATCATTATATTAGGATCTTTAACTAAGAGAATAACAAGCACAATAATCAAACACAAGAGACAATGAACACAATGTTTTTCCTCGAGGAGATCATAAATGGAGAAAACCCCGCAACTTCCTCACAGATAGAATCAAGACCAAAAGTAAAACCCCAAAATAGTAATATTATCTCCTGATAGTATTAGTCTCTTTCTTTCTAGCCCCAACAACTTCTTATCCCTCAACTATGTGCTACAATTGAGTGTGAGTGAGTGTATGTTAAATAGAGATGCTCACTCTCTACTTATACTAATTCCCAACTTGACAATAACTCACTAGGGCCGACTTCACCAGGAGAGTCTAATAACCCTAGGTCCCCACAACTGCGGGGACTTTAACCCTTGATCAATAGGAGGGTTGTCGACAATGACTAGACATGACTTGTTTACATTATAGAAACTCCTGATCGAAACATCGGGGCATGAGATGACTCAATTACATCACAAACACTTCCTAGAATAAACATCGGGGTACAATACATAATATATACAAGTGAACACATTCCAAAGTTACAATTACATCAACAAAGGGTGCAGAGAATAATACATACTCTTTTGCATCTTCTTGTTTTGCTAGTTTTCTTTGAGGTCCTTCTTCCTCTTCTTCTTCATCTTTCGCTAGGTGTGCATGATGTCTTTTGTTGTTCTTTTTGTATTCTTCTTTATTCTATGGACAGTTTTTGGCAAGGTGTCCTATCTTGTGACAATTGAAACATTAAAACATAGAGTAGTCTTTCCTTTGATTGTTTCCTCTAATCCTTTGGAACTTCTTGGGAGGTTGGGACTCCTTGTTTCTTTCCTTCTTGAAGCTAGATTGACTTCTTTCTCTTTTAGTATGGGTGGCTAGGGCTTGATCATATTCCTTAAGTAGAGATTCTCTATTGGCTACTATAGCCTCCTCCTGGATGTAGTCTTCCCATACAATGTCAAACTTCATGCTTTCTTTTCTAGCACACATAGTCTGGATCAAAGAATCCCAAGGTTTGGTGATGCGGTTGAGAGTAGTCATTACTAGTTCATCCTGATCAAGGGAGTATCCAATGGCTTCTAGTTGCTCCTTGAACCTAGAGACCCTTGTGAAGTATTCTTGAATGGATTCTCCTTTTCTCATCTTGTTACTTTTCAATCGAGCTCTCAGATTGATCTTTATGTTGATGTTCCGTTCATCATACATTCTAGATAGGGCATCATACATTTCCTTAGGAGTCTCTCTAGATGACATTTGATGAATCAAGTGATATTTTATAGAATCAACAATGATCCTCATATCCCTAATTAGGTCCTTCTTGTGCTTCTCCTTAGCTTCATCTTCTTCTGGTTCTGCAACTTGTCCTTTAATGTATTTGTCAAGATTATTCTCTCTAAGAATGAGACCAATCCTATATTTCCATGCTCGAAATTTTTTTATGCCTTCTAATTTGTCCTCAAGCTTAGTTCTTAGGGGCATCTTATCCAGGCGGTCACTAAAAATGAAATTTCTCAAAATTCAAAACCGACCTTACCATGAGATGCGCTTGACTAAGGTGAGTTGATTGGTACACTTAGTTTCTAGAGATTCTAAATCTTCGCCCTTCAAATTGTCTTGTAATATTTTAGTTTATGCAATTTTCTGGTTACCTGGTTTTCTGTAGTTTTCTGGTTCATGGCCAAGCTAGGGTTTGGATTTCTCGAAGATATACTTGCTCAAAAAATTTGATCCAGGGATCAATAGATGCGCTCTAGGTAGGCACAAATTTCCATGCAAAAATATCTTGAAAAATCCAACTTTGACAAAAACCCTAATTTCTTGCTGGAGGGAGAGGAGAGAGAGTTTCACCTTATGAAATCCGTTCTATTTTAGGCTAGCATTGATACCATGTTAAGATTCCATATGATTATCTAGATATCATTAGTATTCAATTCAATTTAACAACAAAAACATATCCAAGATCACTTAAAGAAACGCAATCACAATATAGACACAGATTTATCCTGGGAAACCCTCATGGGGAAGCAAAACCCAACTTCCTCTATATAGATGTATCAATAGTAAAAAGATAAACACCAAACATGTTCTCTTCCTCCTTGCAAATATATATATCTCTCTCTCCTATGCTCTATACAAAAGTGAGTGTGTGTTCAAATGAGGAACACACCTCCTCTATTTATACTATTTCTTACACTTGAATTTTTCCCTAATCAAGTCATCCCTAACAAAGTTAATGGGCCGAATTCACCTAGAAAGTAACAAAACAATATTATATTATATTCAGGAGGGTTCTATTGACCCAAATTACAACAAAGGTTTTACCTCATGACTCTATGATGATCAAATACAATACTAACACCCCGACGAAGGAATAAAACATCTCCCACGGGTTACATCGGTAAGATACATTTAGAATATTCTTTGAAGTTAGAATATTTCAACAAATACTACCTCCCTGGTCATGTTATGCTTTTAAATTTACTATCCTTGTGTATTTTTTTTTCATGTTCTTACTCAATCGAATGAATGGGAAAAGGAGAACAACACTTGCTATCCAAGTTTGGATCAATTAGATATGGCTTGTTCTAGGGTCTTTCTATCATAGCATGGCACTTCTCCCAACCCTTCATATTTAGAGATCACATCTTGGTCAGTGTTTGGTGATCATCTCATGGCTAATGTGATTGATGTGCATTCAAATATCATCAAACATAACCCACTTTTAAATTATTTAAGTAAATGGTTGAGGTTTAGGGTGGTGTTACGAAGAGAAACTTCCTATGGCTTGGGGTGTACCAAAACAGACAAAGAAACCATAGAAATCAATCCTTTCCCAATATGCAAGAGAAATAAAACATCTAACACTAAAGGATCTTGAATCATACCTTATTCCGGATGGTTGAAGTAGATCCCCATTGATCTTTTTCCAATCCCACTTGCTTTAGCAATTCACTCTAAACAACAGTAAACAAGGAAAGCATGGTATATAATATAGTGTTAGGCCTACTCTAGCATATATAATCAGTAATGCATAAGAAATTAAACACATCCATAGATTCGATATTCATTTAAATGCACATCATTGGACAGGAAAATATGTTTCTATTAATAAAATCAAAGAGTACACAAGTGACAACCTTTGTCGGCACATCTGCGAACCAGAGAAACCGAGTCCTCCACCCGGGCCTCCACCACCTCAATCCTCCATCTCTCGATAGCAAGCTCACAAATAGAGGAAATATTGGGAAGAACACAAAGTGCTCCAAGGGACAAAGGGATGCATACTCAAGTACAAGCAAGCTACGACAACAATGGACTATAGTTTTCTTGCTCTTCAATTCCTCCTCTTCAATGTATCCAAGGTGTTCCTTAAATAATACATCAAAGGGGTAATGGAGGGTCAAATCTGAGCGATATGAAGGCATATGTAAGGCCAAGGGACAAGTGACTCAGATACACATCAAGGAAAACTCCAAAAATATTTGTCCTTTTGCACACATCCCGATGTACGTGGGTTTGAGGTCAATATCTGCGTATATACTCGAGAAAGGGGTTAAAAGTTGCGTACCACAAATAACATGTGATTTTAGGGATGATATTGGAAACATCAAAGGTACAACAATGGTCCCTGGGGTCCAAAGAGTCTGTAGAGGGACAGGAAAAGCCATAAAAGTGTGATCAACCATGTGTGGTAAAATCAACTGTAACAGATGCCCCCTAATGTGTGAGGTTAGAGGGGTAACATGATGGCCGAAATACATTATAAATCCATCCCAGAAGTGGAGTGATGAAGAACCAGGTGGAAGAACCAGCCATCCATCAATGATTGCAAATACATAGAGCAGTCCCGGATATATAAGAGTACAATGGCCATGGATATGCATGATATAAAAAATGTGACATGTGTGGTGATCACCACGTACAATATATAATAGATCAGAATCTCTATGATGAAGATATACAAAGGATCAAGATATCCTTAATGGTTGAAGATATCTGATATACATTGGAATCAAGTCACGAGAGCTGAAATCTCATGAACACTAGCACGATCAAGGAGGTAGCATATATGGAATTCCACCAATCTAGAAAGTCTTCTACAAAAACCGCTACGAGTACATGAAATACTATGTGAATAGAGGTGTGAAGGTCGAACATAGTAGTCCATCATCTTATTACCAGTCATTGATGTATACCATTAAAAGACGCAAGATCACCCACCGATAATGAAAATGGGAGACAAGGTACTAGAGTGCAATCTAACAAGTGTGAATAGATGTGTTGAGGTCGAACACTTGAAAGAATCCATCGATAAGGGGATATTGATGTATTCCCAAAAATGTCGATGGCGATAGAACCTACCACTGATGACTATAAGTCTCAAGGAACTTAAATGACTCTAGACTCCTATCCTGGAATAAATGATCTAAATTCGATGGGATGGAATTTGCTGGAAGGAGGGCATGAAGGAATTCCCCATCAACCAACGTAAGGTACTCAACAATGATGTATAATGTGGAAGGAATTGAACAAGATGTGCATGAACCAATAAAAGTATCGAGAATGGCCAACATGCAAAGTCAAGACAACTGAGGAATGGCCTACTCAGGCTTCAACTTCCTTCGAACAAGAGCATAAAGGCAAATGGTGATTGAATGCAGGCAGCATAAAATTGATATACAAAACTGGGACATCTCTGTGACACAGGAGGCATCAACAGAGGTGCCATAGGGACTAGAAGCTTAACCAGTTAGTGGAGATAAACTTAGAGAAACGAGTAAATTTCCTAAATTCAAACTATTAACCCAACCAACGGATGTGATATATAGTGCTCCGTTCAAAGGTGATACAACTTGATTGCTGCTAAAGATAACATCTTTTTCTATCTGGATTTTTGGTTTTTTAATTTTTTTTTGGACTTTTTTCAGATATTTTAAAAATCTTGAAAAATAATAAAAGTGCTTTATAGTTACAAATCTAGGAGGAGACATGTGTCAAGGGGAAAACAAACTAGTTCCAAGAAGCGGAACATACCTATGCTCAATGCAAAAAAACATGTGTAGGATAACGACACTCAAGGGAAAGTCCCCTCCCGGTAAAAAATGGGAAATCAAGCTGCAAAAGATGTATAAAAAGGCTTTGCTTGGCTAGACATGAGACAAGCTTGAGCTATATGGCTGATACTCAAAGTCAGGGAAGCCGGCATAAGGCTCAATAAGGCAAGAAAAACTCATGATAATGCAATTACAACTTGACATATACAAGGGAGTCCTGAGGAAATGGCCAGCATAAAGGTTAAGAGGAGTATGAAGCTCTTGCTCAAAGTCATGGTGGTACTATACAAAGGACTCCCACACCCTAAAGGAGAAATGTCAGCTTGGGCACCAAATTCAAAACAAGATCTAACTAGGGTACCCATGTATGGTGAAGCTCTGCCATTCACAACATGTCATTTCTAAAAGCAGCAAGAAGGTTCTGTGACAAGATGGAATGGGTTCATACCTAAGGTTAAGATGAAATAGTTGTTAGGTTATGCAAACTACAAATGGATGTGAAACCTAACCTAAATGATAGTTTAGACATAATACCTGAAATAAGCATGAACAGGTCAAAGCCACAGTCAAACCGCACTCAAAATGGATTCCTACAACATAAAATTAGTTCAAACGGTCCAAAACGGTCAGAAACGGTAAAAAACTATCGAAAGTGGGTAAAAATTTCAATTTTTTTCTATAAATAGTGAAAAATTTAAAATTTTTCATACCATTTGAATTTTTTACCCAGCATAGTGCATTTAAGCTCAGAACTTTAGAAGTGAATTTCGGGAGCATCGTCCAACGGAATCCCTCCTTGTTTGATCCAGGTAGATTCTCATGCTCTTGTCTTTTATTTTGATGCAAGTTTTTTAAAAGTTTATGGTCTATTTATTTTTTTGAGCCATTGAAACTTATGCATTTCATCCCACATGGAAATTGGGCTTTTTTCCACATATAGGGATCGCCATATGTGGAAAATGCACCAAAAGCTGCGTACATACGTGACTGTTTTGAAAACAGTTGCGTATAGGGCCGTGGACAAGGTTTTAATAGGCAAATACTGATAAAAAACTTGGTTTTTTGTACAGGATGGTGCTAGAGTAGAGAGAAAGAGAGCATGGTGATGTTGAGGAAGCCGTGCAAGGTGATCTTATGGCTCAACAAGCATTACGGGCATGTGGCTTGTACAAGTTTTGGTGTCTTGGAAGCTTGAGGGAGAAACCAAGACTGCTCGAACTACTATTAGACTATTGGGATCCAGAGTCCGAACATTTTATATATATGGGATGTCGCTCAACATTGAGGTTGAGGACATATACTTCATCACAGGTTTGTCCCGGGGAGGGGAGATGGTGAACCTCAGATCCCATGGGCCAGGAGGAAGGCTAACTATAGATGAGTACATTGCTGTGTACTGCTTCCCAGATACAGAAAAGGTTGGGAGTCAAATATTAACAAAATCTATTCATATTCTGGGGATGAAAGCCATACTTTTGGCACTAGGCAGGATTGCAGTGTTGGATTCACTCCACCAGGCCTCGCAACAATGATGTTCTATGCGGTAGAGTGCATGTGAGCTACATTATATGATTGGAGTACTATGCTACTGAGCAACATGAAACATCAGCTCAGTGACTACAAGATGGGAAGAGTGTGGAACTTTGGGTTCGAAAGTATACTGAGCACATTTTTCTTTGAGAGGATGTCAGGGATAAGCCCTAGAGTGGACATTGCTCCACATGGAGTCCAGGATCTAGCCTAGTGACGCTGGGCTAATGTCATGTACATACTAGGAGGTGGTAGGATGGCTAACCCCTACCCAACAAAGTTCTTTTCATGGTGGAGGAGATAGATCGTTGGCATAGGTGACTACCCCTATGTAGGGATATACTTCCGTAGAGACCCAGATATGTCCCTACCACCAGGAGCTGCTTATGGAGACATAGGTAAAGAATCCCAAACCCACTTTTTAAATTTTGAATTACTTAATTTTTTTTTGTGTTTTTTGATATATGAAATCAAAAGATGTGTTTTTGGTGTGATGACACATCCTGACAATCTGTCATGTATATGCAGATGTAGGACCACGACGATCGGATGGCTTTCCTCGTCATCGACGGAGGGGAAGAGGAGATGATATTATGGGTGCGGATTCGGAGTGGATGTTCCAAAGCATCCACACAAACTTTATTTGTTTGACACATAGAGTACCCATGGCACAAGTCGAGGACTTTCCTGAGGCCATGCAGTGCTAGGTGGTGGGAGTACCACGAGCATGGGTTCAACTATTTCACCAGCTAGCTAGAGTCGTAGTGTGATATCATGATTAACACCTTCCTACACCTCAGGATTAGAGGACCTGGTGTATACATTTTGTATAACCATGTAGTATATTTTGGTGGCTCGAAAGCCCCAATTTTGTATATGACACTTATGTATTATGACGTCACTTTTTGAAGTTAATGAAATTATTTTTTTATGATGATCGATTTTATTTTATTTACATGTGTGTAAAATGTGTTTATGATATGCTTATGGTCTATGAAACAAATGCCAATCTAACACATAGTTAGCATATGAGTCAACAACTTGATTAAAAATTATTGGAACATGAATGTATGTTATACTCTCAAATTTTCATTCTATCATTCTAACATGTAAGAATCTTTGTAATAATGTCGGATCCCTAATACGATACAAGCCATTAAGCTATGAAACCACTAACTTCGAATCAAGACATACCTCAAGAGAATGAACACCATGTGAAATGGAATCACTTAATAACTCAATGACGACACTATATTCAACAACATTGTTTGAAAAAGGCCGTAAACATATGGCTCCTGAAGACAATACTTGACCTGTACGAGTATAGATCACCCAAGTAAATGAAGCTGAGTTTTGAGTGTGGTGGCTAGCACCATCAGTGAATCCTATGAAAATGGAAGAGTCCAACGACATCTGCCATAAGAAATGAAAGCCAATCAACGAACCCGAACACCATAAGAAAACTTAACTATGCAATGCAAAACTGTACAATAATATACAAATATCAGCCCTAGCTGAAGATCATGCATATTATTTTTTGAGATAGAGCCCATTTCTAGGCTCCGCCAAGGCTGCCCCTTCATAATCAACTAGCTCATAGGTGCATTTCTGTAAGACTCGTTAAACCATGTAAGGACCATGCCACATGGGATTAAATTTCCCTACCCCCAAGGGTTCTTTAGCTTGATCCCACAAACGGACAAACTCACCTTCACTAAACTTCCTCAGATGGACAGACTTATCATATTGGACCTTAGCGCGATGCTTGTTAACCTCTAGAGCCACTAAGGTATCTCGGCGTTGCTCATCAATCTCCTCTAAGTGGACTAAACACTCTTCTAATGCAGAAGTGTCTGGTAAAATATTCAGAGAAGGGATTTCACATTCAACTGGTAAAACATACTCCACCCCATGCACAAGATGATAGGGAGAAAAACCGATGGTAGTCTTAACTATGGTTCTATAGGCCAAAAAATCAAGATACAACATGATATGCCAATTAGTCTTGCTTTGTGTGATTGTTCATTGGAGAATATACTTAAGTGACTTGTTCACTGCTTCAACCTGTCCATTCGCCCGAGGGTAATAAGAAGTGGAGTGCTTTTGCTTATATCCTAACTTGGAAGCCAACTCTTCCATCATTTTATTTTGAAAGTGCCTACCATGGTCAATGATAAGCTCTTTCAGAATGCCGAACCGGGTGATAATATGGTTGAAAATGAAATGCGCGGCTGTCTCATTATCGGATTTAATTGTGGGCATAGCCTCTTCCAATTTTGTGAAGTAATTGACATCCACAATAATATGATGATGGCCCCCAGCCAAAGCTAGGTTGAAATCCATAAAATCAAGCCCCCACTTGGTGAAGGGATTGGTGGTGACAATAGGATGAAATGGGGCTGGATGTGAGCGCATATTACGTGCAAACACATGGAAAGGGTGGCACTTCTTGACCATATTAACACAATCTTTAAAGATGGATGTCCAAAAATAGCTCGCTCTCAATATTTTTTGGGCTGTAGAAATCCCAGATAAATGACCACCACATGCCCCTCCGTGGAAATAATTAAGCACAAAATCAGCCTCATCATGGGTTAAACAACGACGTAAAATGGAATCTACCCCATGGTAATATAAAGTGTTATCCACTATAAGGTAGTTCTTAGCTACATGACGTAATCGTCGCTGCTCATCCTGTGAGAGGTGAGTAGGGACCTTCAATGTTTGCAAATACACGATGATATCGCTGTACCAAGGGTCCACAGTTGAGATGAGAAATATATGCTCATCGACAAAAGAATCCTCATAAACCTCTTCCTCCTCCAAATTTGGAAAATTGGATATAAGCTCCGCAAAGATTAATGATTTCTTCAATTTTGCGGAAACGAATTCGAGATCAAATTCTTGCAAAATCACAATCCATTTATTATATTTTCTCCCAATCATCCTTCTAGTGAGGATGAACTGAAATGGATTGATATGAGCTATGAACAAAGTTTGGCGAAGTAGAATGTAATGTCTCAAATGCTGAACCGCATGAATGGTGGCCAAGTCTAGCTTGTCCACATGGGAATAGTGAAGTTCTGCATCTGTAAGGTTTCGACTCAAAAAATATATGACATGCTCATGGAAATATTCATCCTCTTGAACCAAAACCATATGAACCATATCCTAAGACACGAACACACATAAATCAAGAAATCACGGCTATACTCTGGTGGATTAAGCATGGGATCCATTGCTAACACTCACTTAAGAGTATCGAAAGACTCTTGGGCTCGCTCATCCCAGTAAAAAGGAGTGTCCTTCTTCAATAGATGCATAAATCCTTTAGTCAAGTTGGAAAAATTAACCACGAATCTCCGTAATAAGTTCACCATGTCTTGTAAACATTGAAGGTGTCTAATATTACGCAGGGGAGACAATTGAAGTATTGCCTCAGCCTTTAAGGGATCAACTCTAATACCCTCCATGGATATGATGAATCATAGTAAACGACCAACAGTCATGCAAAAGATGCACTTATGAGGATTTAAACAAACTTGATAATGACGACATATTTAGAACACTAATCTGAAATGATATGGATGATGCACTCTCAAACGAGAGTGAGTAGCGAGATAATCCAAATATACTTCAATAATCGTTTTAAGATTGTGAAAGATTAAGGTCATGGCCCATTGAAATTTAGCTCCGACGTTTTTAAGGCCCAAGGGCATCTTACGATATGCAAAAGTACCCCAAGGACAAATACATTCAGTCTTGTGTTGATCCTTGGGCTTAATTTGAATTTGATTATGTAAAAAAAAACCATCCATAAAGGAAAATACCTCACTTTCCACACATTTATCCAAAATTTGGTCAATAAATGGTGTGGGGAAATTATCCTTAGGACAGGATCAATTTAAGTCACAAAAATTAGTACAAATTCGGATCGCTCCCTGCTTCTTATCCACCGAAACAATAATTGAAACCCACTCCATCAAGGGAACGAGATAGATAAAACCAAATTTAAGTAGTTTCTCTATCTCATCTTTATTGGCAGGTGATTTTCTAGGATTCATAGCACACAAACGTTGTCGAACCGATTTTGCATCCAGATAGGTCTTGATATAATGTTTAACAATACGAGGGTCTATGCCTGGCATTTCTTCACATGATCAAGAAAAAATGTCATGAAACTCTCTAAACAACTCGGTATACTCCTTGATATCATTGGGGGAACAACCCACCCCAATGTAGACATTGTCAACCTTGCTAGGATCATGAGAAATATTGATAGGAATTGTTGGTGACAAATTAGCCATGTTCCCATCAGCCATCTAACCAGGAGAGATTAATGGAACCACAGGGCTACCAATCTTCTCACTAAGAATCTCGCTAAAGTCATCATAGTCCATATGATTGAGATTAGGAAGAAAATATGATCGATGATGCAACTCTTCCTGAGGTTTCTCAACCCCAGACATGGCCTCAAGAATAGCTTCATTTGATGGAAAAACATCATCGAGGCAATCATGTAAGTGAGATGAGTCTACTGCCCATGCAGGTAGCACATACTGGTACTTCTCCTCCGTCCGTGAAGAGGAAGGACTAGGCTCTACAACCTGATCAATATTTGCTTGATACACCACCATTGTTGCAGGCAACGACGCGTCTATATCGATAGGCACACTTGAAGTACTCGGTGAAGGAAGAATCCAAGGATCTTCCATATGGGTAGTGCAAAAAGACACCAAATTTGACGAGGATGAATCCCCACCAAAACTAGACCCAATCATAAGAATGGGTGCATGACAACTAAAGGTTCCCATAAGAGAAGGATACATACCCATGCCCACACTCCCAGTTGTTGGCTGAGAATGATCGATAATCGGGATAGAAGCTGCCGATGATGCATTGACACTCGGATTATGGAATGAATTTTGATCAACCATAACAATATTCCCATTAAGTAGAAAGCATATCACTTGAAATAGGGAAGAAGCTACGTCTTTCATACTGTACATCCAATTCCTACCTAGCAAAAGGTTGTAGTCAAGGGGTGCATCAACCACCTCGACCTCGATCGCAATGGTCTTCCCTCCCAACTGGACTTCTAGAGAAGGAAGTATCCCGTGCGGCCGAAATGATCTACCATCAAAAGAAATCAACATGTTGGTAGATTGAGACAATGCGGGAGAACCTAAGCCCTTCCAACAAGACAAAGACATCACGGAAGCAGCAACGCCTTCATCAACGATAGTACACATAATGGTGTTGTTAAGATGCTCTACATGAATCGAAAGAGACACATAGTAAGGCAAGCGAGGCTGTACTCCCATGGTTTCAATTTTGATAATGGAAGAAGAGCTATCATCACTAACCCCAAGAGCAGACGACAAGGATTTCCTCTATGGAGGACAAGTCTGAAGCACTTCTAATGTGGACATCGCACAAGGAGTCTGGCTCAAATCCTCAATAAATGAATAGTTCTAGGAAGATTGGGCATTAGGATTGTGCCCCGAATGCTTTAATACTCCCTTAGGAATGCGAGGTGGAGCTTCAGGTTTATCCATAGGATTTTTGATTCGCAAAGGGCTCTCAGGTGAAGCAGGTTCTTTCCCAAGGTCTGGTTGTGACGAACCATAATCTTTCACATGAGTCACAACTTTAGCAACTCTCACCATGTTGATGCAACCATGACCACTAGCGGCCTTCAGTGGTTTTTGAGTTCCACCATATGCACAAGCAGGATCAACGGTCCTCAAGTTCATATTTTGATTGTTGGGTAAAGGATTAGTAAACACAGATAGCCCTGTGCTATGAATTTAGAGGCATCCTCCATACGAGGGCACAAGTGAGTGAGTGATCATCTTTGCACAACTTACAAGGAAACTTCACCTTACATTTATACTGCTTGCCCCCCCCCAGCATTATTAGTGTTCTTGTCATTATTATTGGCATTTTCATTCTTATTCCCACCCTTACAATTATTTTTTCCTTTTTTCTTATTCCTTCCAAGCTGCCAGTTGCCTTTCAGGTTTGATGATTACATAGAGAGGACACTCACTGATTGGGTAGGTTGAGACTAAGCCATAGCTTGTCCCGACGCAGACTAGTTAATTGATAACTGGATCACTTGTTTCGTAATCGAGTCCACAGGTTTGGTGCTCATAGAGCCAAAAATACCATCGACATGTGGCCCAAGCTTGACGTTGGGGTTGAAATTGGATCTTGGAGCATTTGGTATAATCTCATACAAAAGTCCAGATTGAGCATAGATCAAATCCAACTCTTGAGCCCTAAAGATAGCTTGCTCCTCGCTTTGAACTCTAGATGTAGAAACATCCTTCGTGATGTAAGGTAACAACAATTTGAGGAACCATTCAAGAAGAGACTCTGGTGGTATAAAGGATTTGATTAACTATTTCCATCTATGCCACTTTTGAATATGATCCAAAATGTGTGTGGATTTGTCTTGTTGAAAGGTCGACAAGAGTTCGGTACCGACGTCGTAACGTATGGGTAGCTGGAAATGATTAAGAAAGGTCATGGAAATGTCATCAAATGTAGTATAACCCTTCCCGATAAATATATGTACCATTTCACCGTAGGACCCATGATGGTGCATTGAAATAGCCTCAAACATATAGAATCGTCGTGTAAGGAATTGGAAGAGCACCAAATGTGGAAAGTGGTGACATTCTCACCAGGATCTTCACCAGTCTTACCTTCAAACTTGGGAATGTCCGAAGGAAGGTTGGTGGGGACTGTCGGCCATGCCGGATCATGAGCCACAGTATCATTCATCAATCTCAACAAATCAGTTAAGTTTAGCATTGCAAGGAAAGGGAGCCTAGGTTGAGCCGGTCGATTCCATGCTCCCTGGTATTTTTTATTCATGTAAGGTTGATTGCTATAAATACCATGGCCTTGGCCATAATAACCTCCTCCCATTTGACCCATGAAGGGCTGCATGGAAGCATTGTGATGTGGGGTACCTTGATTATGAGGCATTACAAATCCATAATTATAAGAGTAAGTGGGTTGTTGATACCCGTACCCATACGGTTGGTAGTTTTTTCCATACTGTGGTCCATAAGAATGTCTATGGGAAGCTCCATAAGGTGTTCCATGGGATGTACCATGAGATGGTCCATAGTTAGGGATATGGGGAGCTCCATGAGCTGGAACATGAGATGATCTAGAAACAGGTACATGACTTGCTGACACAACAGGAGGTACTTGGCTCTGGGATACTACCATGTTAGCAGTCACAGAATGAATATGCCTAGTAGAAACATTCCATCTTGAAGGCCTATTTGAGTTAGGGGGAGGATGGGTCATTAAAAACACATTCAAAGGAATGGGGTTCGAAGACAAAGGGACCTGTGAAGGAATGTAAGTGGTGTTCCCAATGTTCAATCGTCTCGGTCCTGGTATTTGAATAGGATTACTAAAACTAGGCCTAGGAGGAGCATGATAAGATTCCTCCACCATAGGGATGAAAGGTGCAATGTGACTAGTGCCCCCAAACCTCTCCACATGGAAAGGAATGGGAGTGCCCCCAGGCATAGTGCCAAGGTCAAATTTCGACTCGGATCGCTCATCAATATCAGCAAGTCAGGTAAGTTCAACATCGCAAGGAAAGGGAGCCTAGGTTGAGCCGGTCGATTCCATGCTCCCTGATAGTTTTGGTTCATGTAAGGTTGACTGCTATAAATACCATGGCCTTGGCCATAAAAAAATCCTCCCATTTGACCCATGTAGGGTTGCATGGAAGCATTGTGATGTGGGGTACCTTGATTATGAGGCGCTACAAAGCCATAATTAGAAGAGTAAGTGGGTTGTTGATACCCATACCCATAGGGTTGGTATTTTTTTCCATACTGTGGTCCATAAGAATGTCCACGAGAAGATCTATAAGGTGTTCCATGGGATGTACCATGAGAAGGTCCATAGGTTGGTATATGGGGAGATCCATGAGGTGGAACATGAGGCGATCAAGAAATAGGTATATGACCTGTTGACACAATAGGAGGTACTTGGCTCTGAGATACAACCGTGTTAGTATTCATAGAATGAACATGGCTAGTAACAACATTTCAGCCTAAAGGACCATGTGAATTAGGGGGAGGACGAGTCGTTAAAAATGCATTCGAAGGAACAGGGTTTGAAGATGAAGGGACATGTGAAGGAATGTAAGTGGTGTTACCAATGTTCACTCGTCTCAGTCTTGGTATCTGAATATGATTACTAACACTAGGCCTAGTAGGAGCATGTGAAGATGCCTCCACCACCGGGATGGAAGGTGCAATGTGACTAGTGCCCCCAAACCTCTCCACATGGAAAAGAGTGGGAGTGCCCCCAGGCATAGTGCCAGGGTCAATTTCTGACTCAACATGATATGCCAGATCGGACTAAGGGATATCAAGCATGCCATATCTAACATTACTAGTGATTGTGGGTTCATAGTGAGTCTCATCGCTTGAAAACCAATACCGATGACCCATGAATGAGGGATCATAACCAGATCATGAAGGTTGTCCATGTCATGGATCATATGTGCTAGTAGGATATTCCTCCCCAACCTTGTGAGGTGGAGAGACATCTTTGGAATCTCATCCTCATGATCTCCCATTGTGTGTGAATCAAAGTGAGAAGTAGTCCACCTAGACTGTCTAGTTCTCTCTCCCAAAGGAGGAGGAGACGTGGAAGGTGAAAGTCCCGCTAAACGATGAGAATGGTGAGGTACCACGCCTGAATCCACAATGACTCAAAAAATAAAAGACTCAATCTAATTATGCAAACCCTAGGAAAACTAGCATGCACAAAGAATACACCTAAAAATGTAAATCCAAATCACAAGCAAACCAAGGGTAGGATATGTGAGCTCCCGAATGAAGCAGGTATCTCTCACCTAGGAGAGGCTTGAGAATCCCATACACAACAAGCGGAGGTTCATAACCAATTATAGTGGCCCTCATCTTCAATGCATAAAATGACTATGATGTCCGACCCCTACCTGGCCAGGACACCTACAAAATAACCTTTGTAAATACCCCCTCAATAACCTAGGTAAGGAAACTAAGGTCAAATCAATATAATACATGCTCAAGTGGACAGTCATAGGAAGGATTGACCATATGGGCAAGGTAACAAATCCTGAAGCCTGAAATCACAACTAGTACCCCAGGGGTGCACTAGCCAATACCTCAAAGGCCCCCAGATACGAATACAATCCTAGAAATATATTTGGTGCTAATCAATCACATTCAGGGGTCATCCCAATCATAATTTCTCACACTGCCTCATGCTTAACTTCCTTGTAAGAGGAGGATCCTAAGAAACACTAATTATATAAAGGATTTCACACTCTCACCTGGACAAACACCTAATTGTTATGTTTAGTGGTCCCGGAGAATTAACTCACAATGAACTATTGCAAGACCCTAAAACCTAATCTTGTTGATGCACCCTAGAAAAGAAAAGAGTGCAATTCATTTTATTATGTGTTGATTTTAATTGGATTTATTACTCAAAGGGTAAATGGACGTGCAACTAATGAAGTCATGACACAATAAGAAGTAAAATGCACACCTAACAATCAATACAAATGCACTGTTTCGAATGAAAAACAGGGTATGCTACTACGTGAAGTGAAATTTTTTTCCTTCAAATGTATATGCAATCATTTCTATATGAAAATATGACTAAGATTCACCAGGAAAACCTAATGCAAGTACCATGCTAATGCCAAATGCAAACAATGCATAACTATGCAAAGAGAAAAATGTTTTTGTATTTTTGAATTAAATGAGATAAAAAGAAAAAAGATGACTCGACAACCCTCAGACTCTGCAACCACTCACAAACAACAGCCAAGCAAAGAACCAAGGTAAAAGAGACCTAATGCACTAATCTCAAAACAAAAAGTAGAAAATGAAATGACAAGAAAATTTTCAAAAATCAAATTAAAAAGAGTCTCTGGTCAGAAACAAAGGGTAGATATAGACTCCATAAGCATCCAAGAAGACTCAGAAATAGTCCACACTCACCCAACAACACTTAATCTTCCCAAAAAAGAAAAAAATCATGGTATACGCGACTGTTCTCAGTAAACCTACGTACATACGCGAATATTCCAAGAAAACATGCATGTGCACGTTCCTGTAAAAGCAAAACCCACGTACATGAAGAAAAAGAGAGAAAAATAAGGTAAATAGACAAGATGAGACAAAATTTACTTCTACATGACACTACTAAGCAAACATACCCCTAGACCCAATAGAGAAATAGAGAAATTAGAGCAATTCAATCACATTGTATTCTGAAAAACCCCTAAAGAAAAACAACTAGGAAACTCCCCAGTATGGTCGCCAATTCTGTTAGGAAGAGAAACTTGCTATGGCTTGGGGTGTACCACAACAGAAAGAGAAACCATGGGAATCAATCCATTCCCAATATGCAAGAGAAATAAAACATCTAACACTAAAGGATCTCAAATCATACCTTATTCCAGACGGTTGAAGTAGATCCTCGTTGAGCTTTTTCCAATCCCGCTTGCTTTAGCAATTCACTCTCAACAACAGTAAACAAGGAAAGTATGCTATATAATATAGTGTTAGGCCTAATCTGGAATATATAATCAATAATGCATAAGCAATTAAACACATCCATGGATTCAATATTCATTTAAATGCACATCATTGGACATGAAAAGATATTTATATTAATAAAATCAGAGATTACACAAGTGACAACCTCTGTCGGCACGTCTGCGAACCGAAGAAAATGAGTCCTCCACCTGGGCCTCCAACACCTCAATCCTCCATCTCTCGATAGCAAGCTCACAAACAAAGGAAAGATTGGGAATAACACAAAGTGATCCAAGGGACAAAGGGATGTCGATTCAAGTACAAGCAAGCTACGACAACAATGGACTATAATTTTCTTGCTCTTCAATTCCTCCTCTTCAATGTATCTAAGGGGTTCTTTATATAATAATCCAAAGGGGTAATGGAGGGTCAAATCCAAGTGATATCGAGGCATATGGAAGGCCAAGAGACAAGTGACTCAGACACACATCAAGGAAAACTCCAAAAATATTTGGCCTTTTAAACACGTCACGATGTACACGGGTTTGAGGTCAATATCCATGTATATACACGAGAAAGGGGTTAAAATTCGTGTACCACAAATAACATGTGTTTTTAGGGATGATCTTGGAAACACCAAAGGTACAACAATGGTCCATGGGGTCCAAAGAGTCTATAGAGGGACATGGAAGGCCATAAAAGTGTGATCAACCATGTGTGGTAAAATCAACTATAACAGGTGGTTGAAAATCAATTGGTGGTGAAAGAGATTCTAAGAATTGGAATTCTCTTGCTTGAGGAGTTGACGGAAATAAAAAAGGAAAATTGGGAACTTTTCAATTGCCTAGGATCAATATGAAGATAAATTAGTGTACTTTTCAACCCCTAAAGAATATATGTTTGAACCCTTCCCTTGGAGAATGCTAACACATGTATTTGAAGGAGAATTTATTTTCAACATAATAAAGAGAATAAGAGCGAGAATTGATAGTGTCATCTTCAACATTGAGGGGAATTTCTTCGTTTAGGAAAGATAGATAATATATTGGAGTTCATGACAGATTTTGGGATTTGATGTGTTTTAATTGAGTTCAAGGAAACGAAATCAACTTTTGTGTTGGAGCTCATATTTTTGAGAAGCAGGGAAGTTGGGACACTCCAAAGGTCATGGCATAGTGCACTATTGTAATATTATTTAAGCATGGTATCTTTGTTCTATGTAGGTGTATATATCTTTATTTTGGTCTGAATGGGAGCGAAACTTACAGTCCAGGATTAAGGAACTTTCAGGTTAGCCTATGAGATTGTAGAGAAAATGATGGGAGGGAATGATAATAGAATTGGAGAAAAGAGGAAAACGAAATAAATTGGAGCAACATGTATGTCCCATTGTTTAGGACACACATGGAACATAAAATCCTAGCATTGAAATGATAATGTATTGGAAAAGGAAGCAATAAACCAACAATAACCAACCCAAGAGTCAATAATGGAGCATCAACAATAACCAACCCATAGGTCAATAATAAGAGCGCCAACAATAACCAAACCATAGGTCAATAATAAGAGCGTAAGTGAAGAGAAGAGAAGGAACCTACCAATGCATCAAGGATGCCACTAGATTAAAGATTTACTCCACCTAAGGATAACACTTCCTACTCCTTTGAAAATAGTAACATTGGTATGCCATCAATCGACAAAGCTTCATCATTATCTGATGTGCATAACTTTCCTTTTATCTCTTGCATTTTGAAGGGTTTGTTGCATGAATTTTTAGGTTCTCCATGTACATAACTTTCTAGAAGTGGAATCGAGAGGGGATATTTCAAATATATAGGTTCATAGGTTTTTGCATACCCATTCCCCAAGTTTAGTTATTGCATGAGAAATTGCAGAAGCAAACCAAGGAATAGATTAAAATTTAGGAGAATTTTTTCCCAACATTCTCCTATTCAAGATGTAACCCTAAGATCACTAATTCTCTACATGCAATCAAGAATATTTGTTCATTCAATCATTGAGTAGCGATTATGGTGAAAATAAGATAGTAGTGAGCTCAAGCCAAAGCTCCAGGCTTGAGTTCTTTACTAATATTGACCCAAAACTATGGGATTAGGAACTTTCCTGACATGAAATCCTCGTTCTACTGAGCCTTATATATATTTCCCCTTGCATGAATGGAATTTCAATCTAGAGAGCACTAAATAATCACTATATTGGAAGTTTCTATGAGGTGTATGTGGAGATACAGTGATAGTTCCTACAAGCATGTTCAATTTTCTTTGTATGTTGAGTACCACACTTAAATGTGTAATTATGTAATGGAACATGTGTTAGGTATACGCGGAACATGTTTAATGCAACATGGGCAAGTATATGTGGAACATGGCTCAACAAAGGGAAAGAACAACTAGAAAAATCATGACCAAACATGGATAAATTATAAAACCTGTTCTGCTAACTGTATTCAGTGGTCAATTTAATGTCAAATTATTATTAACATTTCTTAACTATATTGAATTTAACATTAAAGGTTTCCTATAGTTTATATGTTTTAAACATAAGAAATCATGGTCTAATTTGGCCCCACCTTGGTATGAGGACAAATAATATTAATAAATATTCCATTGGCTTACATAAAGGTGAAACTATTTCATTCCTAGAGAAACCATATTCATGGAGAAAGGCTATTATAAGTAAGGTATTTTGAATTGTATTTTAACTCAATCTTATTTGTTATCACATGCTTTTATTAAATGACGTTATCATAACATACTTATAGCATAGGTACTTGCATATAGGGAATATTTTATTGGTTGGCATAGAAATATAAAGCCATATATCTTTAATGCTACACTGGTGACTAGGTAGGACCATAGTCGAGAAGGATGCTAATCATATAAAACAAGTGAAGTTGCAAGTTGCAAGGAAAAGAATCATTGCCTTGAGCTAAGATTGTCTCATAGTTTTCCATGTAGTGATACATTGATACATTGTACTTAGTCCCTTTAGTCTCACTTCATAACTCCCTGACTAAGGAGAGAATCATTCTAACTAATTCTCGGTAGCATATGCTATCCCTAGATCCCTAGATCCCTAGATCGATACACCAAAGCATCCTGGTTGTTGAATGAAATGAGAGACGGGTTGTAATTAGTTTTTGCTCGATTGAGATTTATCAAGTCAAATCACACTCTACTAAAGGATTTGGTAGATCCAATTCTAATGTTTTGGAAACCAACGTACCGATACAATGTACTCATTGTGAAATTATCGAACAAAGATACATACCGAGAAGTGGTTGATGGTAATATGTGTAAATTTTTATTGCTCTAAAAATACTTTGACTTCAAATTGGTTTTAGGTATCAATAAGTTAGATGTTTAATACCCAACTTCAATCCTGCTTCCTAGAGAACATATATAATCATAAACAATATTTTTAACTATAAACACATGAAGTCTTTTACTGTTTTCAAATCAACAATCACACACACATAAATAATTGTCATAAATATTTATGGTCAATATGACCCCTGGAAAACCCTTGCAAGAAAGCTAGTGAGAGAGTAGAAGTTCTTTATTATTTTTGAAAAGAACTACACATATCTTTTACACTATATTCACACAAACTAATCTCTGAAATCAAAGCCTTGGATTTCCTGCATGATCATTGCTTTTTATCATGTAAAATGACATTTCTCCATATGAGTAATGACACCCAATGTATCATAACACAAAAGAACAAACTGGATTGAAGTAGCCAAACACTATAGATGAGCATGACCTTTGATACATGATCACCTTACCAGCTGAATATATTTTTGTTTGGAAATTAGGGTTGAAAATGCATCTATTTGCATAGTAGCCTGCGTACCAGACGCATTTATGTGCATTGCAACTCACGTATATATTATTAGGGCTTGCACCCACGGGTTTCCTTAAAGCAAGTCGCGTACCATACGTGACTTGCCAGTATCAATAGTCACATATGCCTTAATTTATAGTTAAAAAATATAAACATGATTAGTCGAGGAATGTTGGGCCCTTAATCATAACTATTCCAACTTCCTCAACCATGTTAGCCTTTGAAACCTCTCTCTTTCCTCATGTATAAATAGAGGGTAGGAGTTGAGGCTAATCAATCATACTTGGTGGAGCAAAGTTATGCTAGTGGTTTGCATTCATATATCTTGAAGAAACATAACTCAGTGTCCTTGGTTTGCAGAGGAGCACTTGTCTCATATGTCGGGATGTAACCTCACCACACTTGTTTATCGATAAAGAAAGTTCTTCTTCCAATATTGTGTCTTTGCACTCTTATATATTGTGGCTTTTGTTTATCTTATCGTTTAATTATGAATATGTTATTCATTAATAATTGATATAATATATAAGATATTGCAGGAATATTTTGTACTTTGCAGGTGATTGGAGATACCCTGGAAGTTGTGGAAGCAACTTAAAGAGAAGAAGAAAACCTAGGATCGACCGTCATAAATAAGGTATGCCTAGTTTTCTTCCTATTTCTATTTCAAATTCTGAAATGGCTGATTGTATGGAAGTTATTTTAGTAAGTTGGTAACCCCAGAGGACCTAGGTTATAAGGGTGTGTTTTCCTGAACAACAAAAATGGCAACTCAGCTGGGGAGTCCAACCTGTTGTGGGTCCTCTCTTTAGGATTTCCTAACCAGTTTTTGCTTGGTTTTATTCTATTTGTGAATTGTTTTGATATTACCTTTGATTTTCAGTTTTGCATGTTCATATCCTGTCTGTTAGTTGTTTTTATTTTTGAGAATTTTTGACAATACACATGGGTTGCTTCGGTGAAAGTCGTGTGTTCCTCTTTGTATACGCGGGTTTCCTTTTGGACAGTTGTGTATCATACGTGGGTTTCCTTTATAACAGTCGCGTATTCCTATTAGTGTCTGTGAGTCTAAAAGGTTGTTGTTTGCCCTTGTTTTTATGATTTCTTAGATGCTTGTGGAGGTTTTGTTTTTGGTATGATACTGTGGTCTTAGGTCTATACATTTCATAGTTTACTTGATTAGTCAAGTCCTTGAGTGTTTTTGTGTTTGAATTTCTTCATTGGTGAATGTGTTAGGTCCTCCTACTTGGCTCTTTGGGTATGAGTGCTTTTGCTTTTAGGTCATTGATTAGTACTTTGAAACACTATATGCCCTGTACTGGTGTTTGTGGTATGAGTTGGTCATTCTTTCCATTTTGGATCTGTTACAACTGATTTTACCACACATTTATGGCCTTCCTTGTCCCTCTGCAGACTTTTTGGACCCCATGGAATATTTTTTTTACCTTTGATGTTTCCCTAAAAACATGAATTATTTTCCATACGTGACTTTTAAACCCACTCTTGTGTATATACGCGGATATAACCCTTAAACCTGCGTACATCGGGATGCGTGAAAAAGGCCAAAGATTTTTGGAGTTTCCTTGATGTGGATCCAAGTCACTTGTCTCTTGGCATTCCATATTCCTTGAGATCGCACGGATTTGACTTCCATTACCCCATTGAAGCACTATATAAGGAACCCTTTGGATACATTGAAAGAAAAGGAATTAAAGAGCAAGAAAAATATAGTCCATTGTTCTCGTAGCTTATAGTTAAGTTTGCATTCCTTTGTCCCTTGGAGCTGTTGCCGCCTTTTGACACACCTGGATCACGTGGCAGAAATCTTCAAGCCACTTGGTGTGTCCTTGGGGGCAAGTCTCGAGTCAAGGCTATCACCTTGTTCTTGACTCCTCCGTTTAGGCTCAACTCCTAATAGAGCCAAGGGGGGTAGACCCTATTAAGTTACTAAGGATGATTACTTAGTGTGGTGATGTTTAATTGAATCAGTTACTTAGGAGTTCGAATATTTTAGCTATAAACAATTGAAGATGACAAGATACGAAAATAACACACGAAAGCACAAAGCTGATAAACAATATATATATGAAGCAAAAATGACCAGTGCCTTAATAATGGAATCAAATCAAAGAGATCAATGTGCTTGCATGTGTTTGGAGTGAATGTTTTGCGATTGCATCTTGGTATGTTTTAAGTTAAAATTGAAGTATGAATTGATTAAATTAGGCTAAAAGGGGGACTCCAGATATACTCGAGAGTACTTGGAGTATGTCCAAAACAAAACCTATACGGATACCCGCAAGGAATATGTGGGCTGAAATGGAGTCTCTGGGGCTATGTTCGTAACGCACCCACTAGGGTGTGACAGAGATCGGCGCCCCGAGGTCACTTTTCAGTAGGTTCCTGCTTCCTTTGGGTATTTTTCCACCGTAAAGGTTTGATCGAGGTGTTGGATTTTCACCTGATGGTTTGTTAGTTGGGGAAGGTGAGTCCTACTTATGCTAGTCACCCAAGTGCTTTTGATACAGATTGACAGATCGGACGAACCACAGCCAAGTGCAGAGCATACACACTGGAGTCTTGTAAATTTTAATAAGTTTTGAAGAGATGTGTTCTTGTTTAAAAGAAAAGCCTCCAAGAACCTCTTTCGATCCAAGTGGATCTCAATCGGGGAATTGAGGAGGGGTTAATTTTAAAGCTGATGATAAACAAATGATAGAAAAAATAAAACAACTACACAAATCTGGTTTTCTGATTAATCCTACCACGAATCTCTTTCCCCTTTCGGGTCACTCGGGAAATCGTGGGGTAAGTATTATGATTACTTTTGAAAGTAAGATATGGAATATGGAATTAAAAACAAGATAAAATATACTACCCTACAAATCAGATCAATTCTAGTGAAAGGAAATAAGCAGAAAACAACGAAAATGGCACTGACGCGAATCCCCCCAGGGGGGATGGGGAATGGGCTCGAAAGAGCCTATTCCAAAGGAAATTTTATTTATTACTTGTTACAATATCAGAGGACTGATATATCAGTCATTCTTGGTCCTTATATAGGCTGAAACCAAGATCTTACAGTTTATACAAAAAATTTACAAATTATGTGACAAAAGAGAGACCCCTGGGGGGATTTGAGCGCTCCCAAAGCCACTTTGGACAGCAGCTTCCTTTATTCTCTGTCATACCTGATAAATGAAAGAAAGAAAATTAGAATAAAAAATTCCCAAAATCACTTTAAGAGTACCTTTAGGTCAGCCTACTTTATCTCAAAAAATAATGAAATTAAACTAGCTAAACCGACGAAAAGGAACCAAGGAAAGCAAGATTTCCTTGGGATATTGAATTGATGTTTGTGAAGCCAATTAAAATTCAATGATATTGCATAATATTGAAATTTATCGCAGAGAAAGGAAATCTAATGCATGTGATCTACAAGTTTTCTTTCAAATTCATGCAAAAAGGACAATTTCCCTACAACTAGATCTGGGATGCTTATGATACTTTTTTTTTAGTGCAAGATCCAGGATGTGAGATATGAAATATTATATCTATGTATAATTTACTTTGATGAAACAGATCCAAATAAAATCACAGCTATAAACTGAAAAGGTAACCGGGTAAAGTGTTGATTTTGAGGGAGTAAGAAGAGGAGAAAAGTGCTGGTTTCCTTGAAGATCCGCAGTAGAGATTTCAAGTGGAATGCCGAGGGAATATGACTTTGAAATGTTTTGAAGAGAATGATGAAGCAAACTTGATCAACATCCTCTCCAAAGTATGAACCTACAACTCAGCTGAAATCAAAGAACTTGCCAAGAAACTTGTGAGATCCGATTAGTACATACAAAGAGATTCAAGATAACATGCATATAAGCTTATAGGAAATGCTAAATCTAGATATCTAAACATGCATCAAAGGAGAGTGACAGTCAATAAACTTATTCAACAACACCTTTCCTATCAAGATTGTAATAAGCTAATTACCAATCTTAACCACAGATCTACAAAAAATTAGCAAAAAATGACCACAGATACAGGTTACCTCAGTAAAACAATGGCAATAATCATCCACACATGTAATGGCACCACACCGTATTTCCTCCAAAGCTTTTATTTATTTGAAATGCAGAATTACAACAATACAATAGCAGCAACACCTCAATCCCAACTCTAACTAGCTTGGAAGAGGAGGCTGTGCCTGGATATATACAATTTGCAGGCCATCTAGCCCAGGGGGGGCGTAATTCCTCATGGAATCTAGTGAAATCATCTGATGGATAGTTCATCAATGCAGAACTGAGGCTGAAATGAGCCTACTTGTCAACCGGGGGCCTGATCTGGCTGACACATCAACCCATACACTGACACATCGGCCCACAGAGCATCCAGGAGAGCCAAAATGTGTTGAGGAGAGAGGGAGGGCACAATTCCCCATGAATACCACTGTAGATCAACTTTGGATCAGATTTGATCCCCTCTTTCAGTCAAGGATTTGTCAGATCCAGTCAATCTGCTCCAGATCTGATTGATTTCAGTCAAATCGGTTGAGAATCCATTGATTTATTGATTTTGGATTTGCTCCATTATTCATCAATTTATTAATTAAAATAATCAATAATTGATTTTTGGGGATTTCTGACCTGAGTGATGGAAGATCACTCAAAACTTAGGAAATAGTGGGTCCATGGGTTTACATGGTGCTCTTAGCTTTAAAATGAGCACCTACATGACTGAAACTGATTATTTGGCCCACTTTTATTACAGACTCAATTTTTCCAATTAAACTATTAAAAAATAGCCTAAGTTTTTGGAAAAATTAAAATTTAATAAAAAACACTCAAAAAACTAAAAAATTGAAAAATTGAAAAACACCTAGGGGGACGTAGACATGTTCATATGACTCAAAAATGATGTCTAGCATGTTTATACATTGACACATAGACTCTAATAACCTCAATAGGCACAAATGCCAAGCCGACCACCCCAACTTTGGAGGTATGGAGTGAAAAACTCAGAAATTATCAGTCGTTTATTCAACAACCAATAATAACCAAGGGAAAAAACACCCTGGGCTGATCGGATTGACAAATGAAGTCTAAGAGACCGAATCTTTTACAGACACTATCATGCTAGAACATTTATTACAATTCCCCCATGGGGTATGAACATGTGATATGATACAACAAGTACTTCCCAGAAGTATTGCCAAAGGTCTTTTTGAAGTCCGAACAAGTTAACCCTGTCCGGTTCACTAGGCTCACTTGATAAAAAACCACTAAGTACAACTTAGGTGGTAACATTCTGGCTCCATCTGGGGCACATTCTCTAACTGATCTTCTGTTCAAAGGAGAGGATGTGAGAACTCTAGAATCTCTGGTTCCTGCAAGGCAATTAGAGTTTGTCAGTAACATGTGTATATAAGAAAAAATTAGCCATAAACAAACTAATGTACATAATTAATCTATAATGTGCAAAAAGGAATATTCTACAAAAACTAATATACAAAGGAAAATTTTCAACATGGTACAACATAACTATAATGCAACAATCAATGATAGAACAATATGATATATACAATTTAGAAATACATGCAGGGCAAGGTTTAGAAATTGGCCCTGAAACCACTGATGCCAGTAAGGGCATCCCACTGCCTTGGCGAAAAACAACTTGAGGAGGAAACCATTCACTGGTAAGCTCAATCTTTCTCCTTCCAAGTCTTTTAAATAGAAGGAGTTCATTCTTGCTATTTCATCGATGATGTATGGTCCCAACCACAGGCTGTCGAGCTTTCCATGTTTCCCAGGTTTTTCCCATCGTTTGTCCCAACGTAGAACCGTGTCACCTACTTGGAAAGAACCTGGCCGGGTAGACTTATCAAAGGCTCTCTTCACCTTGTCTGAATTCTTGATACTATGGTCAAGAGAGTCTCTTCTGCTCTCATCTAGCTCAATCAACTGGTTTATTCTATTATGGATGGCCTCCTGATCTGAGCTGAATGTCTGGAGGAGCTGATAAACTGGAAGCTTTAGATGGATTGGTAAGGTGACATCAAGGCCACAGACTAGATCAAAAGTGCTCCTCCCGGTTGAACTTTTCTTAGTGATCCTGTCGGCCCATAGTGCTAATTTGATTTTGCTATCCCAAGCCTTCTTATTGTCACCCACAATTTTTTTGATTATGGTCATTAAGTTCTTGTTACTTGATTCTGCTAGACCATTTCCTTGGGGATAGTAATCAGATGAGTGAGATAGGATAATGCCGTACTTGAAACAGAAAGACGACATCTCGGAAGAAACAAAGCATGGGCCATTGTCCGTGATTATTCTAGCTGGCACACCAAATCTTGTGATGATTTTATCCTCTAGGAAATCCATGACTATGGCATCAGTTGCCTTCTTAGTGGGTATTGCCTCTACCCATTTAGTAAAATAATCCGTGGCGGTAAGAATCCAAGAGTAACCATTGCTTGAGTTATCTTTGAACTTACCGATGAAGTCAAGTCGCCATTGCTGAAAAGGGGCTTGGACTACTATTGGATTTAGAGGCAAGGCTTTCATTTGTTGCTTTCCAGTGAATAATTGACACTGGGGGCAAACTCTGACAGCTTTGTGCACATCTGAAAACAGGTTTGCCCAATAGTATCCTACTCTAAGGATTTTGCGTGTGGTTGTTTTGGCTGCAAAATGTCCACCACAAAATCCTGAATGGAAATCAACCATGAGTTTCTTGGAATCGGGTTCATCGACACATCTAACTATCAAACCGTATGGGTTTCTCCAACCCAAACCATCCTTGGTCAAACAATACTTATTTTCCTTTAACCTTAGTGCCCTTCTTTTATGGCCTAGTAGGTGATCGGGGCATGTAAGGTTGCGGAGAAAAAATATGATATCGGTGTACCAGGGGTGTTGCTCTAATCTCTGAAACTCATTTGATACATTTTGCTCTGAATTGCTGCTCTGGCAGATTATTCCTAAAGTCTTCTCATTTCCTTGGGTCAGCATCTTCGCAAGACCCTGTCCCTTAATTAATTTAGTAGGTCTTATCTCCAAATCATATTCCTGAATTTTTGAAACCCACTTACCCCTGACTCCTAGACAGTCTTACTGAGACATGATATCTTTGACAGCTGCATGGAGTACATATCCAATGATTTTGGAGTAACCTATATAAGTTCTAAAATGTTTAAGGGATTTGACAAGAGCATAGGCCTATTTCTCCATTGTTGTATACTTCAATTCTGAATTTTGTAAGGCTCTACTCATAAAGGCTATGGGCTGCTCTTGTCACTCCTTGTTCTTTTGAAGTAAAACACCAGCAATGGTGTCTTCTGAGGAAAAGGAAAATATTTGGAACTCTTTGGAATAATCTGGACTAGTTAAGACCGGGGACATGGATATGGCATTTTTGATGGCCTTGAATGCATTTTTCCCTTCATATGTCCACTCAAACTTAGCATCTTTCTTTAATAGCTTTTGTAGAGGTTTCATTAATTCTGCTAAGTTCGGGATGAATCTTCTTATGAAATTGATTTGGCCATTAAAATACTGGAGAGCTTTTAGATTGTGAGGTAAGGGGACTTTCTTAATAGCTTCAACTCTCTTAGGGTCAACTTTGACACCATCTTTAGAAATGATGTGCCCCAACAACTTGCCTTCATCAACTCCAAATATTGACTTGGCGGGATTCAAGGAAATACCATATTTCTGACATCTTATAAAAACCTACCTAAGATGACTTATGTGGTCAGCTCTTTCTTTTGAAAACACAGTTAAGTCATCCTGATATATTTCAATTATTTTTCCTACAAGTTCTTTGAAGGCAAAATCCATGGCTCTTTGGAAGGTGGCACCCGCATTCAAGAGGCCAAAAGGCATTCTTAGAAATTTATAAGTACCCCAAGGTGTGGTGAATGTAGTCTTATGTTGATCTTCCTTATTTACCAACACTGGTTATAACCGGAAAAGCCATCCAACATGGACATCATTCCTGATCCTGTTACTCTTTGAAGCAAAGTTTCCATGTCAGGTAATGGGTAATTATCCTTGAGGCATGATGTATTCATATTTCTAAAATCTATACATATTCTAATTGACCCATTCTTCTTTCTAACAACAACTAAGTTGGAGCACCAAGATGAATGCCTTGTAGGTGCTATGATCCCTGCTGCTAGCATTTTTTGAAGTTCTTTCTGCACAATGGGGGCCAACTTAGGATTTATTCGCCTAAGTTTTTGTCGGAAAGGTTTGGCCTCCTTGGCCTCTTCTGTGAGGGGAATAGTGTGTTGAAACACATCTTCCCTATATGTTTTAAGCTCATCATAACTAAAGGCCAACACATCTCTATACTCTTTGATTAGGTTGGTCAAGTTGTTCCTTTCCTTTTCCGAAGTACCTTTTCCAATTTTTATTAACTTGGGATCCTTGTCAGTTCCTATGTTTATTTCCATATAATTCCCAGTTTTTATTTCTTCTTTTTGTTTTTATGATGATCCTGGCGATCGAAAATATTTTCGAAAGCTATAAGGCTACTCGGGATGTGATTCCTCTCATTATCCTCACACTCCTGATACTCTTTACCTTCTTGCTGATAACTAATCTTTCAACCTTCGAACTCTTGTAGATTGTGGATGAATCTCAAGAGCTGCTCATCATCCTTGAACACCTGCCAGTGTTCTATATTATCTGGAATTGAAGGTCTGAAATTGATTTCCATCTTTCCATTCCGATTAATCATTTCATCCGATGGCTGGAGGGTGGATGCTGCTACTGCTAAGTTATCTGCTAACCCATTCATTTCCCTATGGACCTTTTGGATGTTAAGTGCATCAAACCATTCAATAGTGTCCCATGCGGCATTCCTATACTTCCTTAGTCTGTCATTTTTGCATTGATACTGATTCTTAATCTCGAGGACAACTAGATTTGAATCACCCTTTATGTTCAACATCTTTATCCCCATATCTATAGCAGTTTCTAAACCTAGGATCAATGCCTCATATTCAACTACATTGTTTGATGCTTCAAACTCTAACCTAAATGCAAAATTGTAGATTTTATCTGAAGGAGAAATGATCACGATGCCTGCACCCTTTTCGGCTTTGGAATAAGCACCGTCAAAGTACATTTGCCAAACTTCATCGATCTTTTCATTTTTAATATTTTCCTTAATGGGGGCCATGAAATTTGACAAAATAGCATAGTTTCCAAAATTATCAGTGAAATGAACAAATTCATTTCCGGGCTTCTTAGGGTTTTCTACATGACGTTTCCTTAGCTTTTCTCTATGGAGAATCACCCTAGTGTTCTCTGATGCAGGTATAGTGGCATATGTCCAATCCATTTGGATGTGCCCGCCAAGAGTTGCGGCCCATTTTCTGGACAGCAACATACCCCAATTATCTGGGACATCTATTACCACCACATCCATTGACATGTCGATATCTGGATACTTAGATAACTTGACCTGTAAATTTAATATTCTCCCTACCACTTCAAATTCTCTTGCATCCATGGCACAAACATTGTGGTAGGGTCGGGTGACCATCAGATTTAGCTGCTCCATTACTTTTCTAGTCATGACATTTGATGAAGCACCTGAATCTAACATACAGTTATGAATGAGAAGTTGATCAACTAAAAGGGAGACATAGAAAGGTGGGTGATCTTCTCTCCTTGGATCAATACTGTTGAGGACTATGGGCATATCTATAGGTTCGATAAGTTCAGCTTCAAATATAGCATTATTATTAGGGAGGGGATCCTCCTCGATAATTTTATGAGCTTCACTTTTGCTATCTTCTAAGGCTTTCAACAATTTTTCCTTTTGACCGGGAATCTTAAGGACATCAGTTGCATAAACATGAACTTTAGCATTCTTATCCATTCTCCCATATCAATATTTGATTCAGGGACAATAGGAGGATCTGGGAGGGAAGGAGTGGTTACCTTTTGCTTGTACTGTTTAGGCGGTGATTGCTTTTCTCTCCTTTGATGCATAACTCCCTTGAACCTGGCATCCCTTCTTTCCTTAATTTCCTTGGGAGGAGGCATTGTACCATAAAAGTTAGACAGGAGATCCTTCTCGAAGCCGTAGTCTGTGGCCTGCTACCAATGCTGGTTTGATAGAGGATAGGTTCGGCCTACCATGTACACATGACCAGACTCGCCTGATGTTGTTTCCTGATTACTGACCTTTGCCATCTCATGTTCTATAACCTGGTTTTCTATGTAGCAAGTACTTTCTTGGTGGAATTGCTCACAAGGTCTACACCATGGAATTACCTCTTCTACTAGGTTAGTTGAGTCTAACTAGTTTGGAATCCTAGGCTCTTGCTGAGGAAACTTCCTTTGATACACTTGATTTTGTTTTGGCTGAAAATTCCTAGGTCCATTATTTCTCTCCAGTGTGACTATTCTGTTTTGGATTTTATTCATTTACGCAGAATGGTCTGCCATGAATTGGTTCTGACTAGTCATCACTTTTTCAAACATGCTAGCTATTTTTTCCATGGGGTCTTTAGAGGTTTCCTTTTCCTCTAATTCAATGGCCTTTCCCTTTTCTTTGTTGAACGAAGTATTTCCCCTAGTGTAACCTGGAAGGTTGGACTTGCCCGAAGATTGCATATTCCTTTCTATTTTCTTGGCCAGATCTTGAGCAGTTTTTAGATCGACTGGATCTTTATCCCTTAATTGGTATCTCAAATCACCAGTGAAAGCTTCGATGTAGGATATTAAGATGGAGGCATCGCTTGGCTTGATGTCTCTAGGGAGATCCGCAACCACCCTCCCGAACTTAGTATTAAATTCATCTATGGTTTCATTCTCCATCTTCTTTATATTATGTAGGGCAGCAAGCAAATGTATTGTTTCTTTATTCCCCCCCCACTTCTTCTTAAAACCTGCTTGGAACTCATTAAGGGTTTTATATGAATCATCACCAAGGTTTTCATACCACTCTGCAGCATCATCCTCTAAGGATAAAGCAAAGAGCTTCATTTTGACATCATCATGGTCATGGGTAGCATCATGGCAGTTACTGATTAGGTGCCTTTTGAACTTTCTAAGGTGAGATTTGGTAGTGATGGCATTATTGCCCTCGAACTTGGGGAGCTTCTTGATCGCATCATTCGGAATGTTATGATGAGCACCTGCTATGTGAGAAAAGTCAAGGGGTTTGTAAAATTATGTCATTTCTTGAGATTGGAAAGTATGACTCTCTACAAATATGTTATGGATATATGAGAGGGATTGGTCTCCTAAAACTTCAAGGTTTCTACGAGAAGTCTTCCTATTCAATCTTTCCCTAATAAACCTTTCAGGATCAGGGAGAGGATTGAATAATTGTCGGCGGTTTCTTCGGGTAGAAAAGGCTTGAAGGGATGTTAGATAGTGGAGTCGCCAGATGGATCGAGTTTTAATTTTTATGTTTTTTAAAGACTAGATCAATCAAAAGTTTTTTATCTTTTTAGTTGTTTAGATAAAAGTTAAGGTAAGTCGTACTCGGGAATAAAAAGATTTATCCCCAGAAACCGCACCAAAAAGTGTTGCCACCTTTTCACACACCTGGATCACGTGGCAGAAATCTTCAAGCCACTCGGTGTGTCCTTGGGGCCAAGTCTCGAGTCAAGGCTGTCACCTTGTTCTTGACTCCTCCGTTTAGGCTCAACTCCTAACGGAGCCAAGGGGGGTAGACCCTATTAAGTTACTAAGGATGATTACTTAGTGTGGTGATGTTTAACTGAATCAGTTACTTAGGAGTTCGAATATTTTAGCTATAAAAAATTGGAGATGACAAGATACCAAAATAACACACCAAAGCACAAAGCTGATAAACAATATATATATGAAGCAAAAATGACCAGTTCCTTAATAATGGAGTCAAATCAAAGAGATGAATGTGCTTGCATGTGTTTAGAGTGAATGTTTTGCGATTGCATCTTGGTATGTTTTAAGTTAAAATTGAAGTATGAATTGATTAAATTAGGCTAAAAGGGGGACTCCAAATATACCTGAGAGTACTTGGAGTATGTCCAAAACAAAACCTATATGGCTAGCCGCAAGGAATATGTGGGCTGAAATGGAGTCTCTGGGGCTATGTTCGTAATGCACCCATTAGGGTGTGACAGAGATCGGCGCCCCGAGGTCACTTTTCAGTAGGTTCCCGCTTCCTTTGGGTATTTTGCCACCGTAAAGGTTTGATCGAGGTGTTGGATTTTCACCTGATGGTTTGTTAGTTGGGGAAGGTGAGTCCTAATTATGCTAGTCACCCAAGTGCTTTTGATACAGCTTGACTGATCGGACGAACCACAGCCAAGTGCAGAGCATACACACTGGAGTCTTGTAAATTTTAATAAGTTTTTAAGAGATGTGTTCTTGTTTAAAAGAAAATCTTCCAAGAACCTCTTTCGATCCAAGTGGATCTCAATCGGGGAATCGAGGAGGGGTTAATTTTAAAGCTGTTGATAAACAAATGATAGAAAAAATAAAACAACTACACAAATTTGGTTTTCTGATTAATCCTACGACGAATCTCTTTCCCCTTTCGGGTCACTCGGGAAATCGTGGGGTAAGTATTATGATTAATTTTTAAATTAAGATATGGAATATGGAATTAACAACAAGATAAAATATACTACCCTGCAAATCAGATCAATTCTAGTAAAAGGAAATAAGCAGAAAATGATGAAAATGGCATTGACACGAATCCCCCTAGGGGGGATGGGGAATGGGCTCGAAAGAGCCTATTCGAAAGGAAATTTTATTTCTTACTTGTTACAATATCAGAGGACTAATATATCAGTCCTTCTTGGTCCTTATACAAGCTGAAACCAAGATCTTACAGTTTATACAAAAAATTTACAGCAGCTTCCTTTCTTCTCTGTCAGACCTGCTAAATGACAGCGAGTGAATTAGAATAACAAATGCCCAAAATCACTTTAAGAGTACCTTTAGGTCAGCCTACTTTATCTCAAAAAATAATGAAATTAAACTAGCTAAACCGATGAAAAGGAACCAAGGAAAGCAAGCTTTCCTTGGGATCTTGACTTGCTGTTTGTGCAGCCAATTAAAATGCACTGATATTGCATAATATTGAAATTTATCGCAGCGAAAGGAAATCTAATGCATGTGATCTACAAGTTTTCTTTCAAATTCATGCAAAAAGGACAATTTCCCTACAACTAGATCTGGGATGCTTATGATACTTTTTTTTTAGTGCAAGATCTAGGATGTGAGCTATGAAATATTAGATCTATTTATACTTTACTTTGATGAAACAGATCCAAATAAAATCACAGCTATAAACTGAAAAGGTAACCGGGTAAAGTGTTGATTTTGAGGGAGGAAGAAGAGGAGAAAAGTACTGGTTTCCTTGAAGATCCGCAATAGAGATTTCAAGTGGAATGCCGAGGGACGATGCCTTTGAAATGTTTTGAAGAGAATGAAGAAGCAAACGAGATCAGCATCCTCTCCAAAGTATGAACCTGCAACTCAGTTGAAATCAAAGAACTTGCCAAGAAACTTGTGAGATCCGATTAGTACATACAAAGAGATTCAAGATAACATGCATATAAGCTTATAGGACATGCTAAATCTAGATCTCTAAACACGCATCAAAGGAGAGTGACAGTCAATAAACTTATTGAAAAACACCTTTCCTATCAGGATTGTAATAATCTAATTACCAATCTTAACCATAGATCTACAAGAAATTAGAAAAAAATGACCACAGATACAGGTTACCTCAGTAAAACAATGGCAATAATCATCCACACATGTAATGGCACCACACCGTATTGCCTCCAAATATTTTCTTTATTTCAAATGTAGAATTACAAGAATACAATAGCAGCAGCACCTCAATCCCAGCTCTAACTAGCTTGGAAGAGGAGGTTGTGCCTGGATATATACAATTTGCAGGCCATCTAGACCAGGGGGGGGCGCAATTGCTCATGGAATCTAGTGAAATCATCTGATGGATAGTTCATCAATGTATAACTGAGGCTGAATTGAGCCTACTTTTCAACCGGGGGCCTGATCTGGCTGACACATCAACCCATACACTGACACATCGACCCACAGAGCATCCAGGAGAGCCAAAACGTGTTGAGGAGAGAGGGAGGGCACAATTCCCCATGAATACCACTGTAGATCAACTCTGGATCTGATTTGATCCCCTCCTTCAGTCAAGGATTTGTCAGATCCAGTCAATCTGCTCCAGATCTGATTGATTTCAGTCAAATCGGTTGAGAATCCATTGATTTATTGATTTTGGATTTGCTCCATTATTCATCAATTTATTAATTAAAATAATCAATAATTGATTTTTGGGGATTTCTGACCTGAGTGATGGAAGATCACTCAAAACTTAGGAAATAGTGGGTCCATGGGTTTACATGGTGCTCTTAGCTTTAAAATGAGCACCTACATGACTGAAACTGATTATTTGGCTCACTTTTATTACAGACTCAATTTTTCCAATTAAACTATTAAAAAATAACCTAATTTTTTAGAAAAATTAAAATTTAATAAAAAACACTGAAAAAACTAAAAAATTGAAAAACACCTAGGGGGACTTAGACATGTTCATATGACTCAAAAATGATGTCTAGCATGTTTATACATTGACACATAGACTCTAATAACCTCAATAGGAACAAATGCCAAGACGACCACCCCAACTTTGGAGGTATGGAGTGAAAAACTCAGAAATTATCAGTCGTTTATTCAACAACCAATAATAACCAAGGGAAAAAACACCCTGGGATGATCGGATTGATAAATGAAGTCTAAGAGACCGAGTCTTTTACAGACACTATCATGCTAGAACATTTATTACAATTCCCCCATGGGGTATGGACATGTGATATGATACAACAAGTGCTTCCCAAAAGTATTTCCAAATGTCTTTTTGAAGTCCGAACAAGTTAACCCTGTCGGGTTCACCAGGCTCACTTGATAAAAACCACTAAGTACAACTTAGGTGGTAACAGGAGCACTTGGTGTTCTTCCCAAGCTTTCCTTTGTTTGTGAGCTTGCTATCGAGAGATGGAGGATTGAGGTGGTGGAGGACTCAGTTTCTTCGGTTCGCAGACATCCCGACAAACGTTGTCATTCTTTTAATCTCTGATTCATATTAATAGAAATATCTTTTCCTGTCCAATGATGTGCATTTAAATGAATATTGAATCCATGGATGCTTTTAATTGCTTATACATTATTGATTATATATTCTAGAGTAGGTCTAAAACAATTATATAGCATTCTTGTCTTGTTTGCTAATTGTTGAGAGAGCCAATTGATAACACAAGTGGGATTGGAAAAGCTCAATGGGGATCTACATAAACCATCCAGAATAAGGTATGTTTTGAGATCCTTTAGTGTTAGATGTTTATTTATCTTGCATATTGGGAAGGGATTGATTTCTGTGGTTACTCTGTCTGTTGTGGTACCCCAAGCCATAGGAATTTTTCTCTGTAAAAGAATTGGTGACCATACTGGGGAGTTCCTAGTCATTTCCTTTGGGGGTTTTATCGGCATTCAATGTTCTTGAATTTCTTTGATTTCTCTGTTTTTGAGTCGGGTTTGGGGGCATATTTTCCTAGTAGTGTCTGATAGGAGTAAATTTTGTCTCAGATTGTCTGTTTGCCTTATTTTTTATGACTTTTTCTTACTATACACGTATATACGTGTATTTTCTACAAATAGTCGTGTATGCCTTGATTTTTTCCATTTTGGGGAAGATTAAGTGTTCCTGGGTGAGTTTGGATGATTGTTGAGTCTTCTTGGATTCTTCTGGAGTCTATATACAACTCTGTTTCTGACCAGAGACACTTTTTAGTTTAAATTTTTTGAAAATGTTCTTGTCATTTCATTTTCTATTTTTTGTTTTGGGATTAGTGCATTAGGTCTCTTTTACCTTGGTTCTTTGATTGGGTGCTGTATATTAGTGCTTGCAGAGTCTCAGGGCTGTAGAGTCATACTTTTGCTTTTTATCTCATGTAATTCAAAAAATACAAAAACATTTGCTTTTTGCATCATTATGCATTGTTTGCATTTGCATGGTATTTGTATTAGGTTTGCTTGGAGAGTATTAGCCAGATTTTCATATAGGAATGATTTCATATTCATTTGAAGGAAAATTTTGCACTTCACGTAGTAGCATACCCTATTTGTCATTTGACACAGTGCATTTGCATTGATTGTTAGGTGTGCATTTTACTTCTTGTTGCGTCATAACATCATTAGTTGCACGAACATTTTCCCTTTTGAGTAATAAGCCAATTAAAATCAATGCATAATAAATTGAATTACACTCTTTTATTTTATAGGGTGCACCAACAAGATTAGGTTTTAGGGTCTTGGAATAGTTCATTGTGACTAAATTCTCCAAGACCACTAAACGAAATATTTATGTGTCTATCCAGGTGAGAGTGTGAAATTACTTTATATAATTAATATTTCTCAGGATCCTCCTCTTACAAGGGAGTTAAGCACGAGGAAGTGTGATCGGTTATGATTGCGATGACCCCTGGTTGTAATTGAGTAGCACCGGAGATATTTCCAGGATTGTATTCGTATCCGGGGGCTCTTTCGAGAGTTTCGAGCTTTGCTACCCTACCCATACGGTCAATATCGCCTGCGACTGTCTGCCTGAGCATTGATTATATTGAGGTGAACTTAGTTTCCTTACCTAGTTATCGAGGGGGTACTTTGCAGAGGTTATTCTGCAGTTGTCTTGGCCAAGTAGGAGTCAGACAGCACAGTCGATGTATGCATTGAAGCTGAGGGCCACTATAATTTGTTACGAAACTCCACTTGTTGTGTATGGGAGTCTGAAGTCTCCCCTAGGTGAGACATACATGCTTCATTTAGGAGCTGACATATCCTACCCTTGTTTGCTTGCGATTTGGCTTTACATTTTATAGGTGTATGCTCTTTGCGCACTAGTTTGCCTAGGGTTTGTGTAATTAGATCAAGTCTTTCCATTTTTTGAGTCATTGTGGATTCGGGCGTGACACTTCGTCATTATCGTCATTTAGTAGGACTTCTCCCTTCCACATCTCCTCCTCCTTTGGGAGAGAGAAATAGACAGTCCGAGCAAAGTACTTCTCACTTTGATTCACACATGATGGGAGATCATGAGGATGAGATTCCAGAGATGTCCTCTCCACCTCATGAGGTTGGGGATAAAGATCCTACTCCTATATATGATCCTTCACCATAAATACCTTCACATTTTGGTTATGATCCCTCATTAACAGGTCGTTGGTATTGGTTTCCAGGTGACAAGACTCAATAAGAACCCACAAGCACTAGTCATGTTCATTATGGCATGTCTGATATCCTTGCACCCGATCCAACACATCATGTTGAGTCGAAAGTTGACCCTTTAGGGAACAATCCTAATGCTCGAGCTACCCAGAACTATTCTGTTTTCGAGGATTTGGGACAAACTCCTTGTGCGATGTCCGCGCTTGAAGTACTTTAGACTTGTCCTCCATAGAGGAGAGCCTTGCTTTCTGCTCTTGCGGTTAATGATGATAACTCTTCTTCTGTTATCAAATTTGAAACCATGGGAATAAAACCTTACTACGTGTCTCTTTTGATTCATGTAGAATGTCTTAATATGGCCGTCAAATGCACTGTGATTGGTGAAGGTGCTACTGCTTCCGTGATGTCTTTGTCATGTTGGAAGGGTTTGGGTTCTTTCGAGTTGTCTCAATCCACTACTATGTTGACAGATTTTGATGGTAGATCATTTCAGTTGCACAGGATTCTTCCTTCTCTTCAGGTCCAATTGGGAGAGAAGATCGTCACGATCGAGGTCGAGGTGGTTGATGCACCGCTTGACTACAATCTTTTACTGGGCCGAAATTGGATGTATAGCATGCAAGTCATATACTATTCTCTCTTTCCAGTGGTATGCTTTCCATTTAATGGGAATATCATTATGATTGATCATACATCATTCTGTAATCCGAGTGTTAATGCATCATTGGGAACTTCAATCCCGATTATCAATCATTCTCAGCTGAAAACTGGGAGTGTGGGTGTGGGTATGTATCTGTCTCTTATGGGAACCTTTAGTTTTCCTGCACCTATTCTTATGATCGAATATTGTTTTGGTGGGGTTTCATCCTCATTGAATTCGGTGTCTTTTCGCACTACCCATATGGAAGATCCTTGGATTCTTTGTTCACTGAGTCCTTCGATTGGACCTATTGAAATGGATGTGCCATTGCCTTTAACTATGGTATCATATCAAGCAAATCTTCGTCAAGTTGCAAAGCCTATTCCTTCCTCTTCATGGATAGAGGAGGAGGACCCATATGTGCTTTCTGCATGGGTAGTTGAATCCTCTCACGTGCATTATTTCCTTGACGATGTTTTTCCATCGGATGAATCCATTATTGAGGCCATGTTTGGGGTTGATCCACCTTGGGAAGAATTACATCATAGATTATATTTTCTTCCTGAACTCGACCGTATGGAGCATGATGAATTTAGGAATATTTTTAGCGAGAATATTGGTAGTCCCATGGTTCCATTGAGCTCTTCTGGTCAGATGGATGATGGGAACATGGCAAATTTATCACCTACTATTCCTATCAATATTTATCGTGATCCTGGCATAGTTGAAAATGTCTGGATTGGGGCAAGTTGTTCCCTGGATGAGATCAAGGAGTATACCAAGCTATTTAAAGAGTTTTGAGACATCCTTGCTTGGTCATACTAGGAAATTCCAGGTATTGACCGTTGTATTATCAAACATGAGATTAATACCTATCCGGATGCGAAGCTAGTTCGACAACGTTTATGTGCGGTGAATCCTAGAAAATCACCCGCCATTAAGGCTGAGATAGAGAAACTATTAAAAGCCGGTTTTATCTATCCTATTCCCCTGATAGAGTGGGTTTCAAATCCCGTTCTGGTTGATAAGAATCAGGGAGCGATCCGTATATGCACTGATTTCCATGATTTAAATCGTGCTTGTCCTATGGATAATTTTCCCACACCATTTATTGATAAGATTTTGAATGAGTGTGCAGGAAGCGAGGTATTATCCTTCATGGACTGTTTTTTCGGATATAATCAGATTAATATCAAAGCCGAGGATCAACATAAGACTGCATTTATTTGTCCTTGGGGTACCTTTGCATATCGGAAGATGCCTTTCGGCCTTAAAAACACCGGAGCTACATTTCAGCGGGCTATGACCTTAATTTTTCATGATCTCAAAATGATTATCGAAGTGTATTTGGATGACCTTACTACTCATTCTCATTTGAGAGTGCGTCATCCATACCATTTGAGATTAGTATTCGAAAGATGCCGGCATTACTAGGTTCAGTTAAATCCTCATAAGTGCATCTTTTGCGTGACTGTTGGTCGCTTTCTAGGGTTCATCGTATTGAGGGAGGGTATAAGAGTCGATCCCTTAATGGTTGAGGCAATACTTCAATTGTCTCCCTCGCACAATAATAGCCATCTTCACTATTTGCAAGGCATGGCAAATTTCTTGTGGAGACTCGTAGTTAATTTTGCTAACTTGACTAAAGGATTTATGTGTCTTTTAGAGAAGGACACTCCCTTTTACTAGGATGAGCAAGCCCAGGAGTCCTTTGGTGCTCTTAAGCAAGCCTTAGCATCGAACCTCATGCTTAGTCCACCTAACTATAGCCTTGATTTCTTGATTTATGTGGCAGCGTCCATGGAGATGGTTGGTATGGTTTTGGTTTAGGAGGATGAGGAGCTCCACGAGCATGTCATATATTATTTGAGCTGAAACCTTATTGATGTGGAAATTCATTATTCCCATGTGGAGAAACTTGCCTTGGCCACTGTTCATGCGGTTCAGAGATTTAGACATTACATTCTCCTTCGTCGAACCTTGGTTGTAGCTCATATCAATCGATTTCAGTTCGTCCTCACTCGAAGGCTCATTGGGGGAAAATACAATAAATGGATTTTTATTTTGCAAGAGTTCGATATCGAATTCGTTTTGGCGAAATTGAAGAAATTGTTGGTCTTTGCGAAGATCATATCCGATTTTCCAATTTTGGAGGAGGACGAGGTTTATGAGGATACATTTTTCGATGAGCATATTTTCCTTATCTCAACTTTGGACCCGTGGTATGGGGATATCATTGTGTATTTGCAAACATTTAAGGTGCCTACTCACCTTTCATGGGATGAGCAATGACGAGTATGTCATGTAGCTAAGAACTACCTTATAGTGGATAACACTTTGTACCACAGTGGGGTAGATTCCATTTTACGTCGTTGTTTAATCCTTGATGAGGATGAGGTTGTGCTGAATGCTTTCCACAAAGGGGCGTGTTGTGGTCATTTATAAGGGATTTCTATAGCCCAAAATATCTTGAGAGCAGGATATTTTTGGCCATCGATCTTCAAAGATTGTGTTAAATGTAGTCAAGAAGTGTCACCCTTGCTAGGTGTTTACACGCAATATGCACTCGCATCCATCCACATTACATCCTATTGTCACCACTAGTCCTTTCACCAAGTGGGGACTTGACTTCATGGATTGCGACCCAGCTTCAATTAGGAGGCATCATCACATTATAGTGGCTATCGATTATTTCATGAAATGGGCAGAGGCTATGCCCACGGTTAAATCCTATGGTGAGACAACCGTGCATTTCATTTTCAACCAAATTATTACTCGGTTCGGCATTTCGAAAGAGGTTGTCACTGACCATGGCAGGCACTTTCAGAATAAAATGATGGAAGAGTTGGCTTCAAAGTTAGGGTATAAGCAGGAGCACTCATTTTCTTATTACCCTCAGGTGAATGGACAGGTTGAAGCAGTGAATAAATCACTTAAGTCCATTCTCCAACAAACCATCGCAAAAAGCAATACGAATTGGCATATCATGTTATATCTTGCTTTGTGGGCCTATATAACCACGATTAAAACTGCCACCGGTTTCTCTCCATATCAGCTTGTACATGGGGTGGAGTTTGTCTTGCCGGTTTGAATGCAAAATCCCTTCGTTGAAGTTAGCTATAGAGATTTTACCAGACACTTTTGTATTGGAAGAATGTTTGGTCCACTTAGAGTAGCCTGATGAGCAGTGCTGAGATGCTTTAGTGGCTCTAGAAGTAAATAAGCATCGCATCAAGGTCCAATATGACAAGTCTGTTCATCCAAGGAAGTTTAGTGAAGGTGATTTGGTCCTTTTGTGGCATCAAGCGAAAGAACCCTTGGGGGCAGGGAAGTTTAATCCCATGTGGCATGGTCCTTACATGGTCAAATGTTTGTTAGAGAAAGGTTCCTATGAGCTAGTGGATTATGAAGGGACAGCCTTGGTGGAGCCTAGAAATGGGATCTATCTTAAAAAATACTATACATGATCTTTAGCCAAGGTTGATTGTTGTATATTATCGTATAGTTTTTTTCATAGTTAGGTTTTATTATGTTGATCGGGTTTGTTGATTAGCTTTTGTTTCTTATGGAATATGTTGATGGAGTCTTCCATTTACATAGGATTTGTCGATGGTGCTAACTATCACACTCAAAACTCAGCTTCGACTACTTGGGTTATTTATACTCCTACGGGTCAAGTATTGTCTTCAAGAGGTGTATGTTTACGACCTTCTTCGAGTAATGTTGCTGAATATAGTGCCGTTATTGAGTTATTGCATGATGTCATTTCACATGGTGTTCTCTCTCTTGAGGTACGTCTTGATTCGCAGTTAGTGGTTTCATAGCTTAATGGCTCGTATCGTATTAGGGATCTGATATTATTACGAAGATTCTTACGTGTGAGATTGCTAGAATGGAAATTTGAAAATATAACATGCATTCATGTTTCAAGAATTTTTAATCAAGTTACTGACTCATATGATAACTATGTGTTATATTAGCATTTGTTTCATAGACAATAAGCATATCACAAACATACATTTTCGCACACATGTAAATAAATAAAATCGATCATCATAAAAGTTTTTCATTAACATCCAAAATGTGATGTCATAATACAAAATTGGGGCTTCCGAGCCACTAAAATATAATACACGATCGTACAAAAAGAAATACTCTCAGGTCTCAAAGCCTGAGGAGGAGGAGGGGGGTTCTGATCATGGTAGCACACCACAAATATAGCTAGCCATCAAAATAATCGAACCCATGCCCATGGTACACCAACCAATTGGCGCTATATGGCCTCAGGCAAGTCCTCAACTTGCTCCATGGGTATCCTGTGTGTCAAGCGTAAGAAGTTTGTGTGAATGATTTGGAGCATCCACTCTACATCCACACCCATGATATCATCTCCTCTTCCCCTCCGTCTATGACGAGGGAAACCATCTAGTTGTTGTGGTCCAACATTTGCATACACATGACAGATTGTCACTATGTGTTGTCACACAGATTATCACTATGTGTCGTCACACCAAAAGATGTCTTTTGAGTGAATATATAAAAAAACACAAAAAAATTTAATAATTCAAAAAATAAAAAAGTGGGGTTGGGATTCATTACCTATGTCGCCATATTCCGCTCCTGGTGGTAGGGACATGTCTGGATCTCCACGGAAGTCTATCCTGGCATAGGGATAGTCATTGATGGCAATGATCTACCTCCGCCATCATGGAAAGAAGTCTGTTGGGTAGGGGTTAGCCACCCTACCTCTGCCCAATCTGCGCATAACATTTTCCCAACATTGTTGGGCCAGATCTCGAATTTCGTGTGGAGGAATGCCCACTCTAGGGATTAGTCCTGGTACACGCTCAAAGAAGAATGTGCTCAGTATGCTACTGAAACTGAAGTTTCTCACCCGGCCCATCTTGTAGTCACTAAGCTGCTGCTTCATGTTGCTCAATAGCGTAGTGCTTGAGTCATACACTGTGGGTATCATACACTCCACTACATAGAACATCAGTGTCCAAGAGGCCTGGTGGAGTGAAGCTAATCTGGCTATCCTACCTAATGCCAATAGTAAGGCCTTCAGTCCCAGCACCTGGATAGAGTTTGTCGGGATTTGACTCCCAAAATTTTTCGTCTTTGGAAAGCAGTACACCACAATGTACTCATCGATAGTCAATCCACCTCCTAGCCTACGATATTAGATATTTACCACCTCTCCTCGTTAAGATAATCCAGTGATAAAGTATATGTCCTCAATTTGTATACTGAGCGACATCCTGTCAATGTGAAAAGACTCAGAGTCTGGATCCCAGTAATCCACTAGCATCTGGAGGAGTCTTGGTTTGGCCCTTAGGCTGCCAAGACACCAAAACTTATACAAACCACCTGCACACAATGCTTGTTGGGCCATTAAGTCACCTTGCACGGCCACTTCCACATCACCATGTTCCCTATCCCTCCATTCTAAAACCATTCTACACAAAAAAAGAAGTTTGATTAATATTTTCCCTTGAGCAGCTGCATACGCGTCTGTTTGCAAAACAACCGCATATGTACGTGGGTTTGGGCATTTTTTTCGCGTATGGCCAGCCCTATACGCAGAAAAAACCCCAATACCCGCGTGGGTTGAAATGCACAATTTAGGATGGCTTAAAAAATTAAATGGACCATGAAAACTTAAAAAAATTGCATGAAATAGGAAGAAAAGGACATGAGGATTTACCTGGATCAAACGGTGTCGAACGGTGCTCCCGTAATTTGAGTTGGAAGTTTTAAGCTTAAATGGGTAAAAATTTCAAAAGATATGGAATTTTTAATTTTTTTACCATTTATAGAAATTTTTTGAATTTTTTTACCCAGTTTCTATAGTTTGACCATTTCTGACCATTTTGGACTGTTTTGAACTAATTTGATGATGTAGGAGTCCGTCTTAAGCGCGGTTTGACCGTCATTTTGACCCGTTCATGTCGATTTCAGGTATTATGTCTAAAATGGCATATAGGTTAGGTTTCACATCTGTTTTCACTTTGCATGAC